>JAJIBD010002841.1:0-140000 GCA_021461705.1 Cryptotis parvus
ACAGCAATCCAATATAATGAACAAACTCTTCATGTAATCTAGATGGTACCCACAAGGTCCTTCTTATTATTATCTGCACCAGGGTGATTCTGAGTATCTTGTTCTTGTGTACTGAAAGGGTCACACTCACCTGCTTAGAGCAAACTAGTATGATCCTTCCTATAGCCTTCCTATACTCTCAGCGTAGCCAGGCTGGTATTCTCCTGGTAAATTCTAACTGTCCCATGCTGGGTGCAGTGGGTATAAAGAGGAGCTGTGCACAATCTAGAAAACATAGAAGTCTTAGTAGATGTATAAGTCAGATGTTATTCAATCAAGGTGACTTCTGTAACTGCCACATCCTCTAGCAGTGTTTACATAGAAGAGAGGTCTCATTAGAATGAACCTTGGCTTAAATAAGATTAAGCTGGGAGTGGGCAAAACAACAAAACTCCCAGAATAACTCAACCTGTCCTCCAACACTCTCTGAGTAGTAGGCTCTCATCTTGAGCTTTACTGATGTACCTCAACAGGGAGAGATCTGCTTTTCTCTCTGAGAAGCTGTGGAGTCTGGATGTTGAGACCTCATGGTGTGGGGGTTCCCCTGGCTTCCCTGGTCAGCTCACTGGAATGATGGGTCACAGCTAGAACCTGCCTAGAACTGCATACAGTGTATAAATATGAAAGATCCTGGGAAGGACCTGGTCCTAACTTCCAGTATTATAAGACTGTCGTGAGGCTGCAGAGTGGTCATGCACTGGCACAGCTGTGGGTCCAGAGTGTCTTTCTTCCAGAGTTTCTGGCTGTAGTGTTGGGAGCTCACAGCCACGCCTTCTTACATGGAGGTGGAGGAATGGGAGGAGGAGCACAAACCCCTGCTCCAAGTCTGGCTAGCATGGCCCTCCCCTGCATGAATGAGCGAACCCTTGGACCTATGTTGGACTCAGCCAGGGGGCTGGCAGAGCCATTTACTGCCCTCCAGAGCTCCATGGGCTGCTTCCACGTGGGGCCAAGAGGTGCAGCTGTGGGTCTGGAGTGGTTGGGTCTGGAGTGTCTCTCTTCTGGTGTTGCAACAACGGAAGAGAAACACTGGAAATTGTTGGATATTTCTAACATTTAGAAAGGTCTCTTAATAAAATGTAAGAGTATCTAAAACAGAATAAAACATGACCAAGATATTTTATGCTAAGTATCACTTTTGTCACTTGTCTTCCAATTGTTTATTGATTTGCTCGAGTGGGCAGCAGTAACATACATCCTGTGGAGTGCTAGTGTAGCCCAAGGGCATCTGCTTGCTACAAGAACACGAAGAACCTCAAACCATTTGTTCAGGTCAGGGGAATGTGGTCTACAATTGTTACTGACTTTTGGCAAATCAAATACGACATGGGTAGCTAGCCAGGCTCTGCCGTGCAGGTGGTATACTCTCAGTAGTAGGCTCTCAGTCCCTGCATTTACTGATGAACCTTAAAGGGGAGATATTTCTGCATTTTGCTTGGGTAGATGAGTTGTGGAGTCTTAATGTTGAAAATGGCTGCCCCTGGCATGGATGCGGGGAAAGGGGGACTCTCATTGATTGTTGGTGGGAATGTCTACTGGTACAGCCTTTTTTGGAAAACAATATGGACATTCTTCCAAAGATTAGAAATTGAACTCCCATTTGACCAAGCCAATACCACTCCTGGGAATATACCCTGGGAAGCCAGAAACATGCAATGGAAACACCATCCCTACTTTTATATTCATAGCAGCATTATTCACAATAGCAAGAATCTGGAAACAACCAGAGTTCCCAAATATTGATGACTGGATAAAGAAACTATGATAAATCTACACAATGGATTACTATGCAGCTGTTAGGAAAAACAAATTTATGAAATTTGCCTATAAATGGATGGACATGGAGGATCATGTTGAGTGAAATTAGCCAGAAAGAAAAAGACAGATATAGCATGACTGCATTTATTTGCATGACATAAAAAATATATATATGTATATATGTATATATATATATATATTATGATACCAATATCCAAGGTCAGGCACAACGTGGATCAGGAGGTCTTGTCAAAGGGGGGGGGCCCCGGAAAAAGGTAGAAATTACCAGAAACGTGTGGGAGAAGAAGTTATGTAAGACAGAGAAGGGAACAGTGTGCCAATAATTGTCGAAAGTGCTATTACCACATAGAACTGAGCATTAAATACAGGCAAAAGATACACATGATAACCTCTAAGTATATGTATTACAATCCACAATATGTAAGAGAAGGAAGAGAGAAAGAGAGAAAAAGAAAGAGAGAAAAGAGATGGAGAACCTGCCTTGGAGGCAGGCTAGGGGGGGGGGGAGGGAATCAGTGACATTAGTGGTAGGAAATAGGCACTGGGGAGGGATGGGTGCTGGAACACTGTATGACCGAAACCAAAACATGAACTTTTTTTTTTTCCTTTTTGGGCCACATCCGGCAATGCTCAGGGGTTATGCCTGGCTCTGCACTCAGGAATTACTCCTGGCGGTGCTTGGAGGACCATATGGGATGCCAGGGATCGAACCCAGGCTGGCACAGGCCGGCCGCGTGCAAGGCAAACGCCCTACCCGCTGGGCTGTCGCTCCAGCCCCAAACATTTTTGTAATTGTTAACAAACAAACAAACAAACAAAAAAAAGAAAATGGCTGCCCTGATGATGTGGGGGTTCCTCTGACTTCTTGCGAGGCTTTATTGGAATGGCAGGCCAGGGCTAGAACCCGCCTTCCCTCCCGGATGCTTCATGATCAACTGAGCACAGGGAGAGCCAGTAGAATCTAGGTAGAAAAATATATTTACATTGAGGCTAAGTTAGTAAGTTTATATTTACTAATATGGGATTTACTTCTTTTTTAATCTTTTTTTCTGTTTGTAGTTCTGTTGTATCTTTTATCACTTGTTCCGATTTGTCTTTTTTTAAAAATTGTTTTCGTTAGTAATTCTCCTGTTTTTTTCAGTTTGTTTTAAGAGTCTCTGTTCCAGTTTTAAAGTTTTGTAACTAGGGTTATATTAAACTTTCTATATTTAAAATAGTCCCTTTTGTGCTGGTATTTTTCTTAATTCAGTCATACAAATTGTATCACATTTCTTCTTCCTCTTTCATATTTTATTATTGTACCATATCACTGTTGTTTATATTTTTGTTACTTTTTCTATTTTCTATTTTATGGAGGGAGTGGGGCCTCCCAAGCCATGATCAAAGGACGTAGATGTCATTCCTGGTGGTACTCAATGAAATATAACAAACCATTTAAAAATGAGTATGGAAAAAAATGAGGATGGATATACAACAGCTCTGAATAGCTGAAGCATTCTCAAAGAACAGGAAAAACAAAAACATTGATTGTACTCTCTTACTTCAAACTTTATATTATAAAACAATTAAAATAAAAATTAATTGAACCTGTATGGTATTGGAACAAAACAGTGACAAACTCATGAAACGGAAAGTCTATAAATAAGATAATAACTATATATGTATATATATACATATACATATATATATATATATATATATATTAAGATACAGGAGTCAAGATCATACAATGAAGAAAGGAAAACTCTTCAACAACTAGCATTGGGAAAATTGTACCGTCCTGTGCAAAAAATTGAAACTATTAATAAGTTGATGCAGGATTGTCCTGTCGGGTGGGAGGCGCAGAGATGAGACACCAGGAACACGACGTATATCCATTAATATTTTTAATGATCACCAGCCGGAGGGGCAGCAGCTCTCATCTTGGCAGCTGACTAACCGCAGCTAACTGACTTTAGCTAACTCACTTGAGCTGACTGACAGCCTCCACAAAGACCCTAACTCTCTTATCCCATAGTCTCAAAGGGCAATACACTCATGGTGTACATTACAAAGACATTTCACATTCTTTGCATAGGTCTTAGGAAAAAGGAAGGAGACAACCAGGAACCAAAAACCTGCAGGGGGTGCTATATAGGTAAGATGAGATGAGCAAAACAATGCATTACAGTTGCTAATGCAGCCTTCGGTACTAGCCCATGATGGCAAGGACATGTCAGACAGAAGAACAAGAAAAACCTGTTTTCTCCCTAACTTTAAGTATTGTCCATTAGACTCCATCTTGGGCTATTTATAGCCAACAAGGAAATGTGCAGAGGAATGACCTAGGATAGCCTTGTCTGTGTACCTGCAGCTTGATTAACAGTTTCACTAGGGAATTCTACATACTAACTCTATTGGGAGACAGTCTGCCAGAATACCCGCGTATCTGTTAACAGGCAGTATCCATCAGACCTTCCTTTGCACATCCTTAGATCTACCTTCTGCCAACATAAGTAACTCTAAAACAAAATTGAATTTGAAATGGATTAAAGATACAACACCCATAATATAAAACAAATAGATGAGAACATACAGGATAATTTTTAGGACCTCAACATCAAAGATGTATTTAAAGCCTCAATCCCAATTGGAAGGAAAGCAAAAGCAAGATATAAAAAAGCACTATATACAATTAAAAGGCATTTACATAGTGAGAGAAAAGATACAAAAACAAATGGTGACCTAACAACCAGAGAAAGATTTTTGCACATCAAAGGTCTAACACATGATTGATAGTCAAAATATATAAACAATCTAGCAACAAATAAAAGTGAGCAATCTTGTTGAGAAACAGGAAAGAGACCTAAATAGAGGTTTCTCCAAAGAAGACATACAGATGGTTTACAGACACAAAAAAGCTTAACATAATTTATTATAGAAAAATGCATATCTAAACAACAAAGAGCTATCACCACATGCTTGTCTCAATGGTTCGTATTAATAAGATGGAAGATGTGGAATATAAGAAATTCAGACAATGATAGATAAGATGTAAAAACTGGTACAGATTATGGAGATTCCTTAAAAATCTACAAATGGAAATATTGTATCACCTATTAATATCACTCATAGATATTTATCCTAAGAATATGAAAACATCAATTTGAAGACATGCATTATTCTTTTTTAACATGTGTTAGTCTTATATATTCATTATTTATAATAGTCAAAACACGTAATCAACCTAAATGGCTATTGACAGATAACTGCGTAAATACTGCTCTGCCACTGAAAGGATGAAATAATGACTTTTGAGAGAATAAAATACATGGAACTTGAGATAATTGTGCTAAATAAGGGGGAAGTAAATGAGAATTCCCAGACTATTTCACTCATATGGATGCAAACAACTGAAGCAGATGAATTTGCATGAAATACAAAATCCAAGACTCAGTGAAAACTATAATAGTTATCAGAGGACAGAGAAGAGAGGAATGTGTTGAGGGGTCATTTGGACTGTGAGTTGCTACTGGAACTTTGGTGATGAGTGTCTGTAGTGAGTCATATACACGTATAGAAGATAAAGCTATACCTAGACATTTTTAAGCAATGATAATTCAATTCAAGATTACAAAATGAAAGATAAATAACACAGCAACATAAAAATTGTGGACTAACTTTAAAATAAAAATATATAAAATATAGGAATAATAGCCATAAAATATGGAAAATATTCTGCCTGTATATGCCTGTACAAACCTGCATTTTTTGTTCTTGTCTTTCTTCCTCTCATTTCCTCACATTCTTTTTAAAATCTAAAACTCATTCTTTGTTCCTTTATTCCACTGCATTGCACCCATAAACTGTTGAAAAGATTATTTATTTGGGGGATTTGGGACAGAACCTAGTGGTTTTAGGGCTTACTCCTTTCTCTGCATTGAGGGATTACTTCTGGAGGTGCTTGTGTATGTGGTATCAGGGATCAAAGCTAGATCAGTTAACATGTTAGGCAAGCACTCTACCTGCTACAGTATCATTCCAGCCCCAAACCTTTGAAAACATTAAAGAAATTATTTCAGGATACCCAGGGGGGGGGGGGGGTGTTTTGCGCGGGCGGGCCCCCGCCCCCGGGGGGGGGGCCCCCCCCCCCCGCGTTCCCCCCCCCCCACCCAAGCAACACCCGACCGGACCCAATTTCTGATTTGATTGCTACTGAGTTGGCATAGATGTAGAGAAAGAGGAACCATCAGGCACTGCTGGTTGGAATGTCACCCAGTTCAACTTTTTTGGGAAAACAATATGAACACACTCAAAAAACTAAGAATTAAACATCCATATGACCCTTAAGTATCACCTCTGGATATCTAACTCCAGGGTCCGAAAGTGCTCAGAATAAAACATTTGTGCTCTATGTTAATTGTGGCATCATTCATAATAACCCAAATCTGAAAACAACCCAAGTGTCAAAGAACAGAGGACTGGGTAAAGAAACAGTGGTATATATTCACAGTAGAATACTATTCTACTATAAGAAGATACAAAATCATGCAATTTGTCACTTTTGGGAGTACAATGCTGAATGAAGTCAGCCAGAAAAAGAGGGATATACGCAAAATGATCTTTCTCATATGTGGGATATAAAGGAGCATAGCAAGGAAATAACAAATGACCCAAAACTACAGAATTGGTAACTTGGTTTATAGAACTGAACTTACATTGGCAGGGAGATGGTTGGGGAAGGGGACTCAGGGAGGCCCTGAAACAGTGGTGGAGGGAAGCAGATATTCTGGTGGATGGTGTG
Source organism: Cryptotis parvus (assembly GCA_021461705.1). NCBI lineage: Eukaryota > Metazoa > Chordata > Mammalia > Eulipotyphla > Soricidae > Cryptotis > Cryptotis parvus. The sequence goes on from JAJIBD010002841.1 coordinate 6,602, forward strand.
TGGTTTTTATGCTATATGCATGAGGCCCAAATTTTAACAGTATTTTATATTATTATGCCTCAAATTTAAATAATGGCAAAATAACATCCTTTTGTATATGATCATGAAATACAGTGTTTATAAAATAAATCAAGACATGATGTGAAAATGGTCTTGCATACGTTAATGTTATATTTAAAGGTATTTGAATAGGGTGCAAACTACAGAAACAATAGTCATTAAATTGTTTATAAGCATTGATTTATAGCTTTATAAAATTTCAGATCTGCATTAATATTGTTATTCAGCTTCTATATTCATGGCTCTGTGCTTCCCACTACAAATCTAGTTGGTATTTATCACTGTAATGATAAATGTAGTAGTGTTTAAACCAATTATGCTTATCAAATAGAGTTTTTGAATAAAATATTGCATTTTTCTCAGTTCTGTTTTTTTTAATATTTGTATATATTTTTTATTGTGTTCAGATTGAACCTAGGGCACATAGCAATACTTTCTGATTATAAGTCAGTAAACAGTGGGAATTTATGTTTCTCCCCAACTTGAACAGAACAATAGTCATTACATTTTATGGGAGGGCAGCCTGGATGTCTAGTGGTTAATCCTGGCTCTATGTTCTAAGGCTTGTTCCAGGTGGAGTTTGGGAACCATGTGCTCCTGGGAGTAAAATAGGGACTCCTGCATGAAAAAATACTCCAACCCAGTGAGCTATCTCTTTGGTCTTGTCCAATAAATATTAAAAAAATAAAATACTAGAATGCAAAAGTTATTAAATTAGTTTTGTATTTATGTGTGCATATGTGTGTATGTATGTGTGTGTGTGTGTTTCTGGGATTGAAACAGGAACTCACACATAGAAAGCAAGTGCTTGACCATTGATTTCCATTCGACTCTCCAAGTTAGAAAGCTGCAATTGCCACCTGGTTTCTTTTTTTTTAAATATAGTTTTTTTAAATCTTGAATTATAATCTTTTATTGCTAACAATTAGAAGCTGATAATTTCAAGTTGATTTTAAAATCTTGAGTAATTTAAGCGAAAATGCCAATCTTTCTAAAAAATATAAGTCAAATATTTGGATCAAATTTGTAAATAAGCTCAAAACAGTGTTTTTCTATTCTATTACCCATATCCCTAAACATCTCATCTCCTTTGATATTTTAATTCAGTATAAACTAAAAAGTTTGTAGAGTTAGCACCTTTTGCTTCTTCCAAAGAACAAAATGTTCACAAGATTCCAAAAGAGTTTATTGTTTTTAAAGTACTATGCTAGATTCTGGGTCATAACAATCCTATAATGTAGCCATAAAATGAGTCAAAATGTAAATATTGGCCTTATACCCAGAAGATAAATCACTTGAAGGCTCAGCAGTATAATAAACTGAAAATTCAAAGAATTTGTCAGGATACATTTTTGTCTTATGACACGGACAAACCATAAATTTATACTAGAGACTATATTTTGCCTTTTGTTTTTGTTTTGAAAATTGTTACTTCAGATGATTTATGGGGGATATTTATGCTAGATGAATGTTTTATATTAGTGATAAATTTCATTATTTGAAAATAGAGTTTAGTTGCTCTACATCGTATCTTGAAGACTGTTAGTGTTGGATAATGCTACTCTCAGTTCCACAAGAATATATTAAGCCCATGGGAGCTGACATCTACTCTCTTATATTTCTTCCTTGACATTTTATCTATGAACTGTGTTAACTACACAGTAATGTAGGTTGTGATATATACAGAAGAAACAAACACTAATCACCTAGGGAGATGAGGAAGTAGACTTCCCTAGTCTGGGGATATAGTTCTAAAGAATTTCATTCTTAAGTTTGGAAAAATTAGTCTGGTACTTGGAAGAGTAACAGAAGAAAAAGCATTTGTGCAGCACCACTGATCTGTGTATCCGTCTGTCTTCAGTATAGAAAGAAGTTTTATAAAAATGTTTGCATATAGGGGAGATAATCTTGGTTTAATAAAGTTAAGAATTCTATCCTTTTATGTTGAAAATAAAGGGAATGCATTTAAGATTTAAGGAGGAGTGATAATCATGGGACTAATACACTCTCCACATTGTTCACTAGGAGAGTGAGAGCTGACTTATCATTTTGGAGAAATAACAGTAATAATTCTAATATAGCAACAATAATATCAAATGGCATTATTATGGAACACTGATCAGAGAACTTAACGTAATTGATTAACTGGAAGTTACTCAATGTTAATTTAAGGTTTTTGGGTTTTTTTTGCACATATCTATAAAACATTTACATTATGTTGCAACTGTAAATAAACATCATTGTATACACTATAAAAATAGTTTCAAAAATATACTCTAGTTATGATATATTGATGCAGATTTTGGAAATTTGCCCAGGGACACATTAGTGTGCACTGTTGCTATTTTAAAATTCATGATAATTACTATTAGTTTAGTAATCTTGGCTCCTTCTTTTTACCTCTCTGCAGCCCATTTTTAGGTTTGTGGGTTTATTTATGTCCACAATCAAATTATCTTATTATTATATTGTCCTATTTACTGAGAAATTCATACGTCATACAATCAGCTAATCTACAGTTTGCATGGGAATATTTTTAAATTGTCACACGAAGAAGTCATGTGACAATGTAAAATATTGTGACATTTGGTATGAGGCGTGACAAAGAATAGTGCATAACATTGAAGTCTGATATTTAAATTATTCTTTTTAGAAATTGCAACAAGATCTTACTTTCATAAAAGCAAGTTTAAGGGGCCCAGGACCATGTTTACAGAGTATATCATTGTAAAGATCTAAATACTGTTCACCATGCCTGGAGGCTGCCATTAGAGATACAGTTGTGGCGTTCTCAACAATCAGGTTTTCAGCCGTCTCAGGACCCAGAATTTAAAACTTTTCTGGTGCCAAAGGCAAAAGGGTGAGAAAGTAAGGAATTGATAAATTCAGATTTCCTGGCACAGTGTAATACTGTTTTAAAAGATTCCTAACTATTCTTTGATAATGGTGTTTATTTCCTTAACCAAATTTACTATTGACATTCTCTGGGGAAATTAAACTTTGTTGATAATTAGAATGTTATTGCTTAACACCAAAAGGACAGTTTTGTTTTGGTGAAGAGTGGTTTTCTGAAAATAATATGATTGTTTAGAACAGGAAGGAAGCTTCTCTTTTTATGGGAATATTATGAAGTTCCTCTATTAGTGGTGAATATGTCAGCAGGTGTACAAAGATATTTGTATTCTTATGCTTCCTTTGAACAATAGGCACCTGTAAATAAAGAAATACAACACCGTATTCACAACTAGTAGAAGGGAAAATAAACACAGGTCATTGATATAATATGGAAGAGAATTCTTCTGGTCTTCTAGTAGAAAGTATCTCCATGCTTATATTTTGAGTAGCTCTTCATTGCTCTCTTTAGAATAATAATTGTGGTTTTATTTATATATAGTGTCAAATTATCTCATTATTTTAATTTCCTATTAATTCAGAAATTCTTAAGCCATATAGTCAGTTAATCTACAATTTGCATAGGAATATTTTAAATTGTCACATGACTTATATTCAGTTGTAGAACTTTAAATTAATTGGGAAAATCCTTTTTGTTTAGGTTTGAGATTTTTGTATTACTCTCTGTTCTCTAGCTTCTAAAATGATATGCCTAGTATATTAACTCTCTCTCTCTCTCTCTCTCTCTCTTTTTGGGGGGAAGAGGCACACCTGGTGATAGTCAGGACTTATTCCTGGCTCTTCACTAAGTAATTACGGTTAGCCATGCTTGGGGATCGAACGTGGGCTCTCCAACGTGCAAGGCAAGTTCCGTACCGCTATACTATCTCTCATCCTTGTCCCTTCATTTCGAGTTTGGCTTTTCCCTTCTTCCCTACACAATACTGTTGTTAATTAGTTTTGTATTCAAGTGCTTTTACAAGCCAGGGCTTGTTATGGCTTGGCTATTGTAAAGCACTATGATGAACATAGGTGTCCATATATTCTTCAGAATGAATGTTTTTGTGTTTGGCAGGTAGATGACAAGAAGTGGCATGAAAGTTCTCTTCTTACTATTTTGGAAAAACTTTCCATACTTCTTTCGATAGAGGTTGAACTGAACATTTCTAACAGTGAATGAGGGTTCCTCTCTTTTCACAACCTAGCCAACCTGTGTTGTTTCCAATCTGTTTTTTATACGACATCCTCACTAATGTAAGATGGTATTAAATGGAACTTCTGTTGCACTTACTTTTTTTTAAAAAAATGTAATTAAACCTTAATATGGTCTACCTATAAAATGACTCTGGCTGGCTTGCAGGGTCCTTCTGTATTTACCAGGATCTACCCTGCATGCAGTTCTGCTCTATAGATGGAACCCTCATGTGTATAATACCCTCATGCAGATTTGCTACTCAGAAACGCTATTAAATAGATTTGTAGATTTATTGAACTTAAAATATATCTCAGGAAATGAGAGTAAACCTTAACTTACTTATGTGATTTGAAAAATGCCAAGAATGTAAGTTCATGGACACCACAAGAAATATTAGAGTCAACACCTGTTGTAGTAGCTTTGTGTCATTGTTAAAAACAATGATTATCTGATCAAATCTGCCAAAGCCAAGGAGATTCTTTCACAATTCTCCTTAGAGTTTAGCATTACTAGTTAATGAGAAAATTAATGCCTTTGGTGTTATAGAAATGAAATGTGATCAGTTGAAACTATTTAAAATATGTAACCATTAAGTATGCTAAATATATATATGCACATATTTAAAAATCCATTTCATCGTCTTTATCACACACTCAAATACACATGCCATGCACATTTAAGAAACTTTTAACAGAATTTTCTAAAGTGTTGAAAAAATACCACATTTTATTGGCAATTTGAAGAAAATATCTAAATATAAACAAGCAACACTGTATAACAGATTTTCAAAGACAGTTGATTAAAATAAGAGAAAATAATATTTGCCAGCTGAAAATTAGCTTTTAATGAATGCCATTGTTAATTTAAAAATTCTTAAATTGGCATCAAAATAAACAAAATTTACTAAGCTAGGATCCAATTAATATGCAACAGATTATTAAAGCGGGATTTTTGGGGAGGCAGTTGATGGAGGGCATTGGGCCACACTGGCAGTGCTCAAGTCGTGCTCCTGACTCTGTGCTCAGGGATCACTCCTTGCGTTGCTTAGGGATCATTTGTAATGTTGTGTACTAAAGAGGTTTTGAAGCATGTGAGGCAAGAGGTTAATCTTTGTAAACTCTTGTGATATCTCTTCAGTCCTCAAGAATTTTTGTTAAGCAGCATATTTTATCATACTGCGTGTGTGCACATGTGCGAGCACATGCATGCACACAGAGACACATTAGGTTGGTAAATAGAACTCAAAACACCATAACATTATATTGACGATATTATTTATATAATCTCTTATAAATTATGAATATTTGAATATATATGAATATATATTCCATATATATTTGAATATATATTCAAATTTTGAATTTGAATATATATTCAAATATATATTGAATTTATTTATATTCAATATATATTGAATATATATTTGAATATATATTCAAATTTTGAATTTGAATATATATTCAAATTATTCAAAATATTCTGTTCTTTTACAGAGAAGCATAGGAAAAGTTGAGACCACTGCTAATAGAACATTGGCAATTAGAGTAAGATATTTAAAAATAATTGGGTGATAAAACAAAATCAGTGATTTATTGTAGAATGTAACATGAGAATATGATTAATTACAGAACTGCTCTGTCTCATGACCATTTGGAAACAAATTATATAGAAGCCCATAGGAAATGTTTAGCGAGTCTATCCCAGAAACCACTTAGAAAAGCAAATAACTGTGTCTCAACAGACTCCAGTTCTGACTGCGCTTTGAGCATTCCCTAGTTACATTACTTGGGCAATTTCTTTTGGAAAAGATTTTTTTTAGTGTTAAATCATGTAAATAAAACCTAGTGTGTAGATTACTACACACATTCCTTTTAAAAGTTAGATTTTTTTTCTCTTTTTGGTTCACACCTGGAGATGCTCAGGGGTTACTCCTGGTTTTGCACTCAGGAATTACTCCTGGAGGTACTTGGGGAACCGTATGGGATGCCAGCTATCAAACCTGGGTGAGCCAGGTGCAAGGCTAAAGCCCTACCTGCTGGACTATCGCTCTCGCCCCTACTACAGACATTCCTAAAATAAGGTGTGGGATACTTTTGCCTCTTGCCTGTACACAGTAGATGTGTAGTAAATGACTTTTTCTTATAGCATTCCTCACAAGTATGTTATTCAGTAGTTCATTTAGTAGTTCATTTATTCAATGTGATGTCATTGAAAACTGAATTTAATAGTATTTGTAAGACAAAACTGATTTCATTAAAATATTAATCATTACTATTTATTTTCTATTTTCACCACTAAGTGCTGTGATATCCTATTTACTCACATTTTATCCTTTTGTATGGTTTTATTTCTATGTGGTAGATGGTATTCTAAAAGATTCATCTTACTAGTAGAATCCTCAAACAATATTTGTCTAATTTTGTCACTGTTCCCAGTCCCATTGGCATCCTAAATCCTTTTATTAGACAGCACATCTCTCTGATTTCCCCTTTGCTGTTTATTAAATCATATTTCTTTATAAAAATATCCCTGTGCACTTTTATCTCGCCCTCCCATCTCTCCACCCATCCCCATTGTGCTCAAGACACTACTTTTAGACCATCTGTTCTTTAGGCAGAACACTGCTACTGAACAGTGCTGGTCCCCTACCAAGAAATCTTGAAAACATCTTTTGTAGGTTTTCCAGTTTATCTGCAGGTGCTGAAATTCATATTTTATCAACCCCAAGAGTCCAAATGCTATTCAGAAAACCTAGCCTTCAGCCAAAATTTGTGCTTCATTATTGCTGTCAGTCACTTGTCAACAGAAATAGTATGTTCACCTTTTGCATCTTTAAAACAAGACTCGAGAGCAAATTAAGTAGATGAGGGTAAAGATAACAGCAGAGTGATCTTAGTCAATAGCTAGAGAACCTGAGAAGTATGCTTCCCACTCAAAATTGCTCTGTCCTGGAAGTGCCTTCTCCTTGTGATTCTATGACTTTCTTAGGATCTATGCTCCTGTCTGATGATCAACTCTCAAGTCCCATAACAAGTGGAAATGAAATAGGGACCATCTTCACTTTTCTTTTTCATTACATTTTTGGGCTACACTCAGCTATGCTCAGGGTTTGTTGCTGGTCTTAGATCAGAGATCACTTCTGGTGGAATCAGGGGACTATTATGGGTTACTCATGTACAAGGGATCCCTTCTATGACCTCTCTGTCACTGTTTCTTATCATTAAAATTTGTTTTTATAAAAAAAGTTATACCAACATGAGATATATAATTACAAAGATGTTCATGTTTGGGTTTCAGCCATACAGTGTTCCTGCACCCATGCCTCCACCAGTGCCCGTTTCACACCATTTCCCACCATTTCTCACCAAATGCCCACACCTCCACCAATGGGCACTGGTGGAGGGATGGGTGCTGGAACACTGTATTGATGGCCTACCCTTCCTCCAGCCTGCCTTTATGGCAGGCACTTTCCCCTCATCTCTCTCTTTCTCTCTGTCTTTATCTCTCTCTCTCTCTCTGTCTCTCTGTCTCTTCCATCTCTTACATGTTGTGGTTTGCAATACATACATTTAGAGTTTATTGTGTATATCACTTTGCCTATATCCAATGCTCAGTTCTAGGCTGGTATTATCATTTGCAATACTTATTAGTACTCTGTTTCTTTCTCTGTCTTACCTTACCTCTGACTCCCACACACTTGCAGTAGATTCCACCCACTGACAAGACCTCCTGTCCATGTTTTACCTGGCCTTGGATATTGATATCATGCTATTTTTTTATATCCTGCAAATAAATGCAGACATTCTATATCTGTCCTTTTCCTTCTGGCTAATTTCACTCGGCATGATCTTCTTCATGTCTATTCATTTATAGGCAAATTTCACCACTTCGTTTTTCCTAACAGCTGCACAGTATTCCATTGTATAGATATACCAAAGTCTCTATCTGTAGTCTGTTCCTCGGGCACTCAGGTTGCTTTCAGATTCTGGCTATTGTGAATAGTGCTGCTATGAACATAGACGTGTAGATGGTGTTTCTGCTGTGTGTTTTTGGCCTCCCCGTGTAAATATCATTTTTGTAATAACCACTCTTACACGTATAAAGAAATGAAATGTTTATATTCTCAAACTTTTGTTCTGTGGTTCCTAAACTTGACTGCACATCAAATGTTTTTTAAATAATTATGTTCTAATTATTATGTTATTCAAGTTCCTAAACCATCTTGAATAAGAATGCATTTTTATGGATTCTCAGGGTCTGAAAATTCCCTTAATGACAATCAATGTTTCTAAACTGATCCTGTGACATTTCCTTCCTATCTCAGGATAAAATCGATTTCCCCCATTTAGTCCCACAACATCCTTGTGAGGAACAGTTCTAGAGCTGGCCTTGACACTTCTTCTCCCCTCATTTTATGTAGGTGTTCTAGGTATAACAAGAAGATTCATATAGAAGTATACATATCCAGTAGCATTATACTCAGCTATTAAAAAATGATCCAGGAGGGATGGCGGGTTCTATCACTGGCCTGCCACCCCAGCAGAGCCTCTCAAGCAGCCAGAGGAACCCCACACTATGAGATCTGCCATTTTCCACATATGGACTCCCCTATCCTTAGAGCACCACCCAGCAGAAGAGCTGACTACAATCCGGTTCATCAATAAATGCTCGAGTTTTGAGGTGACTACAAGAGAATCCCACCCGCACGACAGAGCCTGGCAAGCTACCCATGTCGTATTTGACATGCCAAATACCAGTAACAATTATGGACCTCATTCCCATGACTTGATGGAATAGTTTGAGGCTCTTTATGTTCCTGGAGTGGGCAGATGCCCTTGGGCTATCTTGCATGTGACAGGACGTATTGAGATGTTACTGGTGCCCACTTCAAGCAAATAGATGATTTACGGGAAGACAGTGATACAGTGATTTAAAAAATGTAATCTTGTGTTTTGTTAATGGAACTTGAGGTGATTATGTTAAGTCAAATCTGTTCCAAAAGTGAAAGACAACTGTTGGGTTCCCCCACACCCTCCCTTCCATATATAACATATAAGCAACCAAAGCAAACAAGCAAATCACAACAAAATAACTCTTAGCATGAAAGTTGTAATGGTTACTAAAGGGGAACAAAAGATAGTAGAAAAAAATCTGTAGAGGGGGTTTGATCTTATAATGGGTAAAGCATCAAAAGTTGATGCAGAGCAACTTATACACATGAAGAGGTTTGAAACTAAGAATTCTGAATCTAGTTTGAGACTATAAATAGAGGTCCCAGGAGAATATCTGGGGGGGCTTTGTATATGGTATCCTATGCACCACTAGGAATGATCCCTCAGCACTGCTATATGTGACCCCAAACCAAAAAGAGCCCTTAAGTTTGGAGATTGTTAAGGCTTAACTCTAAAGGAAGAGGGGGTGATTGTGGTTCCCGCTTAGAGAGGTCCCAGAGCAATGGCTTCTGATTTCTGGGCCATAAGGCCAGTACCTGGTCATGGGTTCTCTGGTGCCTAGATTGGATAGCTAGCACCAAGAAGGGAGAAGCTGCTCTTGCTGCGTAGGCCTGAGGGACAGCACCAGAGCCACAAGGTCTGGTACCTGAATCCAAGAGCTAGCACCAAGCCTACAAGGTAACAGGCAACAGGGCAACAGGACCAAACAGCAGAGAAACAAAAAAAAAATAGATTAGGGACACAGGTAACAGAGAAACAGAGGCAACAGACCACAACAGTGAAACAAGAAAATAGAGTTAGGGTCTTAGATAGAGAAACAAATATAAAAGAGGCTCTGAAGAGAAAAGCCCTGAACAGAAAGGACCTAAGAAAAGAGGTCCTAAAAAGAAGGTCTTGGGAGAGAACCTGAAAGGAAAAGTCCTGATCAACAACATCCAGAAGAGAGAGGCCCTGAAGTAAGGAGCCTGCAGACCCTGCTGGGAGAGGTCCCTGGAGAGAAGTTCCTGTAGCAAGCAGCAAGGTGAAGCAAAAAAACAAACAAACAAACAAACAAGTAATAGAAGACTTATTAAATTAACCTTCAGGAACCTCTGGCCTTGTTGTTTCTTCCGACAGGTTGGGGGAAACAGTGTCGGCCCCAGACACAGGCTGGGGGCCTACTGGATTGTGAGTACTTCCAGGGACCCAGCTAAGCCCCGGCATCTACTGCTATGGTCACTGCCTGATCTCGAAGTACTGCTAGGGCCTTGTAATCCACGGAAGGTCCCTTGAGCCTAGGGCCTTGGGACCTACCTAAGGGGTTGGGCATAATCTCCCTCCTCTTCCTTTATTGTTAAGCCTTAAGCTCCCCAAACTTAAGGGTTCTTTTTTGGTTTGAGGTCACACATGGTAGTGCTCAGGAATCACTGCTAGTGGTGCTTAGGATACCATATGCAGTGCCACAGACCCAAGTGTGGTCAACTGTGTGCAAGTCAAGTGCCTTAATTCCTGTACTATCTCCCAACCCATGATATCCTTCCAAATCCATTAAATTTCCATTAAAAACAATGAGCTAAGGTATAATTGTATGAAGAAATACAAATTTTAAATTACCAGATATTTTTCTAGTATAGAAAATAAGGAAAGATACTTTTCTCCCTTCCTTCCTCTTAGAGCATTTATTTTAGAAAAGTTGTAATATAAGTCATTGTCTAGGTAAGCTTTTTAAATCTGTTTATGACCTAGTAATGTCTTTCTCTGGGGACCTTGGAACCAACTCTGAAATGTGAACATCATGTAAGATCTTATGCCTGCCTCCCAGTTTCTGTGTAAGGTTAGAAGCTAACACTGATTAGTTCTGTGTTCTAAGTTGTTAAACTTTAATAAATATAAGTGGAAAGTTGTGTTTTTCTAGGATAAAGCCAATTAGCTGGCATACATGGTAACTTATCAGATGAAATGACGAACTATGTATGACAAATGGTATTGATAAAAACTAACAAGGACTGCTTATCTTGAAAACATACATGGAATAGACTACATATGACAAACTATATAAAAGTGTGAGTTTTGTTCCTTTCTTTATAATCACTTTGGGATTGTTTGTGATCTTTATCACATTCTGGTTCAATGTTTAAATAATACTTAATACTGTTTGTCTTTTCTAGTACCTTTTGGAGAAATCTTCAGAATCGGGAGACTGTTCTGTTTTTAATTATATCTTGTCAACATACTCAGTAAGACAATGTTTATGAGAGAAACAAGAAGATGACATTACTGTTAACAATGGAATTATTGACAACAATAGAATATTATTCAGTTTTAAGAAAACAATTTGTTGCTACCTGGACTGAGCTAGAGGGCATCATGCTGAGTGAAATCAGTCAAAGGAAGAGGGATAGATACAGAATGATCTCTCTCATATGTGGCATATAAAGAAGCACAGTAAAGAGAATAATAAATGACTTTATTACACATGTTTAGCCTATCCCAATTGCTATAAAATCAGAACAGTGAGACTATTGGCTAAAAAAAAAGCTTTTACTTAAGTTTTGAGCTTTACAATATTGTTACTCAGATATGTCATTGATACAGAACTGCAACACTACACCTAACACCAGAGAGCTTGCTCTCCTCCCACAGCGTCCAAGGTACCTCTCCCCCAACAATCTTCCCAGGTAACCTCAGTTCTGGAGACAGAATCTTCTGTTCAGGCTTTGATCAATTATTGTTCCCTTACTGTTTCTTTCTTGTATCTCATATTTGGGATAGATTTCTCTCTTGCTTTTGAATTGTGGAAGTGGTGACACCTACACACATATAGGTGAATAGAGCTAAACTCCTGGAATTCCACAAAATAGTGGAATAAGTCAATGATATTTCCACCAAATAGTAAGTCAATGATAAATAGAAATGATAGATAGTAAATCAATAATAAATTGAACTAGACTTTCAGACCAAGTTCTTTACCAACTTAGAAATAGTGGTCATCACAATGTAGTAGAGAGAGAGAGAGAAAAGAGAGAGAAGAAAAAGAAGAAAAGTGCCTGTTATAGAGGCAGACTGCTTGGGGAGGAAAACAGGGGACATTGTTAGTGGGAAATGTGCCCTGGTGGAGGGATGGGTTCTGGAGCACTGTATGACTGAAGCTTAATCATGAACAGTTTTGTTATTGTATATCTCATGGTTGTAAAATAAAAACAATTTAAAAAATAAATAATGGTAATGAATTAAAATTAAGTAAAAATTAATAATAAATTGTTTCAAAAATTAAAAAAGAGAATAACAAATGAAAAGGCAATACAACTGGAGACTTGGTCTACAGAACTGTACTTACCTGATGTTGGGGATAAAAGAGTCATCAGGAAGGGTCCCTAGGACATTGGTAGAAGTGGTAGGTGGGTGTTGGAATGATGTATACACTCTAGTGTCATTAGCAGTATTGTAAATCATGGTATTTCAATTTTTAAAAAATGAAGAGGAAAATGTTACTTTATTGCAGAAAGGGAGAATAAATGTGTGGAGAGGACTGTAATAGAATATCCAAAGGACAGAAAAGCAGAGGAGGGGCCAAGAGATAGTACAACAGGCAGGGTGCTTCCCTTGCATGCAGCTGACCTGAGTTTGATCTCCTGCCTCCCATATGGTCCCATAAACACCCCCCAAGAGTATATTGCTGAGTACAGAGCCAGGAGTAATCCCTGAGCACCTCAACTTATGGACCCCAAGCAAACAAACAAAAATCAATGAAAACAGACCCCAAAAACCTTCCAACGTCCAAAACCATAGAAATTCAGAGGTGATATAGACCATCTAAGACAAATTTCAAATAAGGGCCTCATATTCATAGTCACATTGCAGTTGAGGCCTAAAGGAAAGCCTTTTGCTACAGCTTTTCTAACCATAGGCAGATAAAGGTAGGAAGTTAGGTGAAAAAGTTCTAATTCTTTCAAAACCAAAATGATTGGAAACACTGCATATAGTCAATTTATTACAGAATCTTTGTAAAGAATAACATTTCTGATAAGAATTTCAAAAAAAAAGTACCAACCACTGATTTTAAAAAATCAAGATAACTTGAACAAAATGTTCAGTAAAACTGGAAATAGAAGTCTTCTTTGGGCATTAGGACAGGAACAAATTAATTAAAATAAACAAAAGATTTGAAAACCACCCTGTTCCTATGCCATCTGACAAGTTCTGTTTCTTATAATATTACGCCACTCCGCAGATAGGCAACTGTCTTCCCCAGGGAAGATTATCTGTAATTATCGCAAATGGGTGCAAACAATTAGAGGCAAGCAACCTTCATGTGCTCAAGAAACCAGTGTTCATATGGATCTCACTTAGTTTTCCCAGCAGCAGCTCCTGGCATTTGTCTGTAGGCAGACTTTTGGCTGAAACTGAAATCAATCCATTTGTAAGAACGTAGCTTAGAACTCTGCTGTAAGCTAATATGAATAGAAAGACTTTACATCACCATTTAAGGACTACAGGCTGGTTTTTCATAAATGACCTTAAAGCTTGTGGATAAATAAGATTTAGTTTCAGTAGTTTCAGAGCGGGGGTGGGGAGATATGGATATTGGTTTAGGCAATGTTGAGCTCTGACATTCAAGTTCTTGATAAGCCAGTACATTTCTATTTGCTTCACGAACTGGGACAAGTATAAATAGTTCCTGATTAACTTTTTGTTCCTTCATTTAAATATATCTGCTTAATGTGCTATCACTAAGGCAGAAGGTATGACTGTGTAGCTTCTACAGCTTGAAAGCATCTCATAAATAATAAGAGAAAAACTGGAATGTGATTAAAACCTGCTTACTTGTGAGAGCTTGGCACATCTGTCCAATATATCTATCAGACATGATGGTAATATGCATTGTCACATGATAGCTTTGAAAGCTCTTTTGCTTAAATGTCTATCAGAGGAAGTTTTGAATGACCTACCCTAAGACATTGAGTCAGATGTTGGAAGACATTTTGAGTTTAAAGAATGGGAACCCATTTGCTGATAAAGATGTATAGGTCACTTTTACCCAAACTTAGTTCAATAAATTCATGAATTATTTTGTTGTAAAGCATGAAAGCTTGGGACACTGGAAACAAAGATTAAAAAATCATCTCATTCTTTAATCAGCTGTATTTTCATCATAGCAAAGGACTAAAACATGACTCAAGGAACATGACACAATATAAAATCTCAGTTGTCCAAATATACTATATTTAATTTGCAATAGCAAAAAAAGATAAAAATACTCCCAAGAGTAGATGGAAATTCAACATCAATTACTTTATATAATTACTAAAATGTGGTCAAACGGAGGAGGTGAGAATAGACAGTTCAGCTTGAGGTAGTAGCATGAGTCAAGAATGGAGGGGACATAGGCAATTTATCAAGTGCTGAAGATATTGATTTGCTTTATAAGACAAATTTCCTATTTTTTGACTTATATCATGCATCTCTTAGAATAATTATAAGTGACAAAATTATAGCTAGCATGGCATCTTATTCATCAGATAACTATTTTTCATTCATGTAAAAACCTAGATGTATATTTTCTGAGAATTATAATAATTCTTTGATTTTATGGATATTTTCATATTGTGCTATGCCATATATTAACTCTGTATGTAAAACCAACTTATTGTGTGTGTTGGCTTTTCCAGTTAATTTGCCATTATTTTATTTAGAAAAGAAAGGAGGAGAGAGGTGAATAATCCTCCCTTTAAGAACACTTCCTGACTATTACACATACAACACACTGACCTCTTCTGAATTTTATTGGCCATATCAAAATTTAAGGGTAAAGTATAGTTATTGCAGGCTACTGCTACTATGTGTCTACCTAATATAAGAATAATAAAATCAGAGATTTGAATACTCTGAAAGATACAAATGACTGGGGAAATCTATTCATTAGTGCAAAAGAAAATGTGAAAAATAGGTAGGGCTAGATCAGGAGTCTTCAAACTTTTGATTTAAGCATTCATAGTCAATATTTCAGATATTATGGGTCATTATGGTCTCAGATATAAAAGTGAACTTTGCCATAGATAGTAATTCAAAGATGTCATATATATGTAATCTGAAGATCTTGGATATGTACCAATCAAACCCTATCAGAAGAAACAGCATATAGAGGAAAAATAATTATCCCAAAGCTCATAGTTTTCTGATGCCAGGGGCAGATTATGAGCTTGGCTAATAAAAGGGCAATATGAAGAAAGAACATGTGAGGGTTTTCTACCCTCACATGTTTGGAAGATAAGTCATTTTGTGTCACATTGTTTGGAAGAATCACATTGTTTGGAAGAAAAGTCATTTTGTGTCAAGATAAGGGTTACCTCATTGTTTAATGAGGGAAAAAACAGACATTCTAAATGACAACGGAAATACTGAAATTAAGATGTCCAAATGAAAAGTTGCTCCAAGGTTTCTGGTTTGAAATGGTCAAGTGAGGGGCAACAGCAGGAAAAAACAGGCAAAGCATTTCAAAGACATTTTTAAAAGAAAAATGAACCAAAAAACAAATCAATAATTGGTAAAGAGTGTTAGGGAAAGTTACAAAATGTCAGCCAATTTTGAGGAAAGTAGCTGAGAAAATGTAGATTCCACAAAGACAGAAACAATAGGACATTCCAATCTCCAGCAAAAAATTCCAAGAGAGTATGTTCTTTCCCAAACTCACATGTTTCCTTTCTTTCCTTTTGTCTTTTTTTCTTTTTTAAAATAAAAGACAAAATGGAGCGATAGTTCAGCGGGTAGGGCATTTGCTTTGCAGGTGGCCAGCCCATGCTGGCCCAGGTTCGATCCCGGGATCCCATATGGTCCCCTGAGCACCACCAGGAGTAATTCCTGAGTGCAGAGCGAGGGAGAAGCCACTGAGCATTGCCAGGTGTGACCCCTCCCCCAAAAAAAAGCAAAAAAATAAAATAGAATAAATCCTACTTTTCCTGTAAATATACAAATTAAAATGTTTTAAGTTTTATTTGGTGTTTGTGTTTTGTTTTTTGTTTTTTTGAGAGGTAGCACACCCAACTGTATTCAGAACTTAGTCTTGGTGTTGCATTCAGGAATTACTCTTGAAGGACTCGGGAACCATATGGGGTGTAGGAGATTGAACTCTGGTCAGCTGCGTGCAAACAAGCAACCTACTCATTGTACTATCACTTCAGTCTAAAATCTTTAAGGTTTTATGTGCCATGTAATTACAACCACTCGACTTTACCACCGCATCACAGACAATATGAAAATCACTGGGCATGGCTGTGCACCAGTAAAACTTTATTTATACTTACGAGAAGTCAATGTCATGTAAGGTTCCTGTGTCACACATTATTAAACTTCTTTTTTATAAAAAATGTAAAACTATTCTTATTTTGCCTGAAACACATGATGGACCAAATTTGGCCCTATGAGTCAGAATGTGCCCACTCGCTCTACATGCTACAGCAGTAAAATTCTGACCTCTCTCAACATTCTCACTCTATTTGGGAATCTGCAGAGAAAAGTGGGTTTGTGTAGCTCTAGTCCTTCTGTTCTTTCTGCTCCTAAGATAATGAAGCATACTGCATTTCTTTCCTCCAGAGGGAGGCTTTGCCAAGTTGGGGATATAATAAAATATATATTAAGAAAATGTTTCTGGGCCAACATGGGTATGATTTAAAATTCAGTTTTGGGAAATATATCTGTTTTCAGATTTAAACTATGTCCTCTAATCTGGAGTGATACTTTGACATAAAGTCTTTATTAGCATTAGAATTTGATAAAAAAAAGAGCTATTTATTATACTATATGATGGTACTTAGAAATTTGATAACTGCTGTACGAGGTCAGTAAACTTGTTTTAGACACTTGACCAGAGACTGGAGGGGTCGCTAAATCATATTAACTAATGTGAAAATAAATGAAAGCGTTAACACTTAGGCATAAGAAATTTTATGCTTGGAATATGATTCAGAAATAGTTGTTCAAGGATCAGAGTGTAGAAAAGGGGTTTACATCGTGTCATCTGTTCAGTCCCTGGCACCACAGTGGTTCTCCTGAGCCTCACTATCGTTCACTCCAGCCCTGAGTACCACTTGGTGTGCCCAACCCTGAAAACAAACAAACACAAAACCTAGAGTTGCCTCCTGCAGGCCACTTTGTAGATGGGGAAGGAGGACAGTTTGAATGTGGCAGTATATCTACCATATATTCTGTTAGCTCGTATAAATATTTTCTCTCATGCTGCCACAATCATCGTGGGACTAGCTAGACCTTACCAGTATATTTACCTGGCCACGTTGGATCTCTAAGTAATTAGACCAGAGAAAAATGCTGTTTGCCTCCAAACAAGCACACGTGGCTAACTAATAAGTCTAAAGGATAATATACAAAACAACTATGAAGTAAAGATGAGACTCTTTTGAAGGCTTGGTGAGATATATACCTGGCTGTAGAATATCCATTGGTAAAGATACATGGCCCTCTTCTATTCTCCCCTGCAGGGTCACTTCCAAGGCAGATCTTGGCTGGGCTGCATTAACATTTCAATGGACCGAGGTGAGGTCCTGGGAGAATTTACCTTAGGGGAATTGAACCCAACTGCTTCCCATTGGTGTGAGTGGTCTGTGTTGAATGGATATAAAAACAGTAGTCTGCTTTCTTCTGTCCTCTTTCTCCCTTTTGCCTTTTTGCTTTTTTGCCCTCTCCTCTCCATTCTTCTCTGTTGGGCCTTAGCATGTGGAGGTGGCCATCTTGGCCAGAGGTTCTAAACCTACACCTGGCCCGCCCAGCCAGGAACCCGAAGTCCAGGGTTTTCCTATTGTTGGATTGTATACCAGAACCTGTGAGAGTAAAGCCTTTTGGAACTTTGCTGGATTCTTACATCTTTCTCCATCTACAGGCCGATGATCCCCTGGAGCAGAAAGGGATCCCCTGACCCTACTCTAGATTTTGTCAGGGTGCCCAGCATACCCCAACAAGTGGAGGTTCCACTGAGATTCCTGCTCTGCTCCCAGATTTTGTCAGGGCGCTCAACATTCCCGAAAGTGGAGGTCCCACCGAGATTCCTGATGCTGTCTGCTCCTGGATTTTGTCAGGGTGCCCAGTATTCCCCGATAAGGAACAAAGAATGGATGACAGGACCAATATTGGCAGTTTTGAAACTGACTAATAGGTACAGTTGTCAGTAGTTCTGTTCAATCTAATAAGATTAATAAGCAAGACAGAGACAATTGGGAATTTAGTTTAAACCATTAGACTCTATCTTACAGTGTTGAATGTATTTTAGAGACATAAACATAACTAATATGTGTTTTTCAAATTTTGAGGAGCTGTTGGAGAAAAAATTAGCTAACTTCCTTTTAATAAAATCATGCTGCTTTATGCCTCAGCAGCAGCAGCAGAGAGAAAAAATCTATAAAAAGAGATTTATTTGGATTTCTAATTTATGCATATAAATACAAATTGACAGCAGTAGCTGGAACTGGCGTCTGAGATTTAAAACCAGCACTAAGGGATTTTATATTTTTGCTTTGTAAGCAGTATGTCCTTGTCTTTTCATTCAACATTGCTTAAGATCTTTTCTCTTTCTGCAGTAAATTGTTCTAGGTCCTGAAGAGATAGCATAGCAGGTAAGGTGCTTTCCTTACCATATGATCCCCCAAGATGCTAATTAAAAAGCCAGGAATAATCCCTGAACACTGCCTGGGTGGCCAACCACGCCCCCATGCCCCACCACCACCACCATTCCCCCAAAATACAAAAACCAAAAAACCCAAAATTGGTCTAAGGATTGGAAATGAAGTTCAGCCTGTAGAGTGCTTGCCTTTTATGCTGCCAGCCAGTGTTTGTGTTTGTTTCTTTTTTATATATAATTATATAATTCTGTATAATCAGAAGTGATCACTGAGCTCAGATCTAGGAGTAATCCCTGAGCACTGCTGGGTGTAACCTCAAAACAATCAAGACAAACCAAATCAAAATGAAACAAAAAAATAAAACAACAAATAATTAATCTAAAAACTACACCAGACATATATTTCCCACCAGTAACACCTAAGCAGAGAGAACTCACTACTACGTCAAATGAAAGGTTAAATTCCTTCAATTCTTCATCTTCTAAGATACCTTTTTTGAATACCTCACATGTCATTTAATTTTCTGTTCTCTAAGTTGCTCTTATACCCTTATGAATTTATTCCCTTTCTTCAAGTGGATAGATGTTCTTCACATTAACGACACTCGGATCTTCTTAAAAGATCATCCATCTATCCATCCATCCATCCCTCCCTCCCTCCCTCCCTCCATCCATCCATCCATCCATCTATCCGTCCGTCCGTCCGTCCGTCCATCCATCCATCCATCCCTCCATCCCTCCATCCCTCCATCCATCCATCCATCCATCCATCCATCCATCCATCCATCCATCCATCCATCCATCTCATCCATCCATCCATCCATCCGTCCGTCCATTGATCCATCCATCCATCCATCCATCCCTCCATCCCTCCATTTCTCCTCCCTACCTCCCTTCATCCCACAATCACTCTATCCCTCTCTCGCTATCTACATTTAAATGTAACTTTAATCCCCTCTCCCATTTAAGAATGCAGGGAGAATGGTGGAGTCAAAGAGATGTGCCCGGAGCCGGAGGTTCTTTGTCCTTTTAGCTATTTCTTAGATGCCTTTGAAGGCATTCCATGCCGCTCTCTTCCTGCGCAGCTCAGGTTTTAGGTCGTTCATCATGTTGATTTCTCGACCTAGGTACACATAACTGCTGCATTCAGAGATGTTTGTTCCATTGAGAGTGAATGGGGCCTCAGGAACTAGTTCATTCTTCATGAACATTGTTTTCTTTAGATTCAGCTGTAGACCTATCTTTCCACATTCTCGGTCAAAGTCAGCCAGCATTTGTGCCGCTTGGCTAATGTTTGGTGTTATTAGAACAATGTCATCAGCGAAGCGGAGGTGGTGTAGTTGCCGACCATCTATCTTCACTCCCATTCCTTCACATTCTAATTGTCGCATGATGTTCTCGAGGGTGGAGCTGAAGAGTTTTGGTGAAATGGTATCACCCTGTCGAACCCCTCTTTTCACATTGATGATCACTTCTTTGTAGAATGGTGAGATCCTGGTGGTGAATCCGTAATACAGCTCACGAAGGATCTTGATGTATTGGGTTTGAACACCCCTGTTTGGCTAGGGCTTCGATGACTGCTTCAGTCTCCACAGAATCAAAGGCTTTCTGTAAATCAATGAACGTGAGACAGAGCGGCATCTTGTACTCCCTACAAACCTCAATGAGCTTGGTTACTGTGTGGATATGGTCGATTGTGCTGAATCCTTTCCGGAAGCCTGCTTGCTCGCATGGTTGTCCTTCATCTAGTGTTCTGCTAATCCTGTTCAGGATGACTCGTGTAAACAGCTTGTAGATGACGGACAACAGGCAGATGGGGCGATAGTTGCCGATGTCGTGAATGTCTCCCTTCTTGAACAGTAGAACTGTCCTGCTGGTTTTCCATTGGGAGGGCACCTTGCATTCGAACAGGTAGCGTGTGAAGAGCCGAGCTAGTGTATTGATGAGTACCGACGGCAGATTCTTCAGGTGTTCGGGTCTGACTTTGTCTGGGCCTGGTGCTGTTCCCTTTTTACCGACGAGATGGCATGTCGGATTTCAGAAGGGAGAACGTTGGGAATGACATATCCATCCTGTGGAATTTGGTATGTGGGCAGGTGGATGTGGCTATCAAAGAGATTTGAGTAGAAGTCCTGGATAATCTTCTCCATTGCCTTTCTGGAAGATGTGATAGATCCATCAGGGCGTCGGAGGGCAGTCATCTTGGTCTTATAGTTGGCGAAGGACAGGCGGGCAGTGCGAATGCTTTTCCTGGCTTCTGCTGCATCTTCCAGTATTTCTGCTCTTCTGTCTTTGAGGTCTTCTTTTATCGCTTCTCTGCACCATTTAGCAAGCTTGGACGTTAGCATTTGGTCTCCTGAGGCTCACGCCTTGCCACGTTGGTGAATGAGCTCAAGAGTTTCTGAAGACAGGTGTTCTTTTGTATCTTTCTCTCTCTCAGCATTCTTCGCACAATCATGGAGGTGCTGAACCAGTCGGTTGTATTCTTCATCGATGTCATCAACGATGGTATCTTCCCATGTTGCTGCAATGGTGCCAAAGAGTTCGAGTTGGTGGTCGTTCTGGGACTTCTCTTCTTAAACTTTGCAGCTTTTTCTCCCTGTTGCGGGGAGTAGAATTTTGCAGGAAGTAGACGGTGGTACGATCCTGTTTGGAATTTGGGGACGACAGCAACATCGGTCAGACAAAACCGTCGATTGAAGATGATGTGGTCAATTTCATTGTGGAACTGTCCGCCAGGAGATTCCCATGTCCAACGTTTCGCTTCAGCTTTCTGGAACTGTGAGTTCCCATGAATGGTCTTGGTGGACATGATGAACTCAGATAGTCTCTCACCCTGTTCATTCCATTCTAGGCCATGGGTCCTGATGTGGAGTTCTTCAGCCGATCTTCTTGGTCCTATCTTGGCATTAAAATCACCAACTATGATATTTTTTATAGAACTCCTCCAAATCCATGTAGAATTTCTCAATTTCATCTTCTTTGTATGTGGATGTTGGTGCGTAGACAATGAAGATAGAAACTTCTGGCAGTGGGCCACATCTCTTCAAGTGTAATCGTCCTATTCGATTACACAAGCAGAGACATTCATTTTTATTACAATTTTTTTTTACTGAGTATGATTTGGGGTCAGAAATACACTCATTGTCAGTTGGGGTGCTTCACTGGGGGCTGGTCAATTTCCAGACTAGTTCACACCTGTCAGTGTCAAACTGGTGCTGATGTTGCCTGGAAAACTCAACCAGAGTTGAAAATAACAACTGGAGTTCCTTTCCATGTGAGTCACCTCAGGGACTGCTTGGATTTTATTGTTGATGATAACTGACTCCCAGGCTATGGAGATGACTCAAAGGACTTGATAGCATACTTTGTGTTAAGAAGCCCTGGGCTCTTGAACACAAACAGGAGTGCCACCACACCCAGAAACACATAGTTAGGAGCAGTCCTGAGAAACACTGACTGTGGGCCCCAACAAAACCCAGCCAAACCAAACCAAACCAAACCAATGTAAGAAATCTATATCTACAGAGCAAATATGCCAAGAAAATAAGACATAAATATTCATGACACTTTTTAAGTATAGTCATATGATGTAATTCTAGGTGGTCCATTGTTGGTAGTCGCAAGGCTACCAGGTTTAAGCAGGGGGAACATACATGCTGCCTCATGATCATAAACAACAATCTGGAAGATGTAGGTTAGGAGATATTATTAAAAATAAACTTAGAAAATATAACCTTTCATAACTGAATTTACCTTGAAATAACTAACAACTGCAAAACACTAGTATTTTGACCACTTTGTTAGAAAGTGGCTTCTGATTCAGTGTTCTGGATTAATTTTTTATTTTTCTTAAATTAGTTTCTCGTTATCTCATGTTTGCACAACTTCTACTCCAAAGAAGATTAAAAAGCAACAGGCATGTTTCATAGGTTTTGTTCATTCACAATGCTTAGCAGAGTGCTAGACACCTAGGTGACTCAAGGATATTCATTGGAGGTTGGCAGAGGAAGATCAATGCCATAAATTTGACATACTATAGCAATTAGGGTGCTTGACTTTTTTAAGCAACAAACTCTGATTTCATCCCTAGCATCACATAAAGTCCTCTGACTAACACCAAGAATAAGAATTATCTCTGATTACAGAATTACCAGGAACCCTGAGCACAAGGTGAGGCTCCCAAAGAAAACAATTCTCATTACTGTTTGCTTTTCCTTCTTGGCAGATGCTTGAAGATTGCTGATGACTTGGGACAACAGCATAAGAAAAATTTTACTAAAGATTAATTTTGCTTACAGTTTAGCCCAAATATGCCATCATCTGCTATCTAAGTCTCTTGAGCGGACACATACATGCTCTCTCTCTCTCTCTCATTCACATACTTAAGTGCATATATATAGTTATATATGTACAAAAATACATATATGTATGTGCAGACACATGAAAAAAATATACAGACAATTGATGAATGAGTTTATTTACATAAATTGATTGTAATTTGTTCCCTTCTCTGCATTTACATTATTGTCATACTGAATGCAGAATATGTCAGGTCCTTAAGCTAGTGAACTGTGGGCATAAATGCATGTATACATGCCCGGAAACATCTTACCAACTATTGCTATATTTTGACAATATTTTATCATTAAAATCTAGGGAATTCTCCTATCAATTCCATGTACAAGGGGAGATAATACAATGAATTTCCTTATTTCATTATAGAATTGCAGTCCAGTGATACAAAAAATGATGATTGTCTAAAATTCCAGCTGCTCATTATTTATCTCAAATCTTCTGTGGCACAAACAAAACTTGGCTTTGGCAGTTTGTTTTTAGCTTTCTTTGGTTTGATGAAAGAAAGCTTCTAATGTGACAAGCTGTATATGAAAGAGTGAGAAGTGCTGAAAAAGCAAGAATAAATTAGTTTTCCACCAACAGTAGGCAGTAGCTTGCAGTGGTCTTTGCCTTGTATAGATTTTTTAATAAATATGGAACTTTCATGGTTGGAAGCATTCATCCTGAGCGATTTGTACCAGATTCATATTGTTTAACAGTCTTACTCTATGAACTAGATGTTTCCTGGGAGATAACTGTTATGAGTGAATTATTAAGATAACCTCACAGGAAAAATAAAAAAGAATTATTGTTCTTCAATGATGACACTTTGTTTAATGGGGCAATATTTTTCCTTACAGAACCTATTGCTTTCTGACTAAGGATAATGAGTGAATGCAGACAGAACTGTAGTCTGACATCAATTATTTCCAGTGTATGAGGGGTAGGAAAATGTCCCCAATATCAAACGTAACTGATAGTGTGAATAAAGCTGCTGCATCAGAGTGGCTTACCATTTTTTTATTTTTGTTTTCACAGAAACAATATGCAGTGCAACATATAAATCAATACAGAGGTTAGGCTAAGTTTATAGAATTTGGTACAACAATATACATGAAGAAGATTAATATGCCTTTGCATTACTTATGATTAAAGAGATTTTTTCTTTTGAGATTATAAGAACATAAATATTTATCTATAAGTTGTATTAGTTATTAGGCTTATTAATAACCACTCATTTGTGAAAATTTGGAAAATATAAAACATGCACAAATGTGAAAATAAAA
Source organism: Cryptotis parvus (assembly GCA_021461705.1). NCBI lineage: Eukaryota > Metazoa > Chordata > Mammalia > Eulipotyphla > Soricidae > Cryptotis > Cryptotis parvus. The sequence goes on from JAJIBD010002841.1 coordinate 30,929, forward strand.
ATGACCCATATTCCTACTGCTTCAAGACAACTGGTATAACTAGTATGCTCTTTTCTGTTCTCCTTCATACCTTTTGTCCATATTTTTCTGAGCTGTGGCTTCTTTACCTATAAAGCAAAGATTAAGTAAATTCACACACATATGTGCCTAGTATGTGGCAATTTAGAAACTGTTATTTGTATATTTATATAATATTGCTAAAATTAATATTAAATAATGCCTATGAATTTTAAAACCCTACAAATGTCTTAGGGAAATAATTTCCCATTTATGAAATAGTCCTTCATGACATGGCTTTTGGTAGCTAGTCTTTTGTTATACTAACATATTACAATTGATTTAACAAATTACTTGTATTTGAGTATGTTGCTTCTGTTTTAAAAAAATACATAGATTCAACCTCCTCCTTTTATCCTCTTTAGCACAGATCTTCCTCTTTCTTGAAAATAAAGATATAGAAGGGTAATTTCTTGGTCTGGACGGCATTTATGATTCAAAGATTTTTATAAATATTGCTCACTTGCTCACTAACTTAGATTTCCTATGGGGAATGTTGATAGTTTCATCTCCTTGAATGTAACCAATATAAAATCTTGCCCCTTTTTAGTCTTTAAAAGTCTTAAACTAAAACTCTCTCTGACAACTTTATATGGGTGAAAATAATATTATAGTTTTATTTTTTATTACTAGCAAACTGACTTTTATGTGTTTCTTGATTAGTTCTATTAATTCTTTTTGTGGATAGCTGTCATCACAATGTGCACTGCTTTTAGATATAAATGTAAGAAGACTGATGAGAGAAAAGAGAGAGGAAGAATTATGTGTTTATATTGTTAGTTAAGGGCACCTAGCCAATGATACAGACCTGAAACCTGTAACTCTTCAAATACAGTAAATGAAGTTATAGATCTTTTTTAAAAGAATCAGTAAAGACTGACAACAATGACTCAATCAGTTAATATTGAAACATATCTAATTTAGAAAAATAAATATATGTGAGATTTCCCATGGTTTGCTTCCACACGAGGGCTCTCAATGCTGCTGAACTTCATTTCTGGAGGAAACTATTCTTTTTTTCTTGAGCATGTTTCAAGACTGACAGAAACATTTGCTTAATAATCAGTGAATTCCATCATGGTTATTAAACACCTTGGTCTTTGGAAGTGGTCCACTATTCCATGTAGTATATTGTAGTGCAATATGTCACTGATTGTGTGATTGCATAGAAAATTGGAGAAATCTATAGACAGACTATTGAAACGGCTAAAGGAATCAATTTGCTGAGTACCAATTTATTACATAAATATCAATAGCATTTTATCCCATTCAAACTAACTCGAATGTGCAATTTGGAAATTCATTATTAAATATGTTTTATTGATAAGAGATAAATAGAGGCACATAAAATTTTAAGAGATTTGCTTAAGCACTTACAAATTTGAATTGGGCAGTGACACACAAGAAGTGGTGAGAAAACCTCTATTAACAGGAAATTGGGAGGATGTTTTCATAAAGAAGATCACAAACCAAGGTCAAATAAGCATTTGCCTTAGTTAAGAAAATTTCTTCTGTTTTGGTTACTTGTTCTTGTTACATTTTATTAGCGTTAGGTGCACTAACTCTGGAGTAGGTTTTAGTTTGCTTATGTAGGTTACCAAGGCATTATAGTTGTGTTAGTCTAAATTTAAGACTTACTTGTTTAGACTAGAGTAATAGTACAGCAGCTAGGGCATTTGCCTTGCACACAGACACCAGGGCTCAGTACTCAGCACCCTGTAAGTTCCCATAAGCCTGCCAGGAGTGATCTTGAATGCACAGCCAGACTAAGCTGTGAGCACCGCCAGATATGACACTTCTCCGCCCCCATAGAAAGGATTTTGTTGTTTAATTCATGAAGCCATATATTTGGGTCTAGTTTTGGAAAAAATCATAAATTCTACTGAAACTAAAATTAATGAGAGAAATACTATATTTTAGAAAGACCCAACCTTGAAATTGTATTTGTTTTGCCTAGTTAGTAAATCAATACTATTGTAAAAAATCCAAAACTACTTTATTGTCTCTTGATCAATTTATCCTAAATTCAGATGATTGAGCGAAGGGCAAAAGAATAGCCAAGATAATTAATTTAACTTTTATTTAATCGATCATGTTTCTGTTATTTGCAATCATGTTAATGATGGTTTCCCATGTACATAATTCCAACAATATATCCATCCCAATGTACCCATATCATCCCACCAAATCCCCAAATCCCTCCTTTCCAACCCCCAGTCCCCAAAAGAAAAACTCAGTTATGGGATCAATCCTCCCATTGTGCCGCCTCTGTCTTTTTGTTGCTGCTACTTGCTGTGTATCTCTAAATGTCTCATTCTAAATATGTACCTTCCCTTCTGACTGACTTCACTTAGCATGATATCCTCCAGTTTCATCCATATTGTAGCATATTGTATGATTTATTTCCTTCTTTGCAGTACAAAGTATTTCATTGTGTATATATACCATAACTTTTTGATCCATTCATCCATAATTGGGCATTTGGGTCTTCTATATCGTGATTGTTCAGTGCTGTGGTGAACATAGGTGTGCATATATCCTAATTTTTTTTGGTGTTTGGGGGATAAATGCCAATAAGTGGTATCTCAGATCATGTGGCAGCTTCATTACTAATTTTTTGGAGAGATCTATATATTTCTTTCCAGAGAGGTTGATCTATGCTATGTTCCCACCAGCACTAGATGAGTATTTCTTTCTCACCACAACTCCACCAACACAGGCTATTTCCAGACTTTCTGATATGTGCATTCTTACCGGCATGGGCTGATATCTCACTGTAGCATTGAGTTGCGTTTCCTTAATCATGAATGATAATTAGCACTTCTTCATCACCACATATGCCTATATAGGCCATTCAAGGTCTTTTCTGGGAAACTATCTCTTGATTGCCTCACCCCATTTGTGAATGGGCTTGCTGGATTTTTTTTTTTGTTACTGAGTTTTGCAAAGTGCTTTTTTAGGTATTTTGCAAGATAATTCTGAAAAGGAAAATGAGATAAAGTATTCATCTTAGTAGATTTTCAAAACTTACAAAAACATAATTAAATCAGTGGATGTTGATACTTGATTCAATAAAAAACAAATTGAACATAATTTTAAAAATAAAATGAAAGCTTAAAAATAACATCAAAGAATGAGTTTGTCCTTTAATAAACTCCATAAAGAGAAAGGATAATCTATTAAATATATTTAATCTATTAAATATATGAGGCAAAATCATTATCTAGGAACTCAAGATACCTCATGGCAAAGAGCCTGTCTTGAAAGTAGAAGGCCATGAGTTTGATACCTAGCATTGCCCCACACATTTAGAGCATTATTGCACATATTGCTGTTTGGGATTCCCTTAGGCAAGACAAATTACATGATCTCTGGCACACCACAAACAAGCTTGTGCTAACAGTTCTTGGATAACCCCTTGGTCCTTTGTGTTATAGGTGACAGCTAAGAAAATTGTTTAAAAAAAAAAGAAGGCCAGGATTTTGAGCTTGGCTGGATGACTATAAAAGTTCCCAGATCCAGTGAGCCTGATGCCTAGGCCTGAGCCCCAGTGCTAGGGCCAGAGGGCCAGAGGGCCTGAGATCCAGGGGCAGAGGGTCAGGGCCAGAGGGCCAGGGCTGACTAGGCCAGCCTGAAAGGGAAAGAAAATGAAAAGAAACGGCCTGAAAAGAGAGGACCAGATGAAGAGAAAAGACATAGAGAAAGAGAAACAGAGAGTCAGAGAAAGAGATATGGAGAGAGAAGGTAGAGAAACAGAGACAGAGAAAGAGATACAGAGAAACAGGGCAAGCTAGAGAAACATAGACAGAGATATGAACAAACTGAGACAAGATAGAGAAACAGAATCAGAAAAAAGAGATACAGAGAAACAGAGACAAGATAGAGAAACAGAGAAACAGATAAAGAAACAGAGAGACAAACAGAGATAGACAAAGAAAGAGAAGAAAGAGAAAGGCCTGAAGAGACAAGCTCTGATAAGAGAGAACTGCAGAGAGGTCTGAAAAGCGAGGTCCTGAAGAGAGAAGCCCTGAAAGAGGACCTGAGAGTTTCCTGAAAAGAGGTGCTGACACAGGTCCTGAAGAGGACCCGAAGATAGATTCAGAAAACAGAGGTCCTAAAAGGACCTGAAAAGAGAGGTCCTGAGAAAGGACCTGAAAACAGATGCCCTGAAGAGAGAGGTCCTGAAGAGAATGGCCCTGAAGAGAGAGGTACAGAAGAGAGAGAGAGAGAGAGAGAGAGAGAGAGAAAGAGAGAGAGAAAGGAGAGAGAAGAGAGAGAAGAGGCAAAGTGCATCCATAGAGGCAGGATGAGAGATGGGGAGGGAGTCTGGATACATTGGTGGTGGGAAATGTGCACTGGTGGAGGGATGGGTGCTGGAACACTGTGTGAATGAAATCCAAACATAAACATCTTTGTAATTGCATATCTTACAGTGGTATACAATGGTAAATTAATTTTTAAGAGAGAGAGAGAAAGAGAGAGAGAAAGGAGAGAGAAGAGAGAAAGAGGCAAAGTGCCATCCGTAGAGGCAGGATGAGAGATGGGGAGGGAGTCTGGATACATTGGTGGTGGGAAAAGTGCACTGGTGAAGGGATGGGTGCTGGAACACTGTATGACTGAAATCCAAACATGAACATCTTTGTAAGTGCATATCTTACAGTGGTATACAGTGGTAAAATGATTTTTAAGAGAGAGAGAGAGAGAAAGAGAGAGAGATTTTCAGATTTTCAGTAGCCTGTGATCTTGTTTCTTTTTCTTTTTTTTTTCTGCTTTTTGGGTCACACCCGGCGATGCTCAGGGGTTTCTCCTGGCTCTGCACTCAGGAACCACTCCTGGCGATGCTTGGGGGACCATATGGGATGCCGGGATCGAACCCAGGCCGGCATAGGCCGCCCGTGCAAGGCAAACGCCCTACCCACTGGGCTATCGCTCTGGCCCGATCTTGTTTCTTTGTCCATCAGCTGGGGGAACAGTTCTTGGCCCTAGACTCAGGCTGGGGACCTTAATGAATTGCGATTAATGTCAGGGACCCCTCTGGGCCCCAATATCTGCTGCTTGTTTATCCCCTGACCTGAATATTGTTGGGGACCTAACTGTGCCCTATGTACTGTTGGGCCTTTGGGTCTTTCACAACATTGACTAACAAGAGTAAGCATTGCAAACCGGTGAGCAACTCCTGGTGAACACTACAACCATAATGTGCATGAGCACCACTACTAAAGAGAGCAACTTTCAGAGACCATGTGTGCTGACACCATAACTAAAAAGGGAAGGAAATAGGAATAAAAATGATTATCTATTTGGAAAAAGTAAAAAAAAGTTTCCTACTGTACTTTTAAGAAAATTTCAATTATCTGAAAGAATTATGTATATAATAATTTAAACTGTAACATTTATATAAGAAAAGTCTGTGGAATTATTTGACCCTGGAATGACTAATGGTTTCTTTTGGGAAAGAGCAGATTTGGGCTACAACAGTGGTGCCTAGGGCTATTCCTAGGTCTGTGTTTAAGAGTGGTCCCTGACGGTGCTCAGGAAACCATATGCCATGCTAGACTGCAGGAAATACAAGTGCCTTGCCTCCTATACTATCTCTCTACCCGATGGAGAATTTCTTAAACAAGGCAAAAATTAACAAATCATAAACAAAAATACTGCTCCATTTTTGTACGTGAAAAGACACCATTGAGCGGTAACATAAGTCGTAATGTGAAGAAGATATTTAGAAAATATATTTCTAAAATAACTTGATCACTTGATCACTTGATCACTTGACATTCTGTTATTCATTGATTTGCTTGAGTGGGTGCCAGTAATGTTTCCATTTGACCCTATCATGTGTCAGTGTAGCCCAATGGCATGTGCTTCCCTTCAGGAATACAAAGAGCCTCAAAAAGTTTGTTTAGGTTCTTGACGAAGAAGTCTGACCATCTTGTAGGTAGGCGGCCAAGTGATCTTTTGACATTCTGTGGGATCCAGTTGGTAACAAGTTCTCTCACTGTCCCTGTTGCATATGTAATTCTTTTCAACCTTTAAAAAAAAAATATATATATATATATATGTTTCTAGTGGGCTATGCAGAACTGGCTGTGACTAGATTTGGCAAACAGATGTTAGTTTGCTGGCTACTGCTTTTATTATTTATGGAAACATGTTTGTGAAAACATGATGGTAAGATTACATAGCTTCATAATGGTGGTTACTTCTCAACAGAGAGATATACAACCATAGTGGAATATTGTGAAAGGTAGAATATTGGTGCTTGATGTTTGGGGGAACCTGACATGCATATGTATATTTATGCATATATATCAATATATGTGTATGTTTGTATGTGTATTTCTTCTTGTATTGTAAATTTTTGTATGTTTAATATAACTAAATATCACTTGTCTTCCTGTTGTTGAGCCATTTGCTCGAGCGGGCACCAGTAACATATTCATACGTCCTGTCATATGCTAGTGTAGCCCAAGGGCAACTGCTTGCTTCAGGAACACAAAGAGCCTCAAACCATTCCTTTAGGTCATGGGAATGAGGTATATAATTGTTACTAGTGTTTGGCAAATCAAATATGACATGGTAGCTTACCAGGCTTTGCTGTGTGGATGGGATACTATTGTAGTAGCCTCTCATCTCTTGCATGTATTGATGAACCAACGGGGAAAGGTTAGCTTTTCTGCTGGGTAGAGCTCTGAGGAGCTGTAGAGTCTGGATGTTGAAATGATGGCCCTCATTGTATGGGGTTCCTGTGGCTTCTTGCAAGACTCTGCTGTGATGGCAGGCCAGGGCTAGAACCCACCTTCCCTCCTGGGTGCCTCATGATCAGCTGGGCACAGGGAGAGCTGGTAGCAGCTCTACCCCTTGTCTGAGTCTTTGGATCAGGCATACCTGGGCTTGAAATAGATGGCTGTAGGGTGGGACTCTGACCAGCAGAGTTGTGATCAGCTCTTGTGCTGGATGGAACTTTGACGAGCTGTGGAGTCCAGATGTTGAAAATGGCGGCCCTCATTGTATGGGTGTTCCTCGTAGATGCCCTTGGGCTACACTTGCTTGTGACAGAACGTGTGGAGATGTTACTGGTGCCTACTAGCAAATCAATGATCAATGGGAAGAAAAGTGATACAAGTGATACAAATGAATGTATTCTTTTTTCTCAACTAAGGAGAGAAATTTTGGGGATAATCCAAAGTAATAAAATAGGACTCTAATTATGGGTTCCAGAGGAACCCCCATAATTAAATATAAATTGAAAAAATGAAATAGCTATACATAGCCTTCAGATAGAACCAGGTTTTACAGACAGACATGATCTAGTTGAAATAAACAACTAAGAGTGTTTTCATTTTATTTTTACTATTTATAACTGTATCACTGTATCACTGTTTTCCCGTTCATCATCGATTTGCTCGAGCGGGCACCAGTAACATCTCCATATGTCCTGTCTCATGCAAGTAGAGCCCAAGGGCACCTGCTTGCTCCAGGTACATAAAGAGCCTCAAACCATTCCATCAGGCCATGGGAATGAGGTCTATAATTGTTACTGGGATTTGGCATATCAAATACAACATGGGTAGCTTGCCAGTCTCTGCAGTGTGGTAGCATACTCTTCAAGCAAAATCACACTGCGTTATTTTTTACTTCTTTACAAGTTGTACATTTATTACAAATTCTGTTTTTTACTATATGCTACTGTTGTATTAGGTTTCTCCTATTATTTGGTACAATTGGTTAGATAATTTTTGGATCTAGAAATACTTTAAATGTTCTTTATAAATTAATAATGATAGCGCCTTTATGTTTTACCTTATTAAAGGTTTCATAGGAACTGTGCACTCTCTGACAGTAAAAACAAATAAACAGAACTTAATGATGTGATTCTAGTATTCAACATCTGTAAGCCCAGGAAGTAATTTGGTTGTTATATTCCTTAGTATAGTGAGAAACTATACATGCACTTAGTATTTTTTTGAAAAACATGATCAAATCCAGCAGATGATATGTGCACTTTTGTTAATTAAGTTATTAGTAATATAAATGCTTTTTTTAGAAATCGAATGGCAAGCAGATTCTCTTTTTTGAATATTAGTCTGTAGTTTTTCCATAATAATTAGGAAGAGATAAGAGTAAAATCACTTAAAAAATAAAACATGATGGAAATAAAAGTGAGGTATAAAGAAAAATGAGAAATAATTGAGACAGAAATCCCTTTGTCATTAAAAAAGATGACAAAGGCAGCGAATCAGAGGATTGGTTTAAATTTGGAGGCATAAATTTCGTTAACAGTGTTCATATTATGGATTGGGAAATAAGAAATTTGTTTCCATTCTTAAATTGAATTATTATAGGAAAACAATTATATTTTAGCTACAGAGCGAAAATCATAGAGTTTTTTTGGACAGTGGTAGCTAACTGCTGCAGTATACTAGTATACTGCTGCCCAGAGTCTCTGCTTCTGGCCTTGATTTGCCTCCTGCAGGTCACTTTGTACATTGGAGGAGGACAGTTTGAATGTGGCAGTTCATCTGACCATGTATTCTGTATTGGCGGATGCTGTCTCGTTTGCCAAGGCATCAGAAGTCAGATGGGCTAGACATGTAATGCGATCTGGAGATGACCACTGGACTAGAGCTGTTACCGACTGGATCACACGGGATGTCAAAAGATCAAGTGGCCGCCCACCTACAAGATGGTCAGACTTCTTTGTCAAGACCCTGAAGGAATGGTTTGAGGCTCTTCATATTCCTTAATAAACCAGATGCCATTGGGCTACATTGGCAGGTGATAGGGTCCAATGGAAATGTTACTGGCGCCCACTCAAGCAAATCGATGAATAACGGGATTCAAGTGATCAAGTGATCAAGTGATTAAATATTCTCTCAAGCTACCATAATAATCGTTATGGCAGCAAGAGAGAATGATTAGACTAGCTAGCTCTTACCAGTACATTTGCCTGGCCACGTTGGATCTCTAAGTAATTAAACCATAGAGAAATGCTGTTTGCCTCCAAGCAAGCAAGCATGGATCTCTAATAATTCAAAGACTAATATACAGAACAACCATGAAGTGAAGATGAGACTTTTGTGAAGGCTTGTAGAAATACATCACTGGCTATTAGAATATTATTTGGTACAGATGCATGCCTTTGTATTCTGAGATACAGTTCATCTCAGAAGCCCCTCCTCCACTGCACGGGCACTTTCAAGGCAGAACTTGGCTAGGCAACATTATCATCTCTAAGGGCCTAGGTGAGGTACTGGGAGAAATTACCTGAGGGGATTTAACCCTAACTGCTCTCCGTTGGAGTGGACAGTCTGTGTTGCAGGGATATTAAACTACCCTGCTTTCTTTCTGGGGCCCTTTTTTTTTTGTTGTTGTTGTTGTTGGCACTCCCCTTCTTGCCTCTTCGCTATCTCCTCTCTTCAGGGCCTTAACAAATGGTGGAAACCATCTTGGCCTACACCTTGCCAGGGCCCAGCCAGGAACCCTAAGTTCAGGGGTTTTCCTTTTGATGATTTGTATGCCAGAACCTGTGTAAGTAAAGAATTTTGAAACTTCTCTGGATTCTCAAGTCTTTCTCCTTTCACAGGCCACCCACCCCTGGGGCAGAAGGGGATCCCTGGCTCTGACCCTGCTCTGGGCTTTTGTGCTGGGTGCCAAAGCATTTCCCCACAGCTATCTGCATCTAAAAAGACCATGAAATGCAGCTTATTTTCTTATTGGTTTGATAATGATGAAATTTAGGTCATAGAGATTGGTGGTTTGCAAAATAATAAGGAGATAGTCAAAGACTCTTTTCAAACAGTTGGATTTTTAGTTTTTAATTGTTTTTGTTAAAGGTCAAAGGAATTCTTCCTTTAGTTCAATTTAATGTATCTAATATTAGAAGTGAGTGGTGTTCTCTTAATTTTAAGTTGCCTAATATCTTATTGCAATATATGCCAAGAAAGTAATTTTAAAGGTAATTTGAAGAATATGACCAATCCAAAATAGAGATCACAGTACAAAGGTTATTAAATATCCAGTGAGGTCAAGAGCTTTTTAGAAGGATTAATTAAAATTTGTAGCTCTCTAGAGAAGTAAGTAAATATTATTTTTCTTATGAAACAGTAATCTCAACCAAGTATAAGATTGTATTGTTATGAACCTTAGTTCAAAGTTATATGGTGAGTCAATATCTAGAAAGCACAGAAATCTCAGGGTTTTCCTTCCTATTCCCTTGAGAAGCTATTATACAATGGATCTGTAATTGCTAAAATAACAATTTTAGCAATTGTTATTTTAATTGCTAAAATTAAATTTTAGCAATTGTCTGACAAATATAAAAGAAGCAAAAAATAAGTCGTGAAATCACATGCAAATGAAACCTAGAACTGACAATAATATTAATTTTATTGTTACTATTGGTTGTTTTCTATTTTTTTTTAAACTGTGACATACACAGTTACAAAGTTTTATAATCGTGTTTCAAACATGCAATGTTCCAATACTCCTCCACAGGCTTACAATTCCCACTACCATTGTCCCCAGTGTCCCTCCTGCCACACCCCCTACCTGCACACATACAATCAGAAAGTTATTCATCTAGCTAAGTCACCAATCTAGCTTTGCCATTCTAAGTGTAATTTTTTTTTTTGGGTCACACCAGCAATGCTCAGGAGTTACTCCTGGTTCTGCACTCAGGAATTACTCCTGGCGGTGCTCAGGAGACCATATGGGTTGCTGGAGATCCAACCTGGGTTGGCCATATGCAAGGCAAATGCCCTACCCACTAGACTATCGCTCCAGCCCCCAAGTGTAATTTGATGACAATAATTACTGCTATATGCCTTAGAGTTAATCTCAATATATGACTTGATATACATAAAACATCTTTGATTTAGAGGGAGAAACATGGTTTTGAAATATGAAGTTAATTTCAGAGTACGCAATAGGTACTCTACCGGTGTAAATGAATTGCTCATTAAGAGAAAGCATATGATTATATTCATAGCAAAGTGAAAGACATTTTTGTTAAGGAAGCTTAATAATTTACATAAACACTTGAAAGCTACAGTTTTATAGAATATTTAACTATGAAGCTCATTGTATTTCAGGATTATTTTTCAGGTGCCATTATAAATGATCATTAATAACCTAGCAATATTGCTGTTTCAATGGATATATAATTTGTTGCAAAATTCTAAAGTTACCATTACAAAACAAGCAAAATATTAGCGAAATATTTTCAGTTGGTCATGGGAGATTTTTCCAAGGTTCTAGTTAAGAGTGATCACCTTTATAGTTTATGAAACAGAAGAATTGATTATTACTACATTAAATGTTAACCAGTAGACGATATACAGAAGCTTCATTAAGAATTTTGAGGTATAACTATGACTCCAACCAATTAAAAACGAACCATAAAATCCAAAGAATAAGTGTCCGTGTTAGAGTACAATTTAGCAAATTATACTTGGTAATTAATTTCATAGAATATTGCTAGTCTGGCATGATTCCTCTCCTCGTGATCCTGGGAATATTACAATACAGGACAGCTATACTTAGTGCAGTTTTATAATAATAAATTTAATTAAGATAAAACAACATTAATTCAATGGTTTGATGATGAAGTTGGCAGTGCCTCTTTCTCTATGCTGCCAAGATAGTAATCTCTTGAGTGTGTCTATCAGCTGATTAGAAGAGCTGAATGTGGGATTTTCCTTTTATGTTTCCTGAGGACAATATAAGAACTGTTTGTCGAGACAGTTTTTCTGTTAAAGTCAGTTCAATTTCTAAATTTCTTTGGAACAGTGAAGTCCCATAGTCAACTTCACACCTACTTTGCTTGTCTAAAATCTTCGTGTGATAGTGAACAGTGTATCATTTTGCTATGGTTTGGGGAACTTATCTCATTGGGGGGGAGTAGTGCATTGGGTGGTACTTTGTGGCACTGGTCATTTCCAGCAGTTCCAGCAGTACTGTGAAGGTAAAACTTTTCAATTTTCTAACTGAAGAATGAAGTTTTTATTTTTATCTATTCTATCTTATTTTTATCTATTCTATATTGTCTTTGGGTTACTTTCTTAATTTCTTTCATCTTAGCTTTTAGTATCACTATCACTATCCAATCACTATCCTCCCATTGATCATCTATTTGCTAGAGCTGGCACCAGTAATATCTCCATATGTCCTGTCTCATGCTAGTAGAGCCCAAGGGCATCTGCTCACTCCAGGAACATAAAGAGCCTCAAACCATTATATTAGGTCATGGGAATGAACTAATATAATTGTTACTGGTATTTGGCATACCAAATACAACACGGGCAGCTTGCCAGGCTTGCCATGCAGGTGGCATACCCTTGTAGTCACCTCTAAATATAGCATTTATAGATGAACCACTCAGCCACAAGCGGCCACATGAGACGGGCTGTGATAGGCTGTCACTGGGTGGAGTTCTGGAGAGAGGGAAGTCTAGATGTGGAAAATGGCAGCCCGATGGAGTGGGGGGGTCATCTGGCTTGTTGTGCGGCTCTGCTGGGGTGGCGGGACAGGGCTAGAACCCGCCATCCCTCCCGGGCGCCTCATGAGCAGCTGGGCACAGGGAGAGCAAGTAGCAGCTCTGCCCCATGTCTGTAAGTCTCTGGATCAGCATACCTGGGCCGGATTGAAAAAACTGCTGCAGGGTGGGTGTCGATGATCCAGGCTGTGATAGGCTGTGATTGGGCATAATTTCTCCTAAAACCCACTGGTCTCAGCATGGGACAGTTAGAATTTACCAGGAAACCACCATCCTGGCTACATTAAGACTACCTTTTTAAGATTAAAGGAAAAATCATACTAGTTTGCTCTCAAGCAGGTGAGCATGAGCATGACCCTTTCAGTAAACAGAGGACAAGGCACGCAGAATCACCCTGGAGCAGATAATAAATAAGAAGGACTTAGGGCTAGAGGGATAGTCCAGCGGGTAGGGAGTTTTCTAGTAGCTTTTAGTAACTGGTAGAAAGTGTTCTACAATGATGAGATGGTGCACTTTAGCATGACAGTTAGTGCCTTTTATCTAAGGAACTTTGCATAGTGTTGTTGGATTAGAAAATTAAGTTTTGTAGCTTCTGTTCATCCAAATACATTATGTAAAATTTGAAATCCAATTTATCACCAACACATGGAATTGAATAAGACATATTAGTCAACTCCGATATTTTACTAATTCTATTTCTAGTGCACTTGAAGTATTTAAACTAAAATCTTTAGATGCTTAGCAAAATATGACTTTATTCTAGGTTTATAAAGACACACAATTAAGGGGCCAGAGACAGTGTGTAGAGCCCTTTTCCTGCATGTAGCCAACTATGGCTTGATTTCTGGCATTCCAAGTGGTTCACCAAGGCCACCATAAGTGAGTTCTTGAGTTCTAAGCCTGGAGTAATTCCTGAGCACTGCTGGATGTGGCCCCCAAAAAAAAAAACAAAAAAGATAACCAACTAATTAAGCCTGTACTCATTTTATTTTTAGGAAATCCACCAGCATTTATTTTATAATAAATAATAATAAATAATCCCCTAGCATGTATCTCATATTTATTGTGATATTTCTGATAGTGGCTCTTTTCCACATTTCTTTTATTCTATATTGAATACTGAGGTCCTGGAGGAATGCCACAGGTAAGGCACTTGCCTTCCACGATCCTGTCCTGTATTCTATTCCTGGCAGCCACATATGGTTCCCTGAGCTCCTACAGGAGTTTTCATTGTGTTCAGATCCAGGAGTTAGCCCTGAGCACTTTTGGGTATGCCCCCCCAAAACAAAAACCAGAATCAAGACTGAGGAGTAGCCAAATTTAGGACAAGCTTGTTTTGTGGCAAACAGATAATAACAAAAGAGAGTTTGTTATGAAACTTGTAACACTTCGTTTTCTTCATTTAATGTTTTATTATTGTGGTTGCTCATTCCCAACAGGTACTTGTGGACCTTTAGAGCCATATCTGATGGTGCTGGGGGAAACACGCAGTGATGGGCATGTTGAAGTGGTGGATCATACACAGAGCTTTTACTACTTAATTGACAATTCCAACCCTCTTAATAATGCTTCTTAAAGTTTAATTGCAATATACAATTGTGCTTCTTAAAGTTCAGTATGATAATCAAGATTTTCAACATTACTTAGAGACTTGTTAGATATAACATTATTTCAAATTCACTCCAGGCATGATGAATATAAGTATTAACTTTAGCATGATTTTCTAGTAATTTGTGAACATTAACAATTGAGAAACATCAGTTGTACATGGCATCCTCAGAGTAGATTGGTTCATTACTGTGCATGGACTAAATCATTTCACATGGCTAAATCCAGAAAGGTTCAAGTTTGTACATCCCACAGGAGACTACAAGTCACCTGGTAATGGGATAAGATATATTTCAGAGAGTGAGATATATTTTTAAAATGTAAAAATAATGGTAACATTTATAGGTCTTGAAACTTCTATTCATACTAAATAATATTTATTTTTGGAAGCTATAAATTTCAATGGTTGAGCATATCTAAAATTAATATTAATTAATTCTAATTAATTAATTGAACTTCCTCCTCGTCAGAACTCCACCCAGCAGACCAGCCTATCACAGCCTGGCTAGCGCAGCCACGCGGTTCATCAATAAATGCTGGATTTTGAGATGACTACAAGAGTATGCTACCCACACGGCAGAGCCTGGCAAGCTACCAGTGTCGTATTTGATATGCCAGATACCAGTAACAATTATAGACCTCATTCCCATGACCTGATAGAATGGTTTGAGGCTCTTTATGTTCCTGGAGCAAGCAGGTGCCCTTGGGCTCTACTTGCATGAGACAGGTCATATGGAGATGTTACTGGTTCCGCTCGAGCAAATCGAAGATGAACGGGAAGAGACAGTGATACAGTGAATTAATTCTATTTCTTCTGTGACCAGCATCTATTCCCTACAATTATAACAATAAATTATTTTAATCCACTTCTTATGTTCTTCGCTCACCTGAAGATCATATGAAATAAACAGATATCCTTATTTTTATATTTTTCTTGGCTTTTCTACTATTTTATCCTGGAACTCTAGCTAGAAGATTCATTCTGCAAGGATTAGAATAGAACTAGAGGGGCCAGAGAGATAGCACAGTTGGTAGGGCTTTTGCCTTCCATGTGTCTGACATGAATTGATCCCTGGCATCTCATATGGTCCCCTGAGCTCGTCAGGAGTAATTCCTGAGCAAAGAGCCAGGAGTAACTACTGAGTGTCGCTAGGTGTGACCCAAAATGGCAAAAGAAAGAGAATATAACCAGATAATTTTTAATATCTGTCCAGCCTAGAAAAGAGTAAGGGCATTTACTAATTCTCTATGAGAACATGATACTTCTGCAATCAAATCTGCATTAGCCTATGATAGATATTTATTGACTCCAACTATGTTTGTGCCACCAAACTAGAACGTTTTTATCAATAGCTGTCAAACCAGTCCTTTCTATTATCTAATTCTATGCATAAGTGTGGTTGCTTCTTTAAATTAAATATTGAGAATTTACAATAATTCCATTAAAGCAATTGTGCGATATCACCACTTCAACATCACATATACTTTGCTTATCTAAATTCTTGCCTCATGTAATAATAAATAACACATGATTTGCCACAGGTTGGGGGAACTTCTCATTTTGTAGTTGAGTGGTACTGGATGGTGTTCGAGATGGTCATTTCCACCAGTACTATGAAGGTGGAACTTCACAATCTGATTGATTGCTATATGATTTTGACTTATGCACAAAAGTTCAAATCAGTGAATAAATATATTATACTATCAATTCTCATTTACATAATAAAGTTTTCAGCACTGGAATCTAAAACGTATTGCATTCAATTTTATTTTACTTGGATCTTATTTTGGTCATCCCTGCATTTTCCCTAAGTATAGATGCTTTCCCTATTCCTTTTGGTAGGCATGTAACAAATTTATTTCATATTACTTGGTCAATAAAGCCTTAAAGACATATTCAAAGATGAAACACCACTTACAAAGCAACTAGAAGCAAAGATAAACATATGAGACTACATGAAAATAAAAAAGCTTCTGCATCTCAAAAGAAACTGACCAATATACAAAGACAGTCCACAGAGGGAAAGAATATTTACCCAATACCCATCTGATAAGGGGTTAATATCCAGGATATATCAGGCACTGGTGGAATTTCACAAAAAGAAAACAGTTAACCCCATCAAAAAATGGGGAAAAGAAATGAAAGAAACTTTAACAGGAAGAAATTTTAATGGCCAAAAAGGCATATGAAAAAATGTTCATCATCATTACTCATCAGAGAGATGCAAATCAAAAAACAATGTAATATCATCTCACACCAGAGTCTGGCAAATATCTAAAAGAGCAAGGACAACAACTGCTGGCGTGGATGTGGGGAGAAAGAGACTCACATCGATTGTTGGTGGGAATGTTGACTGGTACAGCCTTTTTTGGAAAACCAATATGGGCATTCCTCCAAAGACTAGAAATTGAACTCCCGTTCGACCCAGTCATACCACTTCTGGGAATATACCCTGGGAAGCCAAAAAACACACAGCAGAAACACCATTTGCAGTTTTATTTTCATAGTGGCACTATTCACTATAGCCAGATTCTGGAAACAATCAGAGTGCCTGACAACTGATGACTGGATAAAGAAACTTTGGTACACCTACACAATGAATACTATTCAGCTGTTAGGAAAAATGAAGTTATGAAATTTGCTATAAATGGATGGACATGGAGAGGATCATACTGAGTGAAATTAGCCAGAATGAAAAAAGATATAGAATGGCAGCATTTGTTTGCATGAGATATATATATATATAATATAATATATATAGTAAGTACATATAATATATATTATATAATATATACTTTATATGTATATATATTGATTATATACATTGTATATATATTGATACATATATATATATATACACATATGTATATATATTGATTATATACATGTAAAATATATATACATATAAAATATATTATATTATATTATATATAGTATAATTATATAATGTATAATATAATTATTATATTATATAATATATAATATAATAATTATATTATATAATATATAATATAATTATATTATATATGATATATAATATATTTATTATATAATATATAATATAATTATATTATATTAATATATATTTTATATGTATATATATTTATATGTATATAATCAATATATATACATATATGTATATATATATTGTATATATATATAGTAAGATACCAATATTCAAGGTCAGGCAAAACATGGATCAGGAGGTCTTGTTAAAGGTGGAATCTACCACGAATGTGAGGGAGTCAGAGTTTAGGTAAGACAGAGAAGGGAACACTGCTAATAATTGTTAAAAGTGATAATACCAGCTTAGAACTGAGCATTGAATATAGGCCAAAAGATACACGTGATAACCTCTAAATGTATGCATTGCAATTCACAGTGTGTAAAGAAGGAAGAGAGAAAGAGATAGAGAGAGACAGAAGAGAGATAAAGAACCCACCATAGAGGTAGGCTAGGGAGGGGGAGGTTATTGGGGACATTGGTGGTGGGAAATGGGAACTGGTGGGGAAATGGGTGCTGGAACACTATATGACTGAAACCCAAACATGAACATCTTTGTAATTGTATATCTCACGGTGGTATAATAAAATAAAATAAATGGAAAAAAAACTGCTAAAAAGTATATGATAAAAAAATTAAAAAGCCTTAAAAATGGAAAATAGAGTTATCAGAAATAAGTAAAAGTCATTTTGTGATGATTAATTGCTATATGTTTTTAACCTTTCTTAATCTAGTAGAGGATACCATATCACCTTCAAAGAGTGCCAGACTCAGTGCCACATGATGTCAAACTTCTCTTGTCCCTTAAAGAAGCTCTTTTAATGCTTCTAGTAAAATTTGTTTCAGGGCTATCAATTCCCTTATGTAATGATAAAGTACAAAAACTCAGCAAAGGGCCACCTGCCCTTTGAGGTGTTGCAGGTGTGGCATGCGGTGCCCGGCTGCATTGGCAGGTGACAGACAGGAGATAGGCTTGTCTACACCCCAGAGTTCTGCCCCTGTGGGCCCTGGATGGTGGATGGTCTGACATAGGAAAAGACTGGCCCCCTGGGATGAACCCAAGCCATGGCAGAGTCTGGCAAGCTACCCATGGTGTATTCGATATGCCAAAAACAGTAATAATAGAGATGAACTGGACAAGGGACAGACCAGATGCACAGTTGCACTGCCCAGCCCATGTGGAACAGCCCATGGAGTCTCTGAGGAATTGACTAATCCCTGGCCAAGACCAACATAACTCCTAGGGTAAAGCAGTCATGTGGGGGGAAGCCACGCTGGCTGGAATTGGAGCAGGGATTTGGGCTCCTGCCTCTCCATGCCAGTGGGTGTGGCTACAGGCTTGCAGCCTCTGTAACCAGATGAATCGAACAAGGGCAGACCAGACACACAGCTGTGATAGTGCGCAGCTGCATAAGAGGCTTAGATAACAAAGTAGGCTAGGACCAGGTCCTTTTCAGGATCTTTCACATCTGTACACCATAATGAGCATTGTAGTTGTAACAAACTGGGGAGGTTGATGGGGAATGAGGAACTATAATGTCACATTAGAAATCACCACTGAATATACACATAGATAATTGCATCATAAACTGTAAAGGAAAGTCACATGGTGTAGGAGAAAAGAGAGAGAAATACAGAGACAGAAATATAGATAGAGAGAAAGATGAGACTCAGATGAATGGGGGAGAACTGCCATCCAGCTCTCCCCTAGCTCAGCTGACCATGAGGCTCCCAGGAGGCAAGATGGGTTTTGGGAGTGGGCCCATCACTTCTGTAGGGCCTTGGAAGCAGCCGGACGAGACTCGCTCACTATAATAGCAGCCATTATTACGGTCTGGACCCCACAGCTCATCAAAATCCAAGCAAGAGAGACCTGATCTCAAGACCAGCTCAGAACAATCGAGTTCGAGCCCAGGTAGGCGGCTTTCAGAGTCGAAAGTCATCGGGTATTCCTGGAGATGGAGCTGGCATCCCCATTCCCCTCTCTGACCCATCCCAGAGGCCTGGTGACCCCACGCACAAACTGCCTCTGGGCTCTCAGCCATGATGCAGAGACTCAGATGCATGGGGAAGAGCTGTCATCCAGCTCTCCCCTAGCTCAGCTTAGCGTAAGGCTCCCAGGAGGCAAGATGTGTTTTGTGAATGGGCCCATCACCTTTGTAGGACCTCGGAAGCAGCTGGATGAGACTCGCTCACCATAATAGCCACCATTTTCGTGGTCTGGACCTGGTACATCAAACTAGTGGAACCAATCATGTTGTAGAAAATATTACAATCTTAATGTGTGATAAAGAGAAGTGAGGAGAGAGAGAGAAAGAGAGTAAGAAGATAAAGAACCTGCCATGGAGGCAGGCTGGGGGAAGGGGGAGAGAGGAGGGGGACATTGGTGATGGGAGATGGGCAGGGGTGGAGAGATGGGTGTTTGAACACTGTAGAACCAAAATTCAAACATGAACATCTTGTAATTGTATACCTAACAGTGTATAATAAAATATTAAAAGAACAAAAAATAAAAATCTCAACAAAATAAATACTTTACCAATATTACACCATCCAGCTAGATTATCATTAGATTTGTAGGAAAAATTCAGAGCTTCATGGACAGGCAAAAGATTGTGAAGCCATTGCTTTTTATGCTAAGTAGACAGTGGCTTTTGGTCCCCACATTGTCTTGTCTTATTTCTGACATGACTGCACTGTTACTTGTCATAAAAGATCCATTCATTTAGCTGACATGCACATGCTTCAAGTACCATCCAGAGTGCTCTGTGATGAGACTTCTGGTCATTGCCCTGGCCCGGATTCACACCTCGTCTGTCACAATCTCTTTGCAACAGTGAATTCTCTATCAAATTGATCTCTGTTTAACAGGCAAAAATCATTTTCTTTCAATTGCAGGGGATGATCTCCATTCAAAGAGGAGTTTGAGTTCACACTTTCTTTAAAAGGGATAGAAAATGTGGTTGAGCTTAAAAAGCTTTCACAGTGCTGCTCTACTCTTCTCACTGCATGGTTTAATCTCTAAAGTAGCCTGTCATGAAGGAACAATCTCAGCTGTATAGAGGATTCGTGTGCAGATTGAAGAGCTAGTCTGGTTCACCCTATTCTGGCTTCATCACTGTCTTGAAATGTGCACTTTACTGAGTCTATGCTAAATTCTTTTCTCTAGAAAGGGGTAGTTATGATTGAAACTATCTCATTAGATTTTTGTATGAATTAAAAAGCAGAATATGTGAAATGCATTTAGTGCATTGCCTAGCATAGTGGAAGACTTTGTATATATATATATATATACATATATTTATGTATGTCACTATCATTCATTAATCATGGTAAATATACATGTCAGTACTTCCTCATCTATAGCATCACTGGTATGTTCCAGAGTT
Organism: Cryptotis parvus; assembly: GCA_021461705.1. NCBI lineage: Eukaryota > Metazoa > Chordata > Mammalia > Eulipotyphla > Soricidae > Cryptotis > Cryptotis parvus. The sequence continues at coordinate 51,483 of JAJIBD010002841.1, forward strand.
AGGTTCATATTTGCTCCCTGTATGACCTGAGAAAAGCTCTTTAACTTTCTGGACCCTTAGCTTATTACTCTGCTTAATGGAGCTAAGAGGAGCACATATTTCATAAGGTAATGGAAAACGATTGGATTTGTGCAATATACATAAAGCAAATGCTTAAAATGGAGTTAATATTAATATTATTATTCAAGTCATAAAACTTCTTTCTGGCTATACCTGTCATTTTTTCCTTTGATAAATATAAATGAAAGCATACCATCCATCTACTTACGCAAATAGCATATGCTGATTTGCATGATTTGCCTTGTTGTCTGAACTCCATCTAGGTTGTAAGGTCTGCACGAAATGGCTCATGTTAACGTTGTCTCTCATTTAATATATATTTTCATGATTGATAGTAGGTCCATATGCTGTATAGATATAATACTCAGAAAGATTAATAACTTATGTTAAGTGAGCAGTAAATCATTAATTCATTTAACATCCACATTGAGAACCCCCTGAATACCAAGCCCTGACTTAGGGCTGGGGATCTTCACAGCAAATAAAATAGTTCCATTTCAGAGAAGATTTGTTCCACTCTGGCTATTGGGATTGAGAACACATTGATGAAATATAAAAGTGGAAAGATGCAGCTGGAAATTTTTTGGTGTTAAGATGGTGAGATAGATCACAGGGTGGTGGAGATGTTGATTATGTTACAGGGAGGCCAGAGTATTATTGTTTGAAGTCAAGAACTATTGTACCATATTCCCTTTAGAACATTTCTGTTTCTCTTCTCATTATTGCAATACTGTTCCTGGCCTCCTTGTCTCCCTTTGTCCATCATTCATGCCTGTGGCATTTATTGGGCTTGTGGCTGTGACTAGGATGCTTGTTTAAATTGTTTTTTTTCCTTTGATATGTGTCTGATAGCTCAAATAGCAAAGAGATAGAGAAGAGAGATGAAAGAATAATTTAAGCATTCTTTTTTTGTTTGTTTGTTTTGCTTTTTTGGGTCACACCCGGCAATGCTCAGGGCTTACTCCTGGCTCTACACTCAGGATTTACTCCCAGTGGCACTCAGGGGACCATACGGGATGCTGGATATTCAAACCGGGTCGGCCTCATGCAAAGCAAAAGCCCTACCCACTGTGTTATCACTCCGGCCCCAATTTATGCATTATTAAGCATATTTCTTGATCAAAAAATAATTTATAAAAGAAAGAAGAGCCTAGGGTAATCACATATAGTATATTCACCATTTTGTCTATATAGTACCATCTGTATAGTTTATGAAGATTAAGCTGGGTTTAAAATGCCAAAGAAAATTCACAGTACTATATATAGATCATTTATATTCTCTTGGTAATGTTTGGTAGGAAATGTGGGTGGAGAGGATGGATTACAAGGTAATGAAATCTTCATCTGAAAGCAGCTAAGTAAGCTTCTAGTGAGTCAGGGATTAAAGAGGGCTTTTCTTGTTGCAGTCATAAAAAAAAACCAAGATTTTAAAAAAAGGCTTCAGAGCATCTCTATTTCACTCACAAGATTTTGGGGCCATATGCACCCCACAACTATGATTATATATTCTTCTGGGTTTACCATATACTTCCCTTTCATCTAGCTACATCTGTTTTCCAGTTGTTTTTCATTAATTTCTTTATATTCTGGGCACTGGAGTTTATGTTCAAAGATCTATTTAATACTTGCTTGGAAAGTTAAAGTGCTGAACAGCATCCACACTGGCCATTCTGATATTTCATGGCAGAAAATATGATACTTGATCAACTGCTATTTTTGAATCAACCTAGTCAATCACTGTCCTTCCTTGTAATCCATCCAAAATCCAAAAGGGATGAACCTTTAAAAGACTTCTTTTTTCCTCCTCATCCTTTCTCCACTCCTTTTGAGCCTACATAATATCCCTAAAAAGGGAAAATACAATACTATTCTGGTGTACATCTTTGTTTCAATTTAAGCCCACTAATTAAATATGGTACCATTTCAAAACATACAATGTATAAATACATGGATAAAGCATACCTAGATAAAACTACATCTAATGCTTGTCTTGACATTGTTCCAGGAAAAGCAAAGACTCCCACAGGAAATCATCAAGACAAGCAGTATAATTTAATCACAAAATTAAGAGAAGAAAGAGATTAAGTGACTATATTAATATATTACAGTCAAGTCAGCATGTTGCCTGTCATTAGATAGGTTCAGTGTGAAGAAGCCTACCAACACACTGATTAGCTTACAAAAATTATCAAATAAACTAATGATCAAGGGCAGGGGTGGAATGGGGTAAGTGTAATATTTGGGAAGAATCAGGATTCTTTCCTTATTTATAACTTACTTGAAATTTTTAATTTTTTGTTCGGGTCCACATATGACGGTCCTCAGGGTTTATTTCTGGCTCTGTGCTCGGGGATCACTTTTGGTGGGGATTGAGGAATCGCATATGTTCTGGGATTGAACTTTGGTCAGCCATGTGCAAGGCAAGTGTCCTATTTGCTGTAGCATTTCTCAGAAGTATATTAACCAGAATTGAAAACTGGAGATGTGTAGGGCTATAGCAACCTAGTTGGTTGTGCGATTATTGTTTTATTTTCGTTTGTTTTAAATGCAACTTCCATGATATCCTTGGTCCTTGAGGATTGCCAGGGTTGTACCTGGCAATGCGTTAGGTAACATTCAGTGGCAGGGATAAAACCCAGGCCCAAGCATATATAAGACGTGTGCTCCACCACTTGAGTCACATGTATTGGCTTTCAGATTAAGATTTTAATTAAGGTTCTCAAATCCTCAGATTAAGATTTTGAAGAATCTAATTACAGTATGATATAATTGGAGAATGCAGATGACCGAATTGACAAAACTGCTTGTCTGATCACTTGTATCACTGGTCTTCCCGTTATTCATCGATTTGCTCGAGAGGGCACCAAGTAACACCTCCATATGTCCTGTTGCATGCTAGTGTTGCCCAAGGGCATCTAATCACTCCAGGAACACAAAGAGCCTCAAACCTTTCCTTCAGGTCATGGGAAGGAGGTCTATAATTGATACTGGGTTTTGGCATATCAAATACGACACAGGTAGCTTGCCAGGCTCTGCCTTGCAGGTGGTACACTCTCAGTAGTAGACTCTCATCTCGTGCATTATAGGAACTTACAGTTCTTACAAGATAATTTGCCTGATAATTGCTATCTTGAAATATTGATTTATTAGTTTCTATCATTTATATTTATATTCATATCTCTTTCTACATATCTAACTTAAGATTTTGAGTTACACCTTACAATGCTTAGGGTCAACTTCCAACTTGGTATTCACAGATGTGCTCAAGGGAAAACATAGACCATTACAAAGCTGTTCATAATCGTTTACATACACTGTTGCAGCACCCATGCCTCCACCAGTGCACATTCCCAACACCAATGAACACAGTTTCCTTCCACCCCAACCTGCCTCTATAATAGGCACTTTCTCTCTCTCTGTCACTCTTTCTCGCCCTCTTCTTTTGCTCATTGTGGTTTGAAATACTGGCATGTATATCTAAAGGACAATGTTATCCTGTGGATCAAGCCCAGACATTTAATTTGAAATCCATGCACTAAAGCTCTTTGTGCCTTCTTTCTAGCTCCTGAATTCTATATGTTTAATGTTATACTTAGAATTTTATAACATTTAGTCTTAGAAGAACTTAGACTTTAAAGTTTTAGAATTACAGTTTTTTTTCTTTTCTTTTTTTTTTTTTGTTGGGTCACACCTGGCAATGCTTAGGGGTTACTCCTGGCTCTTCACTCAGGAATTACTCCTGGAGGTGCTCAGGGGACCATATGGGATGCCTGGGACCAAATCAGGTCAGCCACGTGTCAGGCAAACACCCTACCCGCTGTGCTATTGCTCCAGCCCAGAACTACAGTTTTTAAAAGTATGATTTAGTTTAACTTATTTGGCTTTTGGGGCTGCCAAAAGTCAAATAAACAGAGTTGGGATCAGGGTTTATTCTGGGTTCTAGGTTCAAAGATCAATCCTGGCAGTGTTCAGAGGACCATATACCATGCTTGAGATTGAATTCATGTAGGTCACATGCAAGATTTGCCCTCATCAACTCCACTATCTCTCCTGCCTAAGGAAGGATTTTTAAATGCAACTACAAGTCATTAATGAAATGCGACTCTGTGCAAGGCTTGCTTCTACTGCATCCCATGGCATACCTTGGGTTGAATATTAAGAACCCAAGAATTCTATGCACAATAATTTGAAAGTCACTGTGCTTACATCTATAATTTACAGATATAACAATCTGCATAAACCAGTGGTTAAGAGGATACACCATGATAAGATAGTTTAGGCGCTATCCTAAACTATATGATTTACTGGTTTTGTGATCTTGGAAAGTGCATTCAACTTTCTTTACTTTATTTTCCTTAGTAAAATAAGGATGACAGCATTATCAATGCCATAAGGTTTAAAGCTTAAATGACATATCTGGGGTTCTAGTCTTAAGCCATGAAACCTTTAGTAAAATTACAAACAACCAATTTTCAGCCAGGAATTTGAGCCAGGAATATGACTCAAATTGTAGAACACATTTATTTGGGGAAGAAGGTTCTTCAAGATAAGTTCAGGAGGCCCAGGGCCTATCCCTGAAATTCTTGGTCAGCCAGATCGGTGTTTCTTTGCAAGGTTAGAGTATATGGCACTCAGATGCCAGAGATTTCTAGGGAGCCCCACAGTAGTGTTTGAGAGTCTCCAGGGCTGTATTCTGAGGCACTCAGAGGACAGTGTGGTGCTGAGGACAGTCACCTGCAAGGCATGTGCTTCATACCTTTACCATCTCTCTGGCCTTTAAGGTTATTATTTTCTTAAGAATAAAACACAAAATTGTTTTCCAGAAAGGCTGTACCAGCCGGCATTCCCACCAACAATGGATGAGTGTCCCCTTTTCCCCACATCCACGCCAGCACTTGTTGTTCTTGCTCTTTTGAATATGGGCCAGTCTCTGTGGTGTGAGGTGATATCTCATTGTTGTTTTGATTTGCATCTCTCTGAAGATTAGTGATGATGAGCAAGCAATTTTTCATATGTTTTTTGGCCATTCGAATTTGTTCCTTGTTGAAGTTTCTGTTCCTTTCTTCTCCCCATTTTTTTGATGGGGTTGTTTGTTTTCTTCTTGTAAAGTTCTACCAGTGCCTGATATATCCTGGATATTAACCCCTTATCAGATGGGTATTGGGTGAATATTCTTTCCCATTCTGTAGACTGCTTTTGTATCTTAGTCACTGTTTCTTTTGAGGTGCAGTAGCTCTTTAGTTTCATGTAGTCCCATATGTTTATCTTTTCTTCTAGTTGCTTTGTTAGTGATGTTTCACCTTTGAAGATGCCTTTAGCTTCAATGTCATGGAGGGTTTTTCCTATATTTTCTTCAATGTACTTTATGGATTCAAGTCTGATATTGAGATCTTTAATCCACTTTGATCTGATTTTTGTGCATGGTGTTAGACACAGGTCCAAATTCATTTTTTTACATGTCGCTGCCCAGTTTTCCCAACACCACTTCTTGAAGAGGCTTTCCTTACTCCATTTTGGACTCTTTGCATCTTTATCAAAGATTAAATGATCATGTGTTTGAGGTTGGGTGTCAGGATACTCAATTCTATTCCATAGGTCCACAGGTCTGTTTTTATTTAAATACCATGCTGTTTTCATTACTACTGCCTAGTAGTACCGTTTGAAGTTGGGAAAGGTGATGCCTCCCATCTTCTTTTTCTCGAAGATTGTTTTAGCTATCCTTGGGGGTTTAATGTTCCTACAAATTTCAGGAGTGTTTGGTCAATTTCTTTGAAGAATGTCATGGGTATCCTTATAGGGACTGCATTGAATCTGTACAGAGCTCTAGGGAGTATTACCATTTTGACAATTTTGATTCTCCCCATCCATGAGCAGGGAATATGTTTCCATTTCCTTGTGTCCTCTTTTATCTCTTGGAGCAGTGTCTTGTAGTTTTCTTTGTACGGGTCCTTTACACACTTGGTTCAAGTTTGACTTTCTGTGGCACAATTGTGAATGGAATCATTTCCTTAATATCCCTTTCTTCTCTTTCATTATTTGTATATAGGAAAGCCAGCAACTTTTGGGTGTTGATTTTGTATCCTGCCACTCTACTATATGTATCTATTGTTTCTAGGAGTTTTTGGTAGAGAGTTTAGGATTCTCTAGGTATAATATCATGTCATCTGCGAATAATGATAGCTTGACTTCTTCCTTGCCTATCTGGATGCCCTTGATGTCCTTTTTCTTCTCTGATTGCTATGGTGAGTACTTCCAGTACTATATTGAATAAAAGAGGTGAGTGAGGGCAACCTTGCTTGTCCCTGACCTCAGGGGAAGGCTTTCAATTTTCCCCATTTAGAATGATGCTCGCTGTGGGTTTTTGGTAGATGGCTGTAACTATCTTGAGGAAAGTCCCTTCAATTCCCATTTTCTGGAGGGTTTTAATCATGAACTGGTGCTGGATCTTGTCAAATGCTTTCTCTGCATCTATTGATAGGATCATATGGTTTTTATAAACAATATGGACATTCCTCCAAAGACTAGAAATTGAACTCCCATTTGACCCAGCAATACCACTACTGGGAATCTACTCTGGGAAGCCAAAAATACTCAGCAGAAACACCATCCCTACTTTTATGTTCATATTAGCATTATTCACAATAGCCAGAATCTGGAAACAACCAGAGTGCCATAGAATCGGTGATTGGATAAAGAAGCTTTGGTACACCTACACAATGGATTACTATGCAGCTGTTAGGAAAAATGAAGTTATAAAATTTGCCTATAAATGGATGGACATGGAGAAGATTATGTTGAGTGAAATTAGCCAGAAGGAGAGAGACAGATACAGAATGACTGCATTTATTTGCAAGACATAAATATATATGTACATATTATGATACCAATATCCAAGGTCAAGTGAACTTTTTATGGAGGTCTTGTCAAAGGTGGAAATTATCACAAACGTGTGGGAGTCAGAGGCTAGGTAAGACAGAAAAAGGAACAGTGTTCTAACAATTGTCGGGTGTACTAATACCAACTTAGAACTGAGCATTAAATACAGGCAAAAAGATACACATGACAACCCTTTAATGTATGTTCTGTAATCCATAGTCTGGAAGGGAAGAAAAGAGAAAGAGAGAGAAAGGGAAAGAAATAAAGAACCTGCCATGGATTAGGGCTTGGGGAGGGGGGAGGGAACCGGGGATGTTGGTGGTGGGAGATGGGCACTGGTGGAGGGATGGGTGCTGGAAAACTGAATGACCAAAACCCAAATATGAACTTTTTAATTGTATATCTTGTAATTGTATATCTCACAGTGGTATAATAAAATACTTTTTTAAAAAAAATTAAACACAAAGGATTTGAACTATCTAAATGCAAATATTTGACCTCTTCTTCTCTAAACTCTTTAAAATTTATATTTCTTCATCCAGCTTTTATAATATTGTAATCCTGTTGAATTATAATTGAACTCTGCTGTTATTTCATCTTATCACTCACTTCTGCATTTAGTTACATTAAAAATTAACTCTGAAAATCAGGAGAAGTTATACAAATATTTTCAGAAATCTTTGAAGAGGGAGTATTAGAAGAATTCCATGATTCCTTTTTCAGTACAACTACCTAAATAGTTTTTAGAGCCAGAGTGATAGTACAGCCAGTAGGGTCTTTGCTTTGCACACAGCTGACCTGTTTTTCATCCCTGGGTCCCCATATGGTTCCTTGGCATGACCAGTTGTGAACTCTGAGCAAAAAGCGAATGAAATTTGAGCACACTAAAGAAAGAAATAACTTTTCATAGCCATACATGTCTCAAGAACCTGTTATGGGCATAACTGAAAAAAAACATAGAGCTATAAAAGTGAATTCAAATACAGTAGTGAGTTTTTTTTTGTCTCTAGTTGACTTATAATAATTGTGTAGCTCACTAAATTTTTACAAACTTGCATATCAATACTATAAACATTAAGATGACTAAATCATTTTTCTAATCTAATAAAATATAAATTATTGTTTAAGCACTTTCAAAAATTAAATTAAATTTTTTAAAAGAAATGCAACATTGTCCTACTTAAAATACTCTCAAGATTTTATTTAGTATCACTTGTTTCAATATAAAAAAAAGCCCCATTCACTCTCAATGGAACAAACATCTCTGAATACAGCAGTTATGTGTACCTAGGTCGAGAAATCAACATGATGAATGACCTAAAACCTGAGCTGTGCAGGAGGAAGAGAGCGGCATGGAATGCCTTCAAAGGCATCGAAGAAATAGCTAAAAGGACAAAGAACCTCCGGCTAGGGGAAAATCTCTTTGACTCCACCGTTATCCCTTCATTAACATACGCCTCACAGACCTGGGCTCTCTGAAAGCAGGATGAGAATGCTATTCGGGTCTCCCAGAGAGGAATCGAAAGAGTTATGCTTGGAATATCACGCCTCACACAAGTGAGAGAAGGAATCCGGAGTTCTGACCTCCGTCGCTATTCCAGAATCAGGGACGCTGTCTCCTTTGCCAAGGCATCGAAAATCAGATGGGCTGGACATGTAATGCGATTTGGAGACAACCGCTGGACTAGAGCCTTTACCGACTGGACCCCACGGGCTGTCAAAAGATCACGTGGCTGCCCACCTACAAGATGGTCAGACTTCCTTGTAAAGACCCTGAAGGAACGGTTTGAGGCTCTTCATATTCCTGAATCAACCAGATGCCATTTGGCTACATTGGCACGTGATAGGGTCCAATGGAAATGTTACTGGCGCCGCTCGAGCAAAACGATGAATAACGGGATTCAAGTGATCAAGTGATTACTTGTTTCGATTCTATCATTGCCTACATCAGAACTTAATTTTTGCCTGTTTTGTGATTAAAATTATATCACATTCAGGACCGGAATGATAGTCCAGGGGTAGGGCATTTGCCTTGCATGCAGCCGACCCATGCCAGCCCAGGATCCATCCCGGCATCCCATATGGTCCCCGAGCACCGCCAGGAGTAACTCCTGAGTGCAGAGCCAGGAGAAACCCCTGAGCATTGGCGTTGGGACCCAAAAAAAGCAAAAAAAAAATATATCACATTCCTTGATGATGGTTTAACCCAATAAACATGTTTTTAAAATGTTTCATTATAAATTAATTTTTAATTTTGATTATTTTTTACCCATTATCAGCTGTTCTCAGGGATTACTCAGAGCAGGTCTTGGGTGTTCATATTGGTTGCCAGAGATTGAAGCTGGGTTTGTCAAGTACAAATCAAGTAATTAACCCACTGTACTATCTCTTTAGTCCCTCCTTACACAAGTTTATACAAAGATACTGGCTGCTAAATAGCATTCTGTTGTGTAAATATAGTGGTTTCTCTATTCTTCTTTATAGGCATTTGGATATTTTCCAGTTTGGTGATATAGTGCACAAAAGTAACTTCTATGTCTTAGCTGAACCTGTGAATGAATTCTCTTTGCCTTTTACCTATGAGTAGAACTAGTAGGCTTTATTGTCTATGCCAACACAAAAACAGAGTTGCTAAACCAGACACACATGAATTAGAGATCTTCTCTGTAAGGAAACTTCATTAAATCATATCACTATTGAAGGCATTGAAAGTTTCTGAAAGAACAGTGTGAGGCATGAACATGGTTTCCCAGGACCCATCTTTCCTTGTCAGACAAGTCCTGCTGACCCAGAATAATAGATGAGATCTCTATGTTACATTTTCAGGGTCACTTCACATAGCAGAAACATTTAAATTGTGATGCTAGAGAGCTGTGTGACTTAGGTGACATTCTTCCGCAGCCCATTTCTCATTTGACTGGGCTCTTTTCTATAGGTAATTCTTATCTAAGACATCCTGCCAAAAATATTTGAGAGATAAGGTCACTTCTTCCTAGAAAATAGCATTAGTCTATTTATCTGGAGGTCTAGTTATGAAAGAAATTAGGCTGGATGACAGCAAGAGCCCTTCTCCAAAAGCCTCTCCTTGGTAAGGGCAGCAACTGGATCAAAACACAGTTGCTTTAACTCTTTCCTCTAAGCATGACAAACCTTAATAGATCCAGGCAAAAAGGTATTTAAAATGGTTGTATAAATTTACTTTCCCAGTAGCAGCATATGAATAATGTTTGCCCTACATATTTTTGAACACTTAGTTTTATTACTTTTATTATTATTTGCTTTTATTATTATTTACTACTATCATTATTAATAATAAATCATTTTATTATTATTCACCATTGTTTACTACTTTTATTATTCTTATTATTTTTTATTATTATTTACTTTTATATTAACTTTGTACTATTTTTATAATAATATAAAATAATGTTATTATTTTTATTATTTTTTATTTATTGCTTATATGTAAGGATATATAATATATATTATTATTGTTGTCACTTTGTGACTTTTTTCCCATTGTTCATCGATTTGCTAGAGCGGGCACCAGTAACGTCTCCATTCTTTGGGAATGAGGTCCATTATTTGTTTTTGGCATATCGAATACACCACAGGTAGCTTGCCATGCTCTGCTGTGGCTCTAGTTTCATCCCAGAGGGCCCAGTCTTTTTCTATTTCAGTCCATCAACCATCCAGGGCCCAAGGAGCAGAGCCCTTTTTATATCTTATGACTTTTCTCAATGTCTTAAAAATACCATCTCATTTAATCCTCACAATTTCTTCCAGCAGGCTAAGGGAATCTTGGCTATGTGGCAGGCTAAGGGAATATGGACAGAGAGGCTTGGAAAGTATTTCAACCAGGATCCTATCTCAGAAAGGTCATTGTCCCAACCCTGTAGTAACTATGCTATAATCCAGACAGGAGACAAGCCTGTCTCCTGTCTGCCACCTGCCAACACAGCCAGTCACCGTTGCCACACCTGCAACACCTCGAGGAGCAGCTATAATATATAATATATATAATAAATATATAATAAATATGATACATATTATTTTTATATTTATTATTTTTATTGTTATTTACTATTTTTCTTTTCCACCGTTATAGTAGGCATATAGTAAAATCTCTGTCGAGGCTGGAGTAATAGCCCAGTGGGTAGGGCATTTGCCTTGTATGTGGCCGGCCCATGCCGGCCCAGGTTCCATCCCTGGCATCCCATATGGTTCCCTGATCACTGCAAGGAGTGATTCCTGAGTGCAGAGCCAGGAGAAACCCCTGAGTATTGCCAGGTGTGACTCAAAAGAAAAAAAAAACCTCTGTGGCTTTAACTTGTGTCTTGAGGTTTAGTACTATTTCAAAATATGCTGACTTCTTGGGTATTTATTTTTGGAATTTGCTTGGGAGTTTTGTCTTTTTCTACTGAATTAGTGTATCTTTTTCTATAGATCCATAGGAATACTGTGATAGTCTGGCAGTTACCTTGCATATATACAATTTTGAAAACCTTCTTTCATTCCTTGTGTTTCTATTTTATTCTCTTATTGATATTTTATTTATAAACAGAAAGCACTCATTTTCCATTACTATTTTCAAGGTCTTTTTGTTTTTTGGCCACACCCAGTTGTTTTCTGGGCTCAGGGATCTCTCCTCACAATGAGCAGGGATATTATGGCGCCAGGGATGAAACTCAGATCAATTGTATACAAAGCCTTAACTTATGTAATATTTCTCTGACCTTTGTGTCTTTTAAAATATCTGATTCTGTATGTCTTTTTAAAAAGACTGAAATTCAATAATGAACACATAAGGACTAGAGAGATAATATAGCAGGTAAAAAGTTTTGTCTTGCATATGGCCAAATTGGGCTTGATCCCTTTCACCTCATATTGCTCATATTACTCAGGGCCATATGAGTGATCCCTGAGTGAACTCAGGAGTATGCCATTAGCAACATTAAGTGTGACCCCAAACAAACAAACAAAAATGTACAGATTAGAGAAATAATCCTTAATAGTAATGTAAAGTCACAAAATCTCATGGTAATCGCAATAAAGATAGACCCACAGACCAACGCAATATATGCATTGCAATATATCAGGAGTTTAATATCCTGACTCAGATCCTCAAATATGTGACAATTTAATCTTTGATAAAGGAACAAGAAGTGTGAAGTAGAGTAAGGAAAGCCTCTTCAACAAGTGGCACTGCAAAACCTGGACAACTACATGCAAAAAAAAAAAAAGAAGAACTCAGATCTGTCTCTAATGCCTGGCAAAGAACTAAGATCAAGATGAATTTAAGACCTCAATATCAGTCCTGAATCAACAATGTACATGGAGGAAAACATAGGCAGAGACCTCTAAGACATTGAAGCTAGTGGCATCTTTATAGAAGAAACACCACTGACTAAAGAAGTGGAACAAAGATAAATAAATTGTACTACATTAAACTAAGAAGCTATTGTACCCTAAACAGCTTCTGTACCAAGCTATAGAAAAAACCCACAGAATGGAAAAATTTTTATTTTTTAAATTTTTTTTATTATACCACCATGGATATTTTTCATAATTGTTTCTCATTCGTACAGTGTTCCAGAACCCATCCCTCTACCAGTGCCCCATTCCCACCACCAATGTCCCCACATTTCCTCCCACCCCCCCCTCCTGCCTTTATAGCAGACACCTTTTATTTTCCTCTCTTTCTCCCTCTCTCTGTCTCTATTTCTGTCTCTGTACCTCTCTCTTTCATCTTTTACACATTGTGACTTGCCCTACAGACATTTAGGGTTTATCATGTAAGTCTTTATGTGTATATTCAATGGTGAGTTCTAGTCTGGCATTCCCATTTTTCACACTTAGTAGAACACTGGTATATATTTATAACCCACCAATGACTGCAGTCATTCTATATCTATCTTTTTCCTTATGACTAATTTCACCCAGTATGATAGTCTCCATGTCCATCCATTTGCAGGTGAATTTCATGATTCTGTCTTTTCTGACAGCTGAATAGTATCCCTTGTATAGATGTACCACTGTTTCTTTAGCCAGTCCTTTCTTCTTGGGCACTTAATTTGTTTCCAGATTCTGGCTATCATGAATAGAGTTGAGATGAATAAAATAATGATAGTGTTTCTGCTATGCATTTTTGGGTTTCCAGGGAATATCCCAGCTCTAATAGCGGATTTATCTTGAAGAACTTCTTGAAGTTCTATCAGATATTGCCTCATGTACAGGAAGCTTTATAACCAAGCTTGTGGAGTTGATCTCCTTCAAAGGAGAGGGGGTAGACTTTTCTCTATAAACCTACAGTCAGTAAGCATCTTCCAATAAGAGTCACCTTGGTAGGGGACTAAAAGATCAGTGAAGTCCCTGAGGATCTTAGAAGAAACTGTTACCCTATTTAAGAAGACAGATAATTTTGTTAGGAGCCATGAAGACCCTAGAGGCAGAGAAGAAGCTCTTATCCTCATCTCAGTCCTTTGTCCTTTTCCTAATTGAATAACTACTGCTGCCTTGTTTGGTATCATCCCAGGATAGCAGTATATCATGTTTATCAGTGAACCCCTCAACCTTAAAAAAAACTTTAAATAAGAAGTTATCTGCTTAAGTAAGATTTCCTCCTCCTTGATGCCTCAGAACCCTAGAATGGCAAGGATTTTAGGACAACCAAATTTGTCTTAAGGAAAAGAGAGAGAAATGGAAAGAAATAAAGAACCTGCCATGGAGGAGGGCTGGGGGAGGGGGAGGGAACCGGGGACGTTGGTGGTGGGAGATGGGCACTGGTGGCGGGATGGGTGCTGCAACACTGTATGACCAAAACCCAAATATGAACTTTTTAATTGTATATCTTTGCAACTGTAAAAATAAAAAATTAAAAAAAAAATGTATCTTCATGTAAATTCTTGATACTTAAATAATTAAATCAATTTTCCTTTGCTAAGCAGTTTGATGCTCTTTTTAATTCCTCAACCTGACTGAGAAGAGCTCAAAGGTGCGGGGTTTATTTTTCACTTTGCCCTGACAAGGAATGGAACACACACAAATTTAGGATTACTGGATGTTCTTAAAATTAGCTTCTTTACCATTATGTAATGTTCCTCATATATTCCTAGTAACTAGCCTTATGCTGAAGAATGCCTAGTGTGAATATAATATTGTTATTCTAGCTTCCTTTTGATTAAACTTTAATGGCTATTTTTCTCTATTTTTTAACTGATTCTTCATATTTAAGTTGATTTTTTTAAGAAAACATATATGTAGGTCATGTTTCTGTATTTTTACTTAGGTAACTGATTTAGGATACAGGGTTTTTTTTTTTTGGGGGTCCCATCCGGCAGTGCTCAGGGGTTTCTCCTGGCTCTGCACTCAGGAATTACTCCTGGTGGTGCTTGGGGGACCATATGGGATGCCGGGATCGAACCCGGCGGCACAGGCCGGCCATATGCAAGGCAAATGCCCTACCCGCTGGGCTATCGCTCTGGCCCGGGGTACAGTTTTTATGCATTATAATTCCATTACCTCTCCACAGGTCATTGAACCTCATGGCCTTACTCCACCTTTCCCTATGGTAATTTCAGATCTATGATCCTAGAGTCCAAGAATTTATTTTCTTTTGACATTATCTGTTCCTTGCTTTATTTTTTCATAATCTATAAATTAGGGTCCATATGAAGTGCCGGGCTCCAACTCAGGTAGGTAGGGCCTGTGCTTGGCAAGCACTTCACCTACTGTGCTATTGCTCAGGCTCCTTCAATCGGTATTTTACTCTCTCAATTGGTTTATTTAAGAAACTCTTTGCTTCACGTAATCTCCTCCCATTCCATTCATTCTGTAGAAAAAAGGCAGGATGTACTTGCCCCTCTCTATTTTCAATCAGCATGATACTCTAGGGGTAGTGACTTATAAATTTTACTGAGATTTTATGTTAATCTCTTGGAAGTTAGCTCTATTTATATTGCAACTACAGGTGCCAAAGGTTTCAAATTCATTCTTTTAGAGCCTTTGTTACTTCCCTCTTCCTCCCTCTTTTTCTTTGTTTCTCTGGGAGTGTCTTTCAAGGAGAGTCTGTTTACTGTCCCTTCAGCTGAGCTCCATTGTTATTTAGCTGGAACTCAGCTCTGTGAAAAGGCAGCAGAAGGAAAAAGGAAATTCTGTGATGTTATGGTTAAATATCCACCTGTCAGTGTGTCTGTGCCCCCTAATGTTCACTTGATCACTTGACTTCCCGTAGATCATCCATTACTCCTTCACCTTTCTAAAAACTTTCATTAAAATTATATTTTACTTTACTGCTTGTCTCCTTCTGAAATCCTGCTTCAGAGAGGCAAAGACAAGAACCTGTAAGGCCTGGTTAAGGCCCATCCTTCCCATCGGGTCCTAGGGCCTCAGAGGCCGATCAGAGAAAGTGATCGGTCACCTCACGTAAGCCACCCATGGGGACCCAGGGAGATGAGTTCCAGCAGCATTGACCACTATTGTTAACTAGTCTCATCTGTGATTCTACACAGTAATCTCTGTCCAGATTCAGGTAACAATGTGCCCTGTGATTCTCTAGACCAAAGTTTCTCAGCCTTTTTCTCTGTGGTTTCTCTGACCTGTTTACTTCCTGTGATGCTCCTTATCCTACTTGTTGACTTCCTAGTCTTGCGATGTGCCCCACTTATTCAATTCTCACCTGTGGCCCCTTGGCACTGAGCACTCATAGGTTTCTGAGCACTCATGGGGTGTCACATAGACCCCTGCTAAAAAACACTGTCTAACTGGTCTAAGAAAAGTCACAGTTTCCTTTTTGTAAGGGTAATGACACTACTTGGCAATTCTTTTCCTGTAAAAGCTAAAATTGAAAATTGCATATAATTATACTAATAAAAAGTAAAACATTGCATTTTTATCTTTATGATTGGTAAAATATTTTCACAGCTTTAGTTGAGATGTTGTTTGTAAGTGTGTCTCGTGAGACACAGATGAGAACCATTCAGAGGCAGAATGAGGAGTCTTTATTGAAGAAGTCAGACTGCAACCTGACTAGTGTCCCAAAGAACTTGCAGCCCACATACCATCAGGAATGAGCTTATAAGACAAAAGTCATGTGCTAGTCAGTCAGACAATGTGTACCATGGGTTAGGCTCTGCAGGAACTGTGACTAACAAAACAAGTTACAAAGGCAAAATAAACTTGTTAATGGTTAAGATGACTTAAGGTCATGGAGAAATGAAAATGTAATTGTTTCTGGGGGCTCCAATCATGATGGGGTAGAGGGAGAATAGTGATTCCAGAGCTCAACAGTTTGTTTATGGGCTATACTTAATTGTTATACCTGAGCCCTAGAGCAATGGAGAGGTGTTCCCTTCCTGCTGGCAAGCTAGGAGAGGAATAAAGATTGAGTCTTTTATGTCAGGAGACCTTAGCTGAATGTTAAAATAAATAAGACTGAATATACTTAAAGTGCTCAAAATTTTGCTTAGTTCAAGGTCTATTTTGCCTTCAACAATGTACCTGTACAGACTTATATTTTTCCCTAAATGACTCAGGTTTGGAGCAATTTAAGTTTTACTTAAATTGGAGTTATTTAAGTTTTACCTAAATAAAGCTCTGAATATACTCGGGAGTGATGAAAGGGAAGGGAAAAATTGAAAGACTCCCTTTTCTTCATTAGAATCATAGGCTGAGAGGTGAGGAGTGAGGTTGAAGGTAACAGGTAAAATGAAGTATTGGGTATCTGTGGAAATGAACGCTATTTTGTCCCAGCCCTCCATTATTGTTCCTAACTAAGTACGTTATATAGGAATTAAGTGTGGAAAATGTTCTGCCTATATTATTAAGGGAAGTACCTTACAAGTGTGAGATTCATTCTCTTCACCTTATGAAATTTTTCACTTCATTCACGGTGGCTAGTGAAATTTTCAAAGCTTCCTTGTCACATTAATCATCAGAGAAGTCTTATCCTATTCAGGATTTGACAGTCATTTAAAGATCTACTCGGTGACAATTTGCTTCCACTAAAGGAAAAGGGTGATGCATTAGCATCTGGTATGGGATCTGTCATTTTCTGAGTTATAGCATGAGACGGCTACATTTCCCCCTGCAGATGGTTAGGTATGATATCTTTAGAGCTTTGTTTCTAAAGAGCACAGTATAAGCTGATTTGGAAGATAAGTAGATGTTTCTACAAGATTAATATTTAAATGTCAAGGATATTATCAACAAAGTATCATTCAGAATAACTTTACCCCTAAAAAGTTTTACATGCTATTTGCTTATGTTAAAAAAACAATTTAGGGGCCTGAGAGATTGTATGGATGTTTAAGTAGCTTGCTTATGTGTGACCCTTGGCAGTGCATATGGTCCCCTGAACACTGCCAGAGTAAGCCCTGACCATAGACCATAGAACATCCTGAGCTTGCTCCTGACAGAGGTGGCCTACATTCAGCACAAAGATTTAATGGCTTAACATAATAGTGTTTTTTATTATTCATGATTTCTGTATCTCAGTGATCTTGGAAGGACTTTGGAGGAGACTGTTTACTCAGTATCAGTCATAACTGTAGTTATCTTAGAGCATGCCTGAGCTATGGGATTTGTTAAAAGGTTGTCCTTTCTGAGAGCTGATATTTTTTGCTCTAACTAATGCTGGGCACCCCAGCGCTTCTCACTTAGGTTTCTATTGGGTAACTATCGGCATAGTCCTTGATTTTTTTGTTTTAGCACAGTGATTCCAAAAACAGCCACCTCCTGGAGAGCGGTAGAACCTTGGGTGCAATAGAGGGACACTTTTTTATTGGTTTTGGAGGTACTCCTGTCTGTTCTCTGAGCTACTTCTGGCTTTGCACTCAGGAATCACTTCTGCAGGGCTTGGGGGACCATATGGGGTGCTAGGATGGCATCAGGGTCGTCCCACTGAAAGACAAATGCCATAGTCACTGTCATCTTTCCACTTTCGGGAGGAACTTTCTGTTGTTGCCTTAAAGAAAGCAATTCTAGAGGCTGTAGAGATAGTATAGAGGGTAGGATGCTTGTCTTGCATGAAGCCTATCTGGGCTTGAGCACTGCCAGAGGAAATTTCTCAGTTCAGAGGCAGGAGTTTACTATTTCTGGGTAATACTCTCTGCTCCCCCTTAAAAAGACAGAATTCTAGGGGCTTATAACTGATTTTTTTCCTTTCTAAAAGAGGGTGGTAAATCAGGAATTCATAGCAAGCTATTCCTTCCCAAGGTAGAACATGTAATATCTTCCACAATTTAGCTCTCACTACATTCTATTGGACAATAGTGGCAGCCTTGATTTAGTACTGGCTAGTTCTAAGGATGGTCAAATTATCAGTGTGTAGAACTCATTATGGGGAGTTTTGGAGGTCTGCTACTGCCAGATTTTACATATTTTTAGAAATAGTAATTGTTTACATTTTTAAAAATGAATATATTCATAAATTACTTTCACCTCCATAACAATTCCTTGAACCCAACTTTCGTCACTGTTTTATAGTTATAAAATTATTTCAGATTTATATAGTTGCAATAGTTTAATGGCTTAAATTTTAATGTAATTATTCCTCTACAGTATTGACAATTAAGTAGGAAAGTACGTCTTTGTAATAGCAAAATGAAAAATTAATTTCATATTAATGAAAAAAATAAATTACTGAAATCCAGTTGTGCGCTTGGCAAAAGATATTCTGTATTTGTATTTCTCAACACTTGTTTGTGTGCAATAAATTTTTAAGGTAGATACAGTTATGATATTCTGGGATTCATAAAGGTAAACATGCTTTGTGTTTGTTCTAACATTTTTTCTGGTTTAAACCTTAATATCCTACAATAAATTATAAAGTACATTCACTGCAGATCTCAAAGAAGAGGATTTAATATGCAGTATTTCTTAGATATTAGATCATGCAAACTTTGTCCTGGGGACATTTTGTGATAGTGTTTCTTGAAACATTATTTAAGAAGTGCTACAATTATTTTTTGCTATTTCACCTGTATACTTTCACTGTGTAAAGTTTAGTATAACTAGCCTTATTGGTTTAAACCAGCTCTGTGCTTTCCTGTAATTTATTTCTACTTGCTGCAAGCTGGCTTGCTCTTTTGAAATGCAAATCAGAACTTATTGCCCAACTGTACAGGTCTTTTTTAGGTAATTTTCCAGTGTGTTTCAGGACAAAATCCAACCTCCTAAATAAAACCTAGCATAGTCTGGACCCTTCAAGGTTTCTCCTTTTGTCATCGCTCACACGGCCACACTGATCTCACTCTCAGTGTTTGCTGTTTGCTTTGTTTTTCCCATCACAGGGGTTTTACATTTGCTCTATCTTGTATCTCAAACCCTCTTACCCTCCCTCTAATTCCAACTAATAATCCAGAAGCAAATTTATATGGTCCTTGAACCAGATTACTGAGGGAAAACTCAGTCATCTTAGTCAGAGCCCCTGAGCAGAAACTTAGATTTATGATATATTAATTTTATATTCATTTGTGTTATAACTTAGTAGTCTGTCTTCTGCAATATGTTATAAACTAGATCAGAGCAAAGATTTTTGAGTACTATATTAGATGTTATAAGTAAAATAAATAAGTAAATGTTCTAAGGATTGTGTCTTCTTTTCTTTTTATCAACATCACTATTCTGGTGGTCCAAAAGCAGTAAAAAATTTTCTATTTTCCCAGAAGTCTGTGTTCCAGAATTGCTTTAGCTTTATTTCTGTGTTTTCTGATTTTTTTTTTAGTAGTGTTATCTCAAGTGATGGCTCCTGCTTGGTTGCCTATTGGCTGAGAATGAATGTATCACTTGTGTATAGTGAGAATGAGTGTAGACATAACATACTTCACCTCAGGATGATATCAGCCGTATGTGATAGTTTCTTCTCATGAAAGCTAAAAGTAATATTTTCTATATAAACAAGTCTATCTGTTGAAATGTGATAGATATTTATTCACATAAACAAATTGTTAATATAATACTAGAATATATATAGAGAGTACACAAAATTTTCAATGTAATCATCCTATTACAATAGATTTTTGAAAAGTAATAACTACATTGATCTTTGAATCTCATACCTTTTGAATCCTTTTTCTAGATTATTTTGTACAGAATGATAGTTCAATAGTCTTCAAACACAGAATTATTTATAAATAGTGGCACTTTTAATTCTTCCATCATGCCCTATTTCATTTTCTTAAATTAAAAAATTAGATAATTTTATACCAGGTGTGTTTTCTCTCAGCTGCTTTATAACACACTGAAGATAATCCGATCACAATCACGATCACCATCTTCCCATTCATCATCTATTTGCTAGAGCGGGCACCAGTAATATCTCCATATGTCCTGTCTCATGCCAGTAGAGCCAAGGGCATCGGCTTGCTACAGGAACATAAAGAGCCTCTAACCATTATATTAGATCATGGGAATGACTTAATATAATTGTTACTGGTATTTGGCATATCAAATACAACACGAGCAGCTTGCCAGGCTTGCCATGCGGGAGGCATACTATTTTAAACACCTCCAAATAAAGCATTTATTGATGAACCGTGCAGCCGCACGGCGCGCGAGCCGGGCTGTTATGGGCTGGTCGGCTGGGTGGAGTTCTGATGAGAGGGAAGTCCAAATGTGGAAAATGGTGGCGCCCGTGGAGTGGGGGGGGGGTCGTCTGGCTTGTTGTGAGGTTCTGCTGGGGTGGTGGGCCAGGGCTAGAACCCGCCATGCCTCCCAACTACCTCATGAATGACTGGGCACAGGGAGAGCAAGTAGCAGCTCTGCCCCATGTCTGAGAGTCTCTGGACCAGCATACCTGGGCCGGATTGAGGAAAAAACTGCTGCAGGGGTGGGTGTCGATGATCTGGGCTGTTATGGGCTGGTCTGCTGGGTGGAGTTCTGACGAGAGGGAAGTCCAAATGTGGAAAATGGCGGAACCCGTGGAGTGGGGTGGGGGGGGTCGTCTGGCTTGTTGTGAAGCTCTACTGGGGTGGTGGGCCAGGGCTAGAACCCACCATGCCTCCCGACTGCCTCACGAACGGCTGGGCACAGGGAGAGCAAGTAGCAGCTCTGCCCCATGTCTGAGAGTCTCTGGAGATAATCCATTCATCTTATATTTGCATCCAAAGTGGATACTGATATTGTTGATGACTTTCTTTCAAGTAGTCATGTGAACACTAAATTGTCTTATCAGTGATGAATTGTATTAAACAGACACTTCACAAGGCTAGAAGACTGTCTTATTCATATTGAGATGGGTTGACACATAAGTTCAAAAACAACAGAATATAATTTTTCCCTAGTATTGCTTTTATAATTTATAAGCTTATTACTCTATATTGGTGCCAAAATGAATCAAAAATATAAAAATTAGACTAGGAGTGCATTGTAAATGAAAGAAAAAGAGCTAATGCTTTAGCTGATGCCATCACAGACTACTGAAGCCCAGCATTACAAAATGGTGATGTTTTCTTAAGTTCAACAAAGCTATGGTCAGTGTGCTCCAATGACATCATTGAACCACAGAGTTCAACAAAACCAACAAATGCCAGATGATTGTATCTTTCATCCTACACTCCACCACCTCCCCTTCCACCCTGTCAACACAAAACACACCATCCTTTTCTGCTTTTGTTTACTTTTTCACCAGTCATTTCTACTCCCAAATGCTAATATGAGAGTATGTGCTTAGGGGTCTGTCCCAATGGTGCTTGTTGGTCCATGAGGTGAAGGAGACTAAATCTTGACTTCCTGAATGCAGAGCATGTGCTCTACTCCTTTGGGTATCTTTAGTCTAGGAGGACAACATTTTACAGGAGACTATTCAGTATTCTTCTGAGTTGATCTATGTATGCTAAAAATTCCTTCAGTTCTTTGAAAAAGTTTATTTCTTCTCATATTTGAATGACAGTCTAACAGGATAAAGAATTCTAGACTGAAGATTCTCTTAAATTAGTTTTTTATTTATGCCATTTCACCCCTTCTTGCTTGTAGCACTTCATGTGAGTGATCTGTAGTGAATATTGTTATGTCCCTTGTTTGACATTTTGCTTCTTTCTTGCTGCTTTATGTAATCTATCTTTCTCTTTAGTTCTTACAATTTTGATTAAATATGTCTTGGTATTCCTGAGCTTATTTCCTATGTGGACATTCTGGATCTGTGTTCTTACCTCCAATTCCAGAGATGTGAAAATTTTGTAGCTTTTGTCTGTTCTATCAGCAGTTCTTCCCCCATTTCCTTTGGATATCTGTCTTGTGCTATGTCTACTAAGTATCTCGTAGTTTCTTCAATTTCAAAATTATTTCTATTGTCTCTTTTTTTGTTGATGTTGATATTCTGTGTATAGTTTCCCAAGTGCACTGATTTGGTTTTCCACTTTCTCACTTCTGCTGCTTTGATTGGTTACCACATTTGAAAAGTTCAAGCAATCCTACTTGAAAGAGTTCCTCAATGTTTTGCATCAATTTTTCTTTGAGCTAAGCACATTTCTGACCCAGTGCTTTCTTTATTTCAGGTACCACCAAGGAGATTGTTATTCTTAGGTCATCCTCAGGCAGTGTCTAGAGATGTGTTAAGTTTAACTGACTCCTTGGCTGGGTTTCTGTTCCCATCTGCTAAATCCACTGCATTTCTTTGTTTTCTCATTATTTCTACTGATTGTGTGCACGAGGGATGGAACTATCAATTCTAATGGTCTGAGCTGTGATCTGGTAATATGTTTATTATATCAGTAGCTACTACTTCGGTCTCTATTGATGTCTGCCCCCACTCCTCTCTCTGCTCCCTGTCAGGGATTTTCCCTGGAGGAAGAGGTGGGGATGGTAGTATGTCAAATTATCTGCTGGTGTTATTTATTTATTTTTTGGTGGAGACTGAATTCATTGTGAGATTCTGATGGCTCACAGAAGTGAGTCAAATTGTGTGGGGTAGGTAAAGAATTGGTGCTTGGCCCCATGAAGTCTGGCATGGAGGTTTCCTGGACCCAAGTGAAAGTGAAGGTTCTCCACTTCCCTTTGTAAAAATGTACCCCGGGAAGTGTCAACCCAGTGCTGTTTGATCACTCCTGGAGAATGGGAAGCAGAGGGCCTGGGGTATTCATGTGGACTTGCAGAAATGACAGGAGGTCAGGTGTTTGTTCAGTTTTAATTTTAAAATGACTTTACATTGTCACATTAGAAGCATGGGAAAAATAGCAAAACACTTTATGGATAAAAAGCTGGAGTTTTGAGAGCCTGTCTGCTTAAGAAACTTAAGTTTCTTATATCACACATATTATTCTCTACTGAAATATTTGAACTGAATTCCCACTATTCAGAGCAGGATTTATGAATCAAAATGCCTTCTGTCTAGGTAACAGAATATGTATGCTGCTATCAAAGCCCATAGATTTTGGGACCATAGATTTGGGACTCTGATTTATTGCATAACTAGTTATAACTAAACCTTAGTTTCATTTTCAGATCATTTTTAGATATGAAATTGACTTAAGTTCCCAGTTTTAATTTAACTACTATTTCAGACTTTAAGCTAAAGTGGTCTCCCAAAGAGAAAAGAGATAAAGAACTCTCCATAGAGGCAGGCTAGGCGAGAGGGGAGGGAATCAGGAACATTGGTGGTGGGAAATGGGCACTGGTGGAGGGATGGGTGCTGGAACACTGTATGACTGAAACCTGGACATGAACATCTTTGCAATTGTGCATCTCACAATAGTATAATAAAATATTTTTAAAAAGTGGTCTCCCTACTTATACTGGAATCACTTATATCTTTTACTGTAACTTTCAGACATATCAGTCTCCCTATATTTCAAATTCTCTCTTTCTAGTTATATACTTTTCAAGTTCTTCAGAGACAGGAACGTTTCATTTATTGTAAAAAACTGTCCAGGACTGGAGTGATTATTATCCATTAGCAGCAGTATTGTTAATGAGCACGAAAGGGATCTGTTTTATATATTTATAATTTTCAATAAAAGTAGTATTATTACTTGAATCGAATCATGCAAAATTTCTTATCCACTTAGTAAGCATATTGCATTTATTAGAGATTTCCTTTAACAACCAGCAGCAGTTATTGTCAACATGAAATAATGCAACAAAAACTCAGTGTTACTTGTTTGACCATAATCAATCTTGAAATAAAGATTTAATTAATTCCATTTGGGGGGCTCTTTTCATTAATGCTATTAAAGCAATCTTCGTTTTTCTTTTATCAACAGCAATATATAATAATCCAGCTAGCTATGTTTACGAAACTAAAACAGTGATAAAATAGCATGTAAAAGAAAGTACTAGAGAAGGTGCTGCCATCCTATCCCACTGAAAACAATAAAGACCTTACTTTTTGCTTGTTCCAGGAAAAAAGAATGTAACAAACTGAACTTGAGCAGATTGTGAGTGATGATGGTATGGAATATGTAGGAAATATTGGGCAAAACAACAAACTTATTTCCAAGGAAAGTGCCACAAAAAATCCTGGATATAATACGGTGAAAACATTTTTTTTTTTATTTGGGTTGACAGTTCCATCAGTGAATAAATGGTATTTGAAAGAATTGGTGTTGTGTTATATAAGAAATGTAGAAACAGTTGGATGTAATAGTGAGTCAGTATTTTGATACCATTGTTAGAGCAGAGAATTATTGAGCTATAAACCGTGCCACTTCATAGGGAAGTGATCAATATATTGTGCTCAGTTTCTTTGCATTAATATGCTTTTGTTCCTTATTTCAAGTCACTACATGACCTGAAGAATGGTTTCGGGCTCCTCCTGTCCCTGGAGCAAGCAGATGCCCTTGGGTTACACTTGCTTGTGACAAGACTAATGGAAATGATACTAGTGCCCACTCGAGCAAATTGATGAACAATGGGAAGACAGTGATACAGCGATACACTATCTGAGAGAAGACTCAAAGTAGTTTAATGAACAGAGAGATACCACGCCTTGGAATTTATCTGTGGTTTGTATATAATATGAAGCATCATTAAGAATCTTTATTTCACTCCCAAAAGTGGTACAAAAAACTTTTCACCAGAGAAGAGTCTTAACATTGTTTGAGTTGTTGAAATAGAAGTGTTATGCATGACTTTTGTAAAAGGTGACTGTGAAACAATATATATATATTTTATAAAGGATCCAGAAAGTCTAGCTTCTGAATCCTTTATATATATATATATATATATATATATGTATGTATCAGATAAGTTGAATTGGTTATTCTATTCAAGTTATTATGTATAATATGTCATTGTTTCAACGTCAGTGCATAATTTTTGTTTGTATTGGGGCCATACCCATCATGCTCAGTGATTAATCCTGACTCTTTTGGGGGCTAAGCAGAACATTATTGGATGCCAGGTATCAAACACAGATTTGTCACATGCAAGGAAAGTGCCCTACTTGTACTACCATTCCAGCCCCTGTTGGTTTTTTTTTTTTTTTGCTTTTTTGGGTCTCACCTGGCAATGCTCAGAGGTTTCTCCTGGCTCTGCACTCAGGAATCACTCCTGGCAGTGCAGCACCAATCCCTACCCCAGTGCCCATTTCACACCACCAATGTCCCTCACTCCTTCCCCTCTCCCCAGCATGCTTTCATGGAGAGTTCTTTATCTCTTTTCTCTTTCTCTCTTCCTTCTCTTACACCCTGTGGCTTGCAATACATACACTCAGAGGCTATCATGTGTATCTTTTTGCCTGTATTCAATACTCAGTTCTAGGCTAGTATCATCACTTGCAACAATTGTTAGCACACTGTTCCCTTCTCTGTTCCACTGAACCTTCAACTCCCAGACACTTGTAGTAGATTCCATTTTTGGAAAGACCTCCTGATCCATGTTTTGTCTGAACTTGGATTCCCCCCCCTTTTTAATTTATTGGTATCATAATATGTATATATATTATGATATATATCATATTATGATATATATTATGATATATATTATCATATATGATATATATCACTGTATCATATATATCTATATATCTATATATCTATATATATCTATATATCACTGCATCACTGTCTTCCCGTTGTTCATCATTTGCTCGAGCAGGCACCAGTAAAATCTCCATATGTCCTGTCACAAGAAAGTGTAGGTCAAAGGCATCTGCTTGCTCCAGGAACAGGAAGAGCCTCAAACCATTCTTCAGGTCATGGAATTTAGGTCCATAATTGTAACTAGTTTTTGGCATATATATACATATATACATATATATGAAAAAGACGGGTTCTACTGGCACACATCTAAAACAGCAAGAACAACCTGTGCTGGCGTGAATGTAAAAAAATAAATATAAAGGGACTCTCATCCATTGTTGGTGGGAGTGCCAACTGGTCCAGCCCTTTTGGAAAACAATATGGGCATTCCTCTGAAAACTAGATATTGAGCTCCCATTTGATCCAGCAATAGCACTCCTAGGAATATACTGAGAGACCGAAGAACACATAGCAGAAACACTATCTGTACTTCTTTATTCATCTCTGCACTATTCACTATAGCTAGAATCTGGAAACAACCTAAATGCCCAAGAACAGAGGACTGGCTAAAGAAACTGTGGTTCATCTACACTATGGAATACTATGCAGCTGTCAGAAAAGATGAAATTATGAAATTTACCTGCAAATGAATGGACATGGAGACTATCATGCTGAGTGAAATTAGTCAGAAGGAAAAGGACAGGTATAGAATTACTGCATTCATTAATAGGATATAAACAGATACCAGTGTTTTACTAAGTGTGGGAAATGGTAACGGCAGACTAAAACTCACCATTGAATATACACAAAGAGACTTAAGTGATAAACTCTAAATATCTGCAGGACTAGCCACAATGTGTAAAAGAAGAGGGAGAGAGATGCAGAGACAGAGAGAGAGAGAGACAGAGAAAAAAGGAAATGGGGGCACCTCTATTGAGGCAGCCTGGGTGTGGGCGGGAGGGGTGGGGGTACATTGGTGGTGGAAATGGGGCACTGGTGGAGGGATGGGTGCTGGAATACTGTATTACCAAGAACCAATTATGAACACCTTTGTAATTGTATGTCTCAAGTTGGTATAATAAAAAAAAAAAAAATAATAAAAAAAATAAATAAAAGACGGGTTCTTCTGACAGAACATTCAAGAAAATCAGTACAAGTATTTAGCCGAGCAATTGATCGGAGTATTTCACATGAGAATTTACTATTACCTCTTTTTTTTTAAAGTATTTTATTATACCACCGTGAGAAATACAAATAAAAAAGATATACAATTAAAAAGTTCATGTTTGGGTTTTGGTCATACAGTGTTTCAGCACCCGTCCCTCCACCAGTGCCCATCTCCATACAAATAAAAAGATATACAGGTAATAATTTTAGAGCTTTTTGTTTCATTTTGAATAACATTAGAAGCCATTTAAAAGATGTTACAGGAAAAAAATATATACACCAGATATATTTCATCTGGTTTACATACTGAAAATGTGCTTCCACTGACATATATTGAAAATATGCAAAAATAAAACAAGAAGACTAGGAGGCTATGATAATAATCGAAAAGGCAGGTGACAACTAGTTGAATATCAACAATGGCAATGCCAGATATGGTAATATTCTTAGTAATTTCAAGGCCTTCCCTGAATTTTATGATCCTACATGATGGGTAATGACTGTCCTACTGAAAAGTCAGAATTGTGATGCTTGTCAAGGAGAAGCACTCTTCCATGCTGAGTACTGCCCATCAGTTGAAGAGGATGTTCATTATGAAATTTTTGGCAATGTTTATGCTGTAGCAATCCAGATGAAAGCAGTTTAGGTCATAAAAGACATACTTGTGTGGGTTTAAGAGAGAATGGGAATTATGTCAGTTGAAAAGTATGGACATTACTTCCAAGAAATTTTGTTCAAATTTTGTTCAAGGGAAGCAAATGATGAAAAATTACTTGGAAACAGTTAGGAAAGACATTTTTGTAGTGGGAGAAAAATAACTTGCATATGAATTCTATAAGACTAGTAGATAAAATATTGGTATAGGAGAGATGTTTAAAATTGAAAGACATTAAATATTTGTTGTAAGGATGTATTGTAATATGTTTGTGTTAGAATAGGAGTCAGGTGACATGGATTTTCAATGGATATAGGTATATTTTATCTCCAGTAACAGGTAGAAGGCATAATGCGGTGTATATGCATGCAGGTACAGGAATTTTTTCTACCCCCCAAAAGGAAATTTTGCTATTATTTTATCAGTAAAGTAGGAATCAAGGTAAATAGCTAAAAGTGAATCTAGGATAATGATTGGATTGTAAATAAATTGGGAGGTAGATAATAATGTATCCACTTTCATTTGATTAGTTCAGAGTGGTCAGATCTCCAGCTAGTACTGCACATCATATTGTACCAGAAGTAGAAAGTAAGAAAGGAAAATGTGTCTGAATTTGCTACAAGAACTAAAGATATTAGTATGAACTAAGCAGGCAATCAGGACTTTTCATCAAAAATACCTAAACTCAGGATAGTTACTGGTGATAGCAAGAATGGAATCAGCAAAAAGTTTCCCCTTCAAAAGAACAAGAAAAATACTTTCATGTGAGATAGTATATAATAAAGAGGCAAGACTTTGTTTGGTGAAGATGGGGATATAGAATCTATATCAGAGATAACTAATTTCTTCCTAAAATAGTACCTTCTCTATTTCTTCTAAGGTTAAGCTTAGGTGTAGAGGGCCGAAATGACCATTGGAAGCCATTTGTTGCCTAGTAATCAATATTATTGGGATAAACAGAAGTTTTAGAATTTGCTTCTGTCACTGTCACTGTCTTCCCATTGTTCATCGATTTGCTCCAGTGGGCACTAGTAACATCTCCATTAGTCCTGACACAAGCAAGTGCAACCCAAGGGCATCTACTTGCTACAGGGACAGGAGGAGCCCGAAATCATTCTTCAGGTTATGGAACTGAGGTCCATAATAGTTACTAGTCTTTGGCATAAAAAGTAAATAAAACGGTAGCTTGCCAGGCTTTACCATGTAAATTGCTTATTTTTAGATTATCTATATAGTGCCATATGATGGGACACTGTCTATTATGTTCATGTTTTATTTGTGCAAGCATATAAATTTAAGCAAGAAATTAATGTTGAACTTGTTCAAACCCTGTATCTGATACCTCAAAATAAGAAAGCAGCTCTGAGTGACGTGATAGAAAAATATGATAACATGTTCCTTTAAACAAACCAAATTATTTGTATACTGTATCATTATACTAGATGAAAAAGCTATGTGATAAAGTAACAAATTGTCTAAGATCAAAAAATGATTAGTGACAGAATCAGAATTTGATTTCAATTTTTTTACCATTTATTATATTGCTGTGTGCCAAACAACCCGCTGAGTATTTTGGGTTGGCCTCATTTTAATCCCTGTGCCATTTTCCTAATAAAAATACAGAGAAGACTTCTATCACCAAAAAAGCTGCTTCCCTTACCCCCTTTGTTTAAATAATGTGAAATAATGATCACAACTTGTATTCATCAATATACTTCCATTACTTACACTAATAAGTGATTTCAAGTTAAATCTAACTTTAATAGTTTCTCAAGGAGCTGTAACTATTTTCTCCTAAAGAATTCTAATGTGCATGTTCCATTAAAATATCTCTGATAGACTTTTTATTAAATGAGAACTATTTCAATTTGTCAAAAACACTGTTGGTTGTAAGGTAATTACTAGTGAATTCATGTCCTGTCATTTCTCCAATAAATACTCTTGACTTTTAGTGTGCGTAGCAAAAATAAGAGATGGAAAGAAAATTGTGCCACTTTTGCACCTGCATCCATCTTTTAGGCAGGTGTTTATAGCTACTTTAAATGAACATTCAAATAATATCATGCATTATATCATCGCTTTGCCAGAGCAAGCAATCAGACTCAAGAAAAATCTGTGCTTAAAAGACATTTATCGATAAGTTGACAAAGTTGATCTCTATAAAGAGCTAATGGACTTGACTATTTAAGTGCTGGCATGGGAGAGTATTACAAAGACAAAACTTCTAACAATGCCAGCGGCAATGCAGGTAAAGCTTCAATTATTTACTGTACTGGGATTTTAAGATCAATATTCCTTTAATTTATACAGTTGAGAATAGAGCTAGGGCAGCATTTCACTCCATATGTGGGAATGATATTTATTCTAAAGAATAAATGAGTCTGGTTGAGAATTCCATCACTATATGAGAAACTTTGCATGGGTGATAATAAAACACATCTATTAAAGGACTTTCTTAGAAACCATAGAAACATAAATTGGTGTACTTATTTTCTAAGTATATTGTCCAATTTCTCTGATTTTCTTTAGCCAAGTTTATTTATATTTTGAAAACTGAATTGCATCTTAACGGAGCAGTACAATTACTAAATGGATAGTTACTTTAATAAAGAGCTAATACATTAGATATAAACCCAAAGAAATTTCCAGAGGTAGTTGCTTAATGGTGATTTTTTAGTTACAAGAAAAAAACAACCTAAACAATAATTGAGTAATCACTCATTGCTAAGAATATAATTATTATTGTTTCAAAATTCAATTGCTTTTCCAGGAATTACCTCATTCCTCTACATTTTTATACTATTTAATTCACTTTGTTTTTAAGTTTTATATGTATATATAACATATGTAATATATTATATATAATTATATATCACTTGATAACTTGATCACTTGACATTCCGTTATTCATTGATTTGCTCCAGCAGGCACCAGTAATATTTCCATTTGACCCTATCACGTGCCAATGTAGCCCAATGACATCTGGTTACTTTAGGAATACAAAGAGCCTCAAACTGTTCGTTCAGGGTCTTGACGAAGAAGTCTGGCCATCTTGTAGGTGGGCGGCCACGTGATCTTTTGACATCCCGTGGGATCCAGTTGGTAACGGCTCTAGTCCAGGGATTGTCACCAAATCGCATTACATGTCCAGCCCATGTGATTTTCGATGACTTGGCAAACGAGACAGCGTCCCTGACTTTGGAATAGCAATGGAGGTCAGAGCTCCAGATTTCTTCTTTCAGTTGAGTGAGGCGTGGCATTTCCAGCATAGCCCTTTAGATTCCTCTTTGGGAGAGGGCCCAGGTCTCTGAGGCATATGTTAATGCAGGGAGAATGGTGGAGTTGAAGAGATGTGCCCAGAGCTGGAGATTCTTTGTCTTTTTTAGCTATTTTTTTCTATGCTTTTGAAGGCATTCCATGCTGCTCTCTTCCTCCTGCGCAGCTCAGGTTTTAGGTCGTTCATCATGTTGACTTCTCAACCTAGGTACACATAACTGCTGCATTCAGAGATGTTTGTTCCATTGAGAGTGAATGGGGCCTCTGGAACTAGTTCATTTCTCAGGAACATAGTTTTGTTGAGATTCAGCTGTAGACCTATCTTTCCACATTCTTGGTCGAAGTTTGCTAGCATTTGTGCTGCTTGGCTAATGTTTGGTGTTATTAGAACTATGTCATCATATAATTATATATAATATATACAATATATGTATATATGTTTTAAATACCAGGGGAGAGAGCGAACACAGTTCCCCACTGCCAAAATTATGCAGTGGAGTTTCCCAAATTCAGGGGAAATCGCCAGGGTGAGCACATCCGTAGTGCAATGGATAAGCCTCGCCCTGAGAAAATCACCTTTGTAATCATGGTATCTCTCCCTGACAGGTAAGTATAATACTGGTGTATTAAAAAAATAAATGCATTGAGAAGTTTAATTCCTATCCTTATGTTTTCCCTCCTTACAAGGAATATCTTGTCTCCTGGTAAAGAAAATATTTCTTATTTCTTGATATATTGAGTCACTCTAAGCTATTTGGAAATACCCCCTTAAAAAATTCACTTCATCTGCCTGAGAGATTGTGTAAGAGGTAAGACTCTTGCCTTGCATACACCTGGCACTGGTTTGATGTTGGCATTGTACGTGATCCTCTGGTCCTCACTCTAGTCAGAGACCACTTCTTTTTTTTTTTTTTTACTTGTGGAATTTTTATTACATTTATTTTATATTAAAATTTTTTATCATGGCACCATGATTTGGAAAGTTGTCATAATTCACCTGTTTTAATCATTAAATGTTCCAACACCAATCCCACCTCCAGTGTGTCCTTCCCTTCACTAATATCCTCAGCTTCCCACTCACCACACCAGCCTTCCCCCTTACAGGCACAATCAAATTTATTTCATATTGTTCATGAGAACACAAAAACAAATGGAATTATCAAATCTTAGGTCAATAAGAGTCTTCTTGTAATAGTTGTTATGTCTTGCAATGCTACCAAAGCCGTTGAGAATCTGCTGTGCTGGTTAATGCTAATTGAGCCTACTGTGTTATTGTTTAGGCTCATTGAGCTTGGTGGGTTTCTATGCAAACTTCCAATCAGATTGCTGTGATACTACTAGGCTAATAGTACAACAAAATTTTGAGGACTTGAGTGACCACGTATGCACACGTGCTGGCATGGTCCGGGAGCTATAGATCTGTAACAATTTGTCAGATTGGCAGTTTGATGAGGTTCAGCTGTGGAGCTGGGCTGTTTCTAAGTCAGACGGTGTCAGGTGTCAGGCATGGCTGTGGACTGCTGTGCTTTCAGAAAGGAAAATCTGTCTACCCTATTTTCAGAAGACTCCAAAGTCTCTGCTTGGACCAGTCTACCTGGGAAGATTTGATGGTATTATGTTCTTTAGGAGATATGCAGGGATCAATTCTAAGAATAGAATTAGGAATAGTTCTCATTCCCTTCCTCCCAGTCCACTCCCACGGAAGACAAATTAAGTGGGAATATGCTTGCTAGTTGTTCCATAGATTATACCTATATGCAAATATAAACTATTAAAAGTATCAATGCTTCTTTCCACTCGTATAAAACATGGACTTATGTATGTTCACTGCAAGAGCAAGCAAGACATTTGCAACAGCTCAAAAAGTATTTTTATGTGTCTCTCCTAATGTTATTAACTGAAGAAAGTTAAATAAAAAATTGAAAATGGGAAGACTTCAACCTACTTTAATAGCAGATTTAAATATCAAAAAATAAGCAGTTGAAGTAGCAGATGCATAATATCTAAAAAGGAAGTGATTATTTGTGACATTATAACAGAAAATTGTAAATAGTAAGTTTACTTACTTCCAAGAGGAGTAAGATATGTAATCTCAGGGTAAGAAAGATTATATAGGGTTAAGTATTTACCTTGATCCCTAAACAATCCCTGATAATATATTTGGAATAATACCACTTTTTGGAAGGTGTTACATGGGATAACCTTGGGGCCTTGAGCTTACCTAGACTTGCCCCTTACGATCCCCAGCACCTCAGGATTTAAGCAGTATTTAAATTTCTCCCCATTTTTGCCTGGGCAGTAGATTTTATGGGAAGTCACATGAAAGTCCCTGGGAGTACTTTTATGTATCAGCTGCCCCTCTGCCCGCCCACCCCCCCCCCCCCCAACCCTCCCCCACACACATATCTTCACCTACTTCCAAAAGTCTCTGTTCTTAGTTCTAGTTTCATTGCTGTCTGTCTTACTGGAGGACTCAGTATATTTAAATAGCGAGGTTTAGCTCCTTCCCCCAAATTGGGAAATTTTTTACTTTTTTTCTTCCTTTCTTTGGGAAAATGGTGAAAGGATAGAGGATGAAGTCATGCCCAGCTGTTCTCAGGTCTTATTCCTAGCTCAGCATTCAGGGAATACTCCAGCTAGAGTTCTGAGAACCATACGCGGGGATGAGGATCAATCATAGACCAGACATATGCAAGTTAAATGCCTTTGCCACTATATTCTCTCTCCGGCAAACTCTGCCATTTTTTTTTTAAAAATAAGATCACTATACTGTTCTCTCTTATACTTTTTTGTCCTTTTTGATTCCTGACATTATGATGTTGCCATTCTTTCTGCAATCAAATAATTTTCAGAGTTTCTTCATATTTTTATCTTTTTTATTTGACTCATTTGTATATGACTAACTTTAAGCTCATTGATTTGTCTCATTTAATCTATCCTGTTCATAGCTTTCTCTAGCACTTTTGATCTTATTTATTGAGATTTTCATATCCTGAATCTCTTCTTATGTAAAGCCCTAGTTTTTACTTTTTGTTTATTGATTTTTTTGGTCCCGGAACTCATTATAGTTTTCTGAGTTTTGTTTTTTCTTTGATTAGATTTTTTTAATTTTCTCATATTACTTTGACCTGGCTGAGTTTTCATCTGCTTTTTTGAGTTTCTTATTATAGTAACTTAAAACACAGTGATAGATAAAATCTTCCTTGTCATGGCTGGAACAATAGCACAGTGGATAGGGCATTTGCCTTGCATGTGGCCCACCCGGATTTGATCCCGGCATCCCATATGGTCCCGAGCACCGTCAGGAGTAATTCCTGAGTGCAGAGCCAGGAGTAACCCCTGAGCATTGCCGGGTGTGACCCAAAAAAGCAAAAAAAGAAAAACAAACTTCCTTGTCTTTGAGGCTACATTATTGGAAGTTGTCCCCTCCTTATGATGTGATATTTTTTAAGCTCTTAGGTTGCCATGTGTTATTTTCATTATTTATTAGTGTGCCAATTCAATTTTCTTTTCAATTTTGATTAATATACAGTGATGTAAGAAACTCCAGCACCAAGTCCACCATCCCAGCTTCTCCACCCCAAGCCCCTATTCTGCCTCTTTTACAGGCACTTTGGGTGGGGTTGATGGACTACACCTGACTGTTCAGGACTTACTATGGTCTCTGTACAGAGGGATCATCACCCTGACAGTGTAGAGGGACCATATAGGATTTCAGAAATTGAATCAGAGGCTGTTATGTACAAGGTAAATGCCAGATGGTATTGCTGTACCACCGCTTCAGCCCCAACAGGCACATATTTGTTTGATTGTTGGGATTTGGTTGTTCTGCTTTTATATTATTGACTCTGCGGTTTGTATAGAATTCTATATCACACCTCTACAGCACCCAGGTACCTAACCCTTTCCTGTCTGCTTCTTCTTAGCCAGCCTTTCTCTAATTGGCCCCTCAATATATTGCTTTTCAATTTCCCAGTTTCTTACATGTGTTAAACCTATCAGGATTAGTGGCTTGTATAATGTTGCAAAGTAATTTGCTTTTCCCTCAGGTGGTGCTGTATATGACTAGAGTTTTTTAAAAAGCTGTTTTATAATTTTTTTTACCTAAACCTATAGTTTTTCAAAACTGTAGAAACTAAGGTTGTGCATTCTGTTTACCGTGTCCCAGGTGGTGTTGGAATGGGGATCATTAAGAGGGCTAGACCCTATTTTAAAAGAGTGGGGGTGGAGTTCCTGGTTGGTTTGTTGCATCATCGATATCTCACCTCTCTAGGAATACTTAGCAGTACAGCTCATGAGGAGATCTGGACCCATCCAAAGGAGATCTGCAAAGATGGCAATTTTCTCTAGAGTTTGTTTTTTTTTTTCTGTGCTAGCTGTCTGCCCTGTATGGAGTGCTTAGTCTTCCTGTAAGGGCTTCACCTTGATCAAGGGTGTGTCCCTGCCTCTTCACCATATCACCCTCCTTTCCATAGCTAGAGTATCTGGTTAGAATTATCTATATTCCCCATTTTGTACCTTCCAGGTATCTCTGACTACCAAAATTTGTCCAGAGAGGCACACTCTTTTGTGTCCTCATTGAAGTCTGTGTTGGTGTCAGAAGTGCAGGAAGCACCCTGCTCAGGCTTTGAGACTCAGTTTCCAGATCCTTCTATTTGACTAGTTATTCCTTTCAGAAAGGAAGCAAGGAATCTCCTCTGTCACCATCTTGGTTCTAGGAGTCAACTGTTAAAATAAACTTAATACTTTCCCCAATTAAAATATAGGAGAAGCAGCTGTAGCATGCACTTATCACTAATTTTAGTATATATTCCAACTAATTAAAAATCAAAATCCCAATAGAAAATAGACAAAGATAAGGGCAAATCTTTATCAAGACATAAAAATGGCCAGAAAGATGTGAAAAATGTTTAGTTTCAGCAGCAGTAGAAGATGCATCTGAAAACAAAGGAGATTTCATTATTTAACTACAAGATTAGAAACTTTATAACATTTCTAAATTAGATTGACAATGTGGGGGAAGCAGAGAAAACACATAGTTGTTGAAACACAAGAGAGCAAGAAACCTTTTCTTGAAGGCATTTTATGATGCTGCATATAAAAAATCATTAACATGTCATACTTTTTTGTTATGTTTTTAATTCTAGAAATTTATTTATGTTTTTAATTCTAGAAATTTATCTAGAAAACAACTTGTAAATGTAGAAAATAAATATTTAGCTATATTTGTGAAAATCAGTTAAACACCTAAATAAGCATCAGTTGCCAAGATAAACATTATGTAAATAATGGGAAATTTGCCATTATAAAGCATATATATATTTGTATTGCTATGATAGCTCTAAACAAAGAAAAGCAAGTTTTAAAACAAAATTTCTAGTTTGTGTTTTAAAATTGTCAAGGTCACAGTGCTAGTGCAGTGGTAGTGTCCTTGCCTTGCATAAAGCTGGCCTAGGTTTCATCTTCTACACCCAATGTCGCTTCCCGAGCTCACCAGGAATAATCTAGTGCAGAACCAGGAGTAAATCCTGAGTCTAGGTATGCCCTAATCCTCCACCTCCCCAAAATTTGTCATACAAACACATGCTTGTCACAGAAACAAATCTTAGTACAAGCAATATATTAAACAGTTATCTTATGAATGGTCTAATTAAAAATTATATTGAAAATTTTTTTATTTGGGAACCCTAGAGAAGAGAACAGTATGACAGTAATAGAAATGGCACTCTGGACAAGAACTGAGTATTGAAGGTAGGTAAAGCGAAATGATATACATGATAACTTTTCAGTATCCATATTGCAAACCTTGATGCCCAAAAGGAGTGGGAGAGAGAGAGAGAAAAAGAGAGAGAGAAAGAGAATAAAAAGTGCCTGCCACATAGGCAGAAAGAGCGGGAAGGTGGGAAAGATACATTGGTGAAAGAATAAGTGGTGGAAGACTGTATAACTGTAACCCAGTCATGAAAAAATAAATTACAAACATTAAAGGCACTTTCTATAGGCATTCTTTATCCTTCCTGTGTTTTAGCTATCTTCTTTATAATAAGGCTGTTAAATAATATTTGGAAGATGGTAGTACAACTATACTGTATAATGACTGGCATAAGAGTTGAGCTGCTAAAACAGGTTTCAGTGGACTGTCATGTCCATTGTGTATCTAGTACTGGTGGTAAAAGAACATTTGAGTTCCAAATACTATTCTTTGGAATACAACGTATTGTAACACAAAAACTTTTTGTTCTGTTCTAGTCACTTTGTCCCTTTGGCGGGCATAGGTCTTTGGGATCACTGTGATATTCTGAATAAACAAGAGACAATCTGTGTTCAAACTTTGGGTGGTAAGTTTAATTCAGACAATATGCAAATTTGAAAAAAAAGATTCCATTAATGACTCAGAGGTTCCCCACCTCACCACCCTTTCCAAATCAACTGAATCTCTTTTAGTCTTTCCCCAGACATACTTGTGTTCAACCCTGTGTACATAGGGTTATCTTGATGCAATTCCGCACCAAAATCTAATGTGATTGCAAGCCCTAGAGAGCTCTTTTTAGAATTGTATCTTGGTTTCCTGGGTGATGTAGACATCTGCACTCAAGTGAGAACAATACAACGTTGTTAGGAGAAGTGTAAGCTACTTGAATTCTGTACAGGAAGGAAGAAAACCAGAACTTGCACAGCATTTAGATTAGCTTCTGGAGGAAACATGGGTGTTAAATTTGGTATATGCTATGTTATCCTGAAGTATCAAACTGAATGTTACTTGGATAGCATAATCCAAAGCCAAGTGAAACTTGTTTGCTTTCTCCCCATTTTTCACAACTTGAAGTGGAAGCTAAAGATGCATTTTTAAGCTATTGTTTTAATAACATAGTAATTTAAATTGCTATTATAGGTAGCTATTGCCTTCCACAGTACTGCAAGAACACTGAATGGCTTTGCATGCTACAATTGTGCAAAGAAATCTTAACAGCAAATACAAAAGTATATGACTTGTGGACATTGGAAGTTATTGTCAAAGTATTAAAACCTTCCTACCAGTGTTTTAATATCAGAGGAAAACATCGTTATCTATTTTATTTTTAATTTTGGGGTAGGGGGCTTAGGACACATCCGGCTGTGTTTAGGGGTTACTTTTGTCTCTGTGGTCAGTGATTATACCTGGTGTTCTCAGGCACTATATGCAGTATTGGGGTCTGAACCCAATTGGAAGCATGCAAGACAAGTGCTCTACTTGCTATATTATCTCTGCAGCTCAGAAACTGTTATTAAATAATAAAACTATTTGATAGATTATTATCTAAAATAATCTAAAATTGTCAAGTTTCTCATTTGTTTTAAAAATCTTGTCAACGGTAGCTCAAAAGTGATTGATTTAGTGTTATCATATACCTTGGATACACATGAAGTACTTTCCCATGCCATGGTGAGTTGTCATCTTCTTTCCAAATTTAAAATTATCTTCAGCATTTTATCCATGGATCTTTCAATGTTTAAGAAGTAATCCAAAGAACCTCTTTAATATTTTTACCAGTATTGCTTCCTCGGGGAAATCATCATTTCTTTCCTTATACTGCTGTATAATTTCTGGTGGCATCAGTATGTTCCTACTTGCATAATTAGAACTTCCCTGATAGCGGCAGTATTAACTTTCTCAGCTATGACATAATAGTAATTTTATTCAAAAATACATCACAGATCATTACAATTTGTTCTGTAGTTTTATTGCTTCATTTTTGAATGCCTCTTTCCTCTTTGATTATGGATTTAAAACTGGGAAATCAGAAAGCAATAAGTGCATGCTTTTCTATATAGACTGAATACAGTGGCCATACACTTTGAAGAAAGTGATGTGGTTGGTCACTTGTCTCACTTGTCTTCCGTTGTTCATTGATTTGCTTGAGTGGGCACGAGTAATGTCTCCATTAGACGGGAAGGAGATCCATTATTGTTACTGTTTTTGGCATGTTGTATACACCACGGGTAGCTTGCCAGGCTCTGCCATGGCTCTGGGTTGGTCACTGCCATGCCTGATAGTGGCCATTTGGGGGCTGAATTGGTAGCAACAGAGTTTGTATTTTATGCTATTGTGGTTGCTAACTGAAACATACCAATTAAATTTTAATGATGCTATTGAGTTACTGCTCTACTTATCTGGACAATGATTAGAATTTTTGCAAATCAAGAATTGCAGTTATTGGATCAGAATTATATATTCAAAACTTAGATAAGAGGAGGCAAAAGTTCTGTGGGAAAAACTAAAAAGCTAAGTTTGACTCTAGTGACACAGTTCCTCTGAACTATTTTATTTGTAGTTTGATTTACAACATCTCATTTTGATGACAACACAATCCGAAAAACTCAGTCCTGTTAATAGAGCAGAGGAGATGTAGAGTATAGTTGATGTGGACTAAATCTGACACCCAGAATAAGGATTGGTACGATTGTAGGGATATAAAAGAACTGTTTCTCTCTGAGTAATCAGAGGAAAATAGAAAGCAGAAAAAAATGGCAGAATGGTTCTGAACCTCATTATATAGAGGCAAGAGTTTTACACAGGGGTCTCTTATTTAAGTAAGTTAATTGCATTACAATTTTCTTCTATGGCTTATCTCTGTTTTGTGGCCTGTGAATATTTTTCTTAAGGTCTAAACATCATGCCAAAACAGAACCTATTCTTAAATTAAAGATATAAAATATTATCTAGATAATTAAATTTGAAAGCATAAAAATTTTAATAAGGTGAAGGTTTTTTTGGAAACGAGTTCTTTTTAGAAAAGTAAGTGGGTTGTGCTCATTAAACCAATTAGCAAAAGCATTTTTAAAATTGAATATGAAAGAATTTGTCAAAATAGCTTTTAGGAAAATAACAAGCCTGCTCAAGAATATTAAACTAGAGCCAAGAGATCAGAGCCATATTTAACACATTTTCCGAATTCATTTTGGAGATTATAAAAGGTAACTTTTCCATGCAGCATAAACTTGTTTGCAGCTTTCTGAAAGATAAGCAAACATGTTAGACTAATGTTAGAGGACATGAATATAGAAAAAAATCTGTAAAGATAGGACTAATTAGTGATTTAGAGAATAGGCAAGAATAAATGTGTTCTCTTCAGTTTTTTTATATCCCCTAGATATTAGATTAGCAAATAAACAAAACGTGGTTCTGCATCTGAGGTTTGCTAGAATAATTGATAGAGTATCTGGGGAGTTGGATTTATTTCCCAAACTGGGTTTAGCAGACTTGCAGAAGAGCAGTTGGGAATATGCATTCTGGCTGACAGACGAAACCCTGATGATAAATGTGAGCAGGTCCATTTGGAGGTAGGAAGATGCTGGTGGGGTGCCTCAGCAGTCACTATTAGATATGATCATAATTAGCATTTTTATTAGGAACCTAAATAAGGAAAAGCATCAAATTACTGAAACATGTGAAAAATGAACTAGGAGCATTAGTTTGTAGCAGTGAGGGAATATAATAAAATATAGTTAGAAAGCAAAGAAGTATACTGAGAAAAAAAGGGAAGAAAAAGTAAAACAAGAGAAATCTATTTCAGAGCAATGATGAATCATTTCCACAAGGATTTTATTCTGAAACTCAATTACAAAGTGTCTGAAATTGCATAACTAAAGATACCTGCATATACAATAACTGTGGGCATTGGTGAGTTGTGAGTAGGGTTTGTCATCTCTAATAAATTATTCTGTCTTCCTACATCCACCATACCTTAAGAATTTGTTGGGATGAGATGTCTGCATTGGAGAATCCATACTGTTATACATACACATACAAATGATCCTGACAACAATGACTGTAAATAATCCCATCAATTATGAAGCAACATGGATCCCTTTTTCTTATTACAGTTTTATCATTTACCTATAGATTCAACCTAAACACAAATAGGCAAAATTATGTCACAATTATTTTCAGGTCAACAGAGGGGATTTTTTTCCATTAGGAGAGGCAGGGGTATTACAGAAATGGGAAAATATCCAAAAATAGCTCCCTTGCCTCTTTCATTGCTCCTTCTATAGCATTGTTATTCCTCACACTTCTCCCCTTCCCCCAGCACATCTGGAAATTCAAAGAAGTATATGATGCTGGGTATTTATAACCTTCATCTTCTGTTTTGCATTAAGTTGTTCAGTTCACTGACAAGAAAAAATTCTTAAATGATAAATAAGATTTTAATGCTTATTTTAAGACCGACCCAATTTCTGTCTTTCAAATACAGGCATTTACTAGTCAAGAAAGGACTGTTGAGTCGTGATTGTTATTTAACGTAGAACACAAAATACTAAAAATTTAGAACTTAGTTCATATATAGTTATTCCTTTAAGAGTCTGAAAAATTTAGTGAACGGATAGTTTAATTGAAGAGTAAAGCTAATGGAGATAAATAAAAACAAATTGGGACCACAAATTAACGTAAGAAGTTTTTCTTCTAGGCTTCTACCCAAAGGCGGTGAAAATAGCATTATTAAAAAAAACTAAATAAGAATTGAGAGTGAATATTTTCATTTTCTGTATGGTAAACTATTTCTTCAGTTTTAAAACTTAACTTTTGCACCCTTGATAAAAATTACAATTTAAAAGCAATTATGTCTATTTAACTCTAATAGTCAAGGTTTCAAATCTGTTTAGTCCATTTTGTTCTAATGTACAACTTGTACTTATTTTTTTTTTAAATTTAACCTCAGAAAATAAGTCCCTTCGGCAACCTGACAAATTTCTTTGTTGGTTCATGATTGCCTCTAAACAAAAAGTGCCCTCTGATTTTTGAACAAAGCTTAGCATTTTACAAGTGAAATGCTTTGAAAGTAAACCTTTCTCTACAATAATTTTATACCTTTACTGGAACTAAAGAGAAAATGAAAGAAAAAATAATACAAAAGAAACTACTCAATATAACCAATACTCTCATCAGAATAAAAAGGATTATATACAAGGGCATTTTAAATTAAGGAAGAAAAATCTCTTTTTGCAACAAAGTAAAGTAATCATGAATATCTTATACCCATTTGTTGGATGAGGCCTAGCTAGCTTGGGAGCTTTGCTATTTTGTCCACTCACATATTAATTTATTTACATGTTCTTAAGCCAGGGTTCTATGGAGAATGTGGAAAGACAGGTTTACAGCTGAATGCTCCATTCGCTCTCAATGGAACAAACATCTCTGAATGTAGCAGTTATGTGTACCTAAGTCCAAAACTCAACCTGATGAATGACCTAAATCGTGAGCTGCGCAGGAGAAAGAGAGCAGCATGAAATGCCTCCAAGAGCATCAAAGAAATAGCTAAAAGACAAAGAACCTCCGGGTCTGGGCACATCTCTTCTACTCCACCATTCTCCCTGCATTAACATATGCCTCAGAGACCTGGGTCTTACAAAAGCAGGATGCGAACTCTACTTGGGTCTCCCAAAGGGGAATCAAAACAGCTATGCTTGGAATATCATGCCTCCCTAAGTGAGAGAAGGAATCCAGAGTTCCAACCTCTGTTGACAATCGAGAGTCAGGGTCACTGTCTCGTTTGCCAAGGCATCGAAAAACAGATGGGCTGGACATGTAATGCGATTTGGAGACGACCGCTGGACCAGAGCAATTACCAACTGGATCCCATGGGAAGTCAAAAGATCATGTGGCTTCCCACCTACAAGATGGTCAGACTTCTTCGTCAAGACCCTGAGCGAATGTTTTGAGGCTCTTCGTATGCCTGGAGCAACCAGATGCCATTGGACTACACTGGCACGTGATAGAGTCAAATGGAAATGTTACTGGTGCCCCCTCGAGCAAATTGATGAATAACGGGATTCAAGTGATCAAGTGATCAAGCCAGGGTTCATACTAATGAGATCTCTCTTCTATGTAAATACTGATGGAGGGTGTGGCAGTTACCAAAGTCACCCTGATTCTGAATGAGTAACATCTGACTCATTTACTAGGACTTCTATGTTTTCTAGATTGGGCACAGCTCCTCTTTACACCCACTGCACCCAGTGTGGGACAGTTAGATTTTACCAGGAGACTACCACGCTGACTATGTTGAGACTATTGTTTAAGATTATATGGAGGATCATACTAGTTTTCCCTCAAGCTGGCCAGTGTGACACTTTCAGTGTATGGAGAACAAGATACTCAAAATCACTCTGGTGCAGATAATAAATAAGAAGAACATTGGGGGTACCATCTAGATTACATGAAGACCATGAAATTAGG
This sequence comes from Cryptotis parvus, assembly GCA_021461705.1. Classification (NCBI taxonomy): domain Eukaryota; kingdom Metazoa; phylum Chordata; class Mammalia; order Eulipotyphla; family Soricidae; genus Cryptotis; species Cryptotis parvus. The sequence goes on from JAJIBD010002841.1 coordinate 94,690, forward strand.
ATATATTTTTTTTATTTTATTTTATTTTAACAATTACAAAAATGTTCATGTTTGAGTTTACAGTGTTCCAGCACCCATCCCTCCACCAGTGCCCATTTCCCACCACCACCGATGTCCCCAATTTCCTCCCCCCTCCCTAGCCTGCCTCCGTGTCAGGTTCTCCATCTCTTTTCTCTCTGGCTCTCTCTCTCTTTCTTTCTTCCTTCTCTTACATATTGTAGATTGTAATACACACACACACATATATATATGTATATATATATGTTATCATGTGTATCTTTTTGCCTGTATTTAATGCTAGGTTCTACATGGTAATATCAGTTTTGGAGAATTATTGGCACACTGTTGCCTTCTGTGTCTTACCTAACCTATGTTCCCACACGTCTGTGGCAATTTCCACCTTTGACAAGACCTCCTGGTACACGTTTTGCCTGACCTTGGATATTGGTTTCATAATATGTATATCTGTATATATATATTTATATCATGCAAATAAATGGAGTCATTGCATATATGTCTCTCTCCTTCTTGCTAATTTCACTCAACACGGTCCTCTCCATGTCCATCCATTTATAGGCAAATTTCATAACTTCATTTTTCCTAACAGCTGCATAGTATTCCTTTGTGTAGATGTACCAAAGTTTATCCAGTCATCTGTTCTCGGGCACACTGGTTGTTTCCATATTCTGGCTATTGTGAATAATGCTGCTATGGATATAAAAGTAGGGATGGTGTTTCCGCTGCATGTTTTTGGCTTCCTAGGGTATATTCCCAGGAGAGGTATGGCTGGGTGAAATGGGAGTTCAATTTCTAGTCTTTGGAGGAATATCCATATAATTTTCCAAAAGGCTGTACTAGTCGACATTCCCACCAACAATGGATGAGTGTCCTCTTTTCCTTGCATCCATGCCAGCACTTGGTTCTTGCTCTTTTGGATGTGTCCCAGTCTCTGTGGTGTGAGATGATATCTCATTGTTGTTTTGATTTGCATCTCTCTGATGACTAATGATGATGAGCATTTTTTCATATGTCTTTTGGCCATTCAAACTTGTTGAATGTTTTTGTTCATTTCTTCTCCCCATTTTTTGATGGGGCTGGCTGTTTTATTTTTGTAAACTTCTACCAGTGCCTGATATATCCTGGATATTAACCCCTTACCAGATGGGTATTGGGCCAATATTCTTGCCCATTCTGTGAACTGTCTTTGTATCTTGGTCACTGTTTCTTTTGAGGTGCAGAATCTTTTTTAGTTTCATGTAGTCCCATATGTTTATCTTTTCTTCTAGTTGTTTTGTTAGTGGTGTTTCTTCTTTGAAGTTGTCCTTAGTTTCAATGTTGTGGAGGATTTTCCCTATATTTTCTTCTATGTACTTTATGGGGAGGTCATGTGGCTTGTTGCAAGGCTCGCTGGGGTAGCGGGCCAGGACCAGGACCCGCCATCCCTCCCAGGCGCCTTGTGAGTGGCTGGGCACAGGGAGAGCCAGTAGCAGCTCTGCCCCATGTCTGTGAGTCTCTATATCAGTGTGTCCCACTACATGAGGGCCTCCATTTTCCACGTCCAGACTTCCCTATCCTCAGAACTCCACCCAGCAGACCAGCCTATCACAGCCCAGCTCACACAACCACAAGCGGCCACTTGGTTCATCAATAAATGTTGGACATCAGAGGTGACTGCAAGACTATGCCACCCGGACGGCAGAGCCTGGCAAGCTACCCGTGTTGTATTTGATATGCCAAATACCAGTAACAATTACAGACCTCATTCCCATGACCTGATGGAATGGTTTGAGGCTCTTTATGTTCCTGGAGCAAGCAGGTGCCCTTGTGCTCTACTCGCATGGGGCAGGATATATGGAGATGTTACTTGTGCCCACTCGAGCAAATCGATGATCAATGAGAAGACAGTACGTTATGAATTCAAAGATCTCTCTGATATTGAGATCTTTAATCCAGTTTAATCATATTTTTGTGTATGGTGTTAGAGAGAGGTCTAAATTCATTTTTTACATGTAGGTGTCCAGTTTTCTCAGCACCACTTGTTGAAGAGGCCTTCCTTGCTCCATTTTGTACGTTTTGCTCCTTTATCAAAGAATAATTGCTCATGTTTTTGAGGTTGGTTGTCAGTATACTCAACTCTATTACATAGGTCCACAGGTCTGTTTTATTCCAATACCATACTGTTTTAATTACCACTGCTTTGTAGTAGAGTTTGAAGTTGGGAAAGTTGATGCCTCCCATCTTCTTTTTCCAAGGATTGTTTTAGCTATCTATGGGTATTTATTTTTCCATACAAATTTCACAAGTATTTGGTCAATTTCTTTTGAAGAATGTTCAAAAAGTCCGGTGTGACCATACTAGTATCTGACAACATAGACTTCAGGCTAAAAAGGTTAGAAGGGACAGTGAATGCCATTTCTTAATAATTAGGGGATGTTTAGACCAGGAAGAAATTTCACTCCTAAACATATAGCCCAACGAGGGGCCAGATAAATACTTAAAACAACTGCTAATGGACTTCAAAGAAGAAATTGACATCAACACAATAGTACTCGGAAACTTCAACACTGATTTATCAACTCTTGATAGGCCAACAAGAATGAAGCTCACCAAGGAAATACTGGCCCTGAAAGAAGAAATGGAAGATAGAGGGCTGGTTGATATATACAAGATGTATTATTTTATACCAGTCCCCCCATCTCTCTCCAGTGTTTTACATAAGAGATAATCTCAGAAGAAGGGATTAGTCCTTGGTGTAATCCTTTGTTTACACCTATAATAGGGTGGGGTATGACCCTTCTATACCCTCCTACTATCTAGAAGCTGTTTAGGGTTGTTTGTTGACAGGACCCTCCCTGAAGTTAGGATTACTTTGGTTTATATAGAAGGACTGACTTGAGGTACTCTCCTCTTTTTTTGGTAGGGCACTCTCTCAGGTGAGATCCTCTCTTTGGTGGGACTCCTTTCTGGTAGGACCTTCTTTGGTAGGACTCTCTCTCTGGTGGGATCCTCTTTTGTAGGAGACTTGGGCTCTCATGTATGGTCTTAAGTTCTGACCAGAGCTAGAGTTCTTTCATTATATTGGATTTGAAGCGGTGGTAGAGCTTTTGTACTATTAAAAGCCTTTTGGAACTGCGCCCGGACTTGTGAGTTTTCATCTGTTCTCCGGTGGCCTTGGAGGTAGAAGTGAACTTCTGTCCTGGTACTGTTGGGGACCCCAGTGACTCCCTGACACCCATTCTCAAGAAGAAACAGTACTGCATATGTATACCCACAGGCAGGAATATTGAGACAAGATTAGATATTTGCCTACCATAAAATAGAAGTTTCTATGAAAATTTTGCAGTCTTACTCATAACAGGAGACTATTATATCCGTAACAACAACACTGTTAAAATTTGCCCCAAACGGGATCCTAAATAACAGCTATGAATAAGAAATCCACCTCCCTCACCCCTCTCGGCAGTCCCATCCTTTTTGATTTGGGAAAACTATGGCAAGAAATACATTTGATTAGGTGACACAGCTAAGACTAGAGAGACCTTTTTATTTGCCTATCACCAAATCAGCTAAAGACACTTTCATTTTTCACTCAGCCTCATGTCTAATTAATTAATTAATTATTTTGTCTCTATTAGTCAATCTAAGTGAAGCATTCATTCATATGATCTGATCAAACTTTAGTTAAGCTTCTCTTCCTCTAGACTGAATTTTGACCCATCCTCTCTCTAGATTCAAGATCACTTCTTCTTAACAGATCTCCATAGGTCTAGAGGTCACCTCACGGTGAACTATTCTATTTCCTGTCCTCTTTGATCTCCACACATTCAGAGCTGGTCTTTCTGTTTTGTAAAGGAAAACTCCCTTTCTCCTTATCATGGAGAGGCTCACAGACAGCACAGTTAGACAGTCGTCCCTGTGGCAATAACCTTGACTGATCTCTCAGGAATCCTTTTAAATAGTATCTCTCCTTACTTTCCTCAGCCCTGTTAGTTTGTTCCTTCCTTTCTTCCTTCTTTCTCCCTTCTCTTTTACTCTCTAGTGTCTGACACTCTGTGCCCTTGAAGGCAATATTCTATTCAACTAATGGGAATAATTTTTTAAACCACTGCTCTGAAAGCAGGACAATTATTCCTACAGCTCAGGCTACTGTGCACTGAGACAATGACCCAGTCATGCAGAAATCTTCACACAGCTATAGTTTGTTTCCTCAAACAGTTAAAATTGCCCCCTTGCAGACATCAGTGAGTTTAATCTGGTTGGCTTAAATTAGCACTAAACTAACATTAAAAAAAATTTAAGGAAGATAATAGCAAGACAAAGTCACACAGTTTTTAAACTTATGAGATAAATTGTTAATTGTTGACAGTGTTATGGTTATTTTTATTTAGAGACCAAAAAGTCAGACTGAAAAATAACCTAATCCTTTGATTTTCTTACACCCTAAATTCCATATGAAATAAAACAAAACTTAGCAATTGTTTTATATTTTTCATTATAAGTCAAAGCAGTTTCTTTACAGTAAATTCAATAGTAAAACTACTATGATACACAAAATAATATATGCCATAGTTTATTATTAGATAATTAAATTGCTATATTTTTTATTTATCATACCACCATGAAATGTACAATTACAAATCCTTTTATGATTTTCAGTCATATAGTGTTCCAGCATCCATCCCTCCACCAACATACATTTCCCACCAGATTGTCTCCCTCTTTCTCCCAGCCTGCCTCTTCTCTCTTTCTCTCCTTTCTCTTACACATTGTGGCTTGCAATACATACATTTAGGTATTATCACATATATCCCTTTGCCTACATTTAATGCTCACTTCTAGTCTGGTGTTACCATTTCCAACAATTTAAATGACTATTTTATTTTAGAAAGATTCAGGTTATTGAAGCAGAATTAGAACTGTGTTTATGAGGAAATTTAGAATTTAATTCTCAAATTCTAACCATTTCATTAAAATATTATTTTTTATTATTGGTGGGGTCTTTTTTTGGGGGTATTTTTATATGTTTTTGGAGAAGGGAGTTTTTGCAGAGCTCAGAGGTATCTACTGGCTTTGTGCTCAAGATCAGATGGATGACTTGGGATACCATCTGGGGTGCTATATATTTAACCTCGGTCAGTCACATACAACAAAAGTGCCTTATCCACTGTACTCTATCTCTGTCCCCTTCATTAAAATTTTTGTTCGTTTGTTCGTTGGGCCACAGTCAGCATTGATTAGAGGTTACTCTTGGCTCTGCATTTACAAAGTACTCCTGGTGGTACTTGGGGGATCATATGCTATCCTGGGGATCTAATTTGGGTTAGCTACATGCCAGGCAACTGCCTCACCCACTGTATAATCTCTCCAGCCCCAAATTTTAAAAGCACTTTTTCTATAGACTCTACTTGTCACATTGAGGAACTGAAACAAAGAACAACAAAGAGCATAAACTTAATGGAGTTAAGCAAGCTTTAATGTATGTTCTGTAATCCATAGTCTGGAAGGGAAAGAAAAGAGAAAGAGATAGAGAGAAAGGGAAAGAAATAAAGAACCTCCCATGGAGGTGGGCTGGGGAGGGGGAGGGAACCAGGGACATTGATGGTGGGAGATGGGCACTGGTGGAGGGATGGGTGCTGGAACACTATATGACGGAAACCCAAACTTGAACATCTTTGTAATTGTATATCTCACGGTGGTATAATAAAATACTTATAAAAATCTCTAGACGGCTTCAGAGATGGTACAGGGGTAAAGGCAGGCACCTTGTTTGAGGCTAACCTTAGTTTGATCCCCAGCACCGCATGGTCTCCTCAAGCATTGAGCATCACTTGGTACTTATTGAAAACCAACAGGCCACCGCGAGGGTGGCCAGAGAAATCCCCTACCCTCAGGTGTATCAGCATTACTTAGAGAAGACACAGTCAATTTCAATTTTTTGCTACCCATATGCTTTTCCCTTAGCTGACCCACAAGGTATTCAGTAATCCTTTCTTCACTTTTATTTAATTAGCTTTGTTTTTATTTAAACAAATTTTAAAGTTCTCCATAATATTCTTCATAAATTTTTCAATGTTTCAGCACCAATCTCACCACCAGTGTGACCTTCCATTCACTAGTGACCCCAGTCTCCCCAGGCTAGCTCCCTTTGCAGACACAGAATTACATAAATATAACATATATATTTTAATATAGATATTTATACATATATACAGATATATATTACTTGATCACTTGATCACTTGAATCCCATTATTCATTGGTTTGCTCGAGCAGGCGCCAGTAACATTTCCATTGGACCCTATCACGTGCCAATGTAGCCCAATGGCATCTGGTTGATTCAGGAATATGAAGAGCCTCAAACCATTCCTTAAGGGTCTTTTTTTTTTTTTTGCCTTTTTTGGGTCACACCCGGCAATGCTCAGGGGCTACTCCTGGCTCTGCACTCAGGAATTACTCCTGGCGGTGCTCGGGTGACCATATGGGATGCCAGGGATCGAACCCGGGCCGGCATGGGCTGGCAGCGTGCAAGGCAAACGCCCTACCCGCTGGGCTATCGCTCCGGCCCCTCCTTAAGGGTCTTGACAAGGAAGTCTGACCATCTTGTAGGTGGGCGCCACGTGATCTTTTGACATACCGTGGGATACAGTAGGTAATGGCTCTAGTCCAGCGGTTGTCTCCAAATCGCATGACATGTCCAGCCCATCTGATTTTCGATGCCTTGGCAAACGAGACAGCATCCCTGATTCTGGAATAGCGACGGAGGTCAGAACTCCGGATTTCTTCTCTCACTTGAGTGAGGCATGATATTCCAAGCATAGCTCTTTCGATTCCTCTCTGGGAGACCTGAATAGCTTCTCATCCTGCTTTCATAGAGCCCAGGTCTGTGAGGTGTATGTTAATGAAGGGAGAACGGTGGAGTCAAAGAGATGTGCCCATAGCCGGAGGTTCTTTCTCCTTTTAGCTGTTTCTTTGATGCCTTTGAAGGCATTCTATGCCCCTCTCTTACTCCTGTGCAGCTCAGGTTTTAGGTCATTCATCATGTTGATTTCTCGACCTAGGTACACATAACTGCTGCATTCAGAGATGTTTGTTCCATTGAGAGTGAATGGGGCCTCAGGAACTAGTTCATTTTTCATGAACATAGTTTTCTTCAGATTCAGCTGTAGACCTATCTTTCCACATTCTCGGTCGAAGTCAGCCAGCAGTTGTGCTGCTTGGCTAATGTTTGGAGTTATTAGAACGATGTCATCAGCGAAGAGGAGGGTGTAGTTGTCGACCATCTATCTTCACTCCCATTCTTTCACATTCTTATTGTTGCATGATGTTTTTCGAGAGTGGCGCTGAAGAGTTTTGGTGAAATGGTATCACCCTGTCGAACCCCTCTTTTCACATTAATGATCACTTCTTTGTAGAATGGTGAGATCCTGGTGGTGAATCCGTAATACCGCTCATGAAGGATCTTGATGTATGGGGTTTGAACACCCTGTTTGGCTAGGGCTTCGATGACTGCTTCAGTCTCCACAGAATCAAAGGCTTTCTGTAAATCAATGAACGTGAGACAGAGCGGCATCTTGTAGTCCCTACAAACCTCAATGAGCTTGGTCAATTGTGCTCAATCCTTTCCGGAAGCCAGCTTTCTCCCATGGTTGTCCTTCATCTAGTGTTCTGCTAATCCTGTTCAGGATGACTCGTATAAACAGCTTGTAGATGACGGAAAACAGGCAGATGGGGCGATAGTTGCCAATGTCGTGAATGTCTCCCTTCTTGAACAGTAGAATTGTCCTGCTGGCATTCCATTTTGAGGGCACCATGCATTCTGACAGGTAGCGTGTGAAGAGCCGAGCTAGTGTATTGATGAGTACCGATGGCAGATTCTTCAGGTGTTCGGGTCTGACTTTGTCTGGGCCTGGTGCTGTTCCCTTCTTTACCGATGAGATGGCATGTCGGTTTCAGAAGGGAGAACGTTGGGAATGACATATCCGTCCTGTGGAATTTGGTTTGTGGGCAGGTGGATGTGGCTATCAAAGAGATTTGAGTAGAAGTCCTGGATAATCTTCTCCATTGCCTTTCTGGAAGATGTGATAGATCCATCAGGGCGTCGGAGGGCAGTCATCTTGGTCTTATAGTTGGCGAAAGACAGGCGGGCGGTCCGAATGCTTTTCCCAGTTTCTGCTGCATCTTCCAGTATTTCTGCTTTTCTGTCTTTGAGGTCTTCTTTATTTGCGTCTCTGCACCGTTTAGCAAGCTTGGATGTTAGCATTTGGTCACCTGAGGCTCACGCCTTGCCACGTTGGCGAATGAGCTCAGAGTTTCTGAAGACAAGCGTCCTTTTTGTGTCTTTCTCTCTCTCTCAGCATTGTTCGCACAATCATGGAGGTGCTGAACCAGTCGGTTGTATTCTTCATCGATGTCGTCAATGATGGTATCTTCCCATGTTGCTGCAATGGTGCCAAAGAGTTCCCAGTTGGTGGTCATTCTGGGAGTTCTCTTCTTAAAATTTGCAGCCTTTTCTCCCCGTTGCGGGAAGTAGAATTTTTGCGAAGGAGATGGTGGTCCGATCATTTTTTGGAATTTGGGGACAACAGCTACATCGGTCAGACAAAACCATCGATTGAAAATATGTGGTCAATTTCATTTGTAGAACTGTCCTCCAGGAGATTCCCATGTCCAACGTTTCGCTTCAGCCTTCTGGAACTGTGAGTTCCCAGATATATATATATATATATATATATGTATATATATATATATATATATATGTATATATATATATGTATATATATATACACACACACACACATATATATATACATATATATCCCAGATATATATGTATATATATATATCTCTGAATATATATACAGATATATATATAAACATATATATATACAGATATATATATATATATATATATATGCTGCTTGTTGCAACAAAATAGAATACAAAATTACCTAAAAAAACACTTCAGTAAAAGAAAATTTGTGAAAATCGTTATATCTCATGGCGGTGTTTACTGAGCTGTTTGTTGCTAGTTGAGACTTCTGTGCTAGTCTTTGTTGTCGAGGTTTTTGGGCTCCTAAGCTACTTTCTCATCTAATTTTCTTGCTTCAATTGGGCTGTCAGTATCAGTACTGTGAATTGTTAGGTTTCAAGAACCTTCTATATGGCACCACATCCTAGGAGTTGCAGAATTAAGACAGTTTTTTAACTTAGCTTCTCTCGAAATTAGTCTTGAAACTATGAATCTCGGCCCTTAGTATACCAGAGACTGTGGGGTATGGGTGCAGTTGCTTGGGCTTTTAGCTTTACAGGAAGTGCCTGCCCTCACCCAGAGAAGGTCCCAGAATTTTCAGCCCAAAGACTGAAAACTCTTTATATTTTGGAGTTTCATGGGCTACTCTTCAATTTTAAATGAATACTTATAATTGATCATGCTGAGCAGTTGATAGGCTGATCATCAGGCATCCAGGAGGGAAGGCAGATTCTAGCCCTGGCCCGTCATCCCAATAGAGACTCGCAAGAAGCCAGGCGAACCCCTGCACCATGAGGGCCATCAGTTTCATCATCCGGATTCCACAAATCCAAGAAAAAAGCCCATTTCTTCCCATTGCATGTGGCCACTTCGTACTGTGCAGTTCATCAGAAATGCATGAACTGAGCGCCTACCTACTACTGAGTATCCACCAGCAAGGCAGAGCCTAGCAAGCTACCTGTGTCATATTTGAAATGCCAAGATAGTTATAATTATACACCTCATTCCGAGGACCTGAACAAATGGTTTGAGTCTCTTTGTGTTCTTGGGTGAGCAGATGCCCTTGGGCTACACTAGCATGTGACAGGGACATATGGAGATGTTACTGGTGCCTTCTCTGGCAAATCAGTGAACAATGGGAAGACAAGTGATACAAGTGATGTGATAATTACAATTGATATCTAGCTACTTTTCTATTCTACTTTCTTCACCCTTTTTAGTTGATTGCATATTGTGACTGAGATCCACTAAGTAATTTATTAAAATTATTTGCATCTCAAAATTTCTGCTTTTATTCATCAGTATAAAGTATGCAATCAGAATAAAATGTGAGCTATTTCCTCCCTCATTTCCTCAGATACCTCTTATATATATAAAAATCCTATTCTATGTGTGCCACAGGCTCTTTTTTGCCTATGGACATTTTTTAGGATTTTAGTTTTTATGCTTCTGCCTTCAGGCTAGTGTTTTTCTAAGTTTATGCATGCTTAATAGTTATTCTCAAAACTGTTGTCCTTAGTGAAGTAATTTCCCAGTCATTAGTGATTCTCAACATCTCTATTAGCTGCCTGGCTATAAAATCTCAGAAAATGAAAAATAAATAGTAGCTGCTTGATATCCAAAAACCACTCACAGTTAGGTGTCACTTAATATAAATTGTTCTGACTTTGATAGGTACATCATGTTGCTCTCTTTTGGACCTAAACTATGTCACAAAACATCAAAATCAAATTTACTCTAAGACTATGAAAAATGGTGCAAAAATAAGGTCATTTTGCTGCTTACAAAAATACTAAACATATACCAATAAAATACCCCTCTCTCAACTATTGAGTAACTTTGTTATTTGCTTACCAACTGCAGCACAGTTCTCACTTTAAACTGCCATCTTTATAAATTTGTGAGCTATCCAATGAAAAGTGTGTGTGTGTGTGTGTGTGTGTGTGTGTCTTTGATTTACTCAGAGTAATAAGTAACTCTATGATTTAGTCAGAGTGTCTATGATCAACACATTTCCCTGACAGTGATGTCATGTTTTCTCTCCATATGGAGAAAATCCCTTGGTGGTAAGAAAGAAGAATGGCACCAGTAAACAAAAGAAGGGGGTTTAGAAATACCCTGAGGTCTGTTGGGGTTCCTTATTTCAACTTCTCTTAAGATTGATGCCTTTTTCCTGGACTGAAATTACATTCAGCTATTCTTCAGTTCTGAGTATTCATTAATTTCTTTTCATTCCTAACCTCTTAATGAAACCATATTAAGTCATATTCAAGCTCATTATACCAAACTGAAATGTACTTACATCTTTCCTGCTGTTGGCCTTTCACTCATTTGGGGAGAAAACACTAAAAAAATAGCCTTTTTTTTTTTCCTACCTAGAGAGTTGCAAATATGCCCCTAATGAGCAAACAATGCCGAACTTGACCATAAACTACAATTTAGAAAAATACTGTATACTATGTGTGGTTAAATATTATATCATGTATAGTAAAAGCACATAGCTCCGTACATTACTTAATTCTTGAAAGATAATAGAAATGTCTGTTGTTGAGAAATACCATCTTCAGAAGAATGCAAGTAATAAGGAAGTGAGAAAGTGAAGACATCAACATCTAGCTGAATTATGTGATGATTTAAATTCCAGCCCCTACCAAATAAACATATTTAAGTTAATAAATTCCCCCCACCAAACAAACACATATAAGGCTATAATCTGCTGTTATAGAGATGTAAAAGCTGAGACTTGATAAGTGAATGAGCATCACTGATATTTTTAGTTTGTTGCTAGATTTGTTCCCACCTAGAAAAAGTTTGTTGGTGCTAATTATAACAAGTGACTAAGTATAGAGGAAATTATAAGTCATGATTTTCAATTTATTTCTAGTCAAGCTTTTCCTTGTGACCAAAAAATGACATTATTATTGCAGAAGTCAGATTTTGAAATCTTCATGGTTTTGTAGACAAAGACCTATCAGAAAAACAGAAAAGGAGGATCAGAGAAAAGAATGCTTGATTTTTTTGAAAATTAAGTGACACATTATCAGCTACATGTTACAATGAATAAATAAGAACCAATAACCACTAATAATATAATAACAATAATATCATATTTACATGCAATGTGGTCTTCTGAAGAGTCACGAAAAACAGCATTTATATCTTGAATGTTTACTGAAGATATATTTACTGAACATGTGTACTATTCTATGGGCTGTTCTACTTTTGAGATGGATTGATAAACAAAACACCCACCTTCTTCAACACCCACCTGCAGACTATGCTCTCAGTGTTTGCATTCTCCTGTCGACAACAACAATATATTAAAGAGCCAACCAATGTCTGGCCTTCATGTTTTGCAATTGTACTTAAAAAACTGCCACCATCTCTTTTTGTACACAAGAAAGTTTCATTGCTCATAAATTTGGAAGTATAAAAGCAGGCTTCATCCAGCAAATTTAACAATGGAAGGCAATTATTTAGATATGCTTTTGTATTTCCCTGTTTTGCAGTTAAGCTGAGTTCTCATCATGTGGGTGAGACAAGTCTTTTTTTTTCTATTTAAAGAGGAAATATGTCATTTACTTCCAAATTAGGATACCTTGGAATGTGAAATGAAGTATTACTAATAATTCTAGGAAAATAAGAATTGTCACTTTCTGTATCCGACTAAAGCAACTGACCTCTCTATGTTGCTTATCTCTGTCCACCCACTCTGCTGATCAGCAGCTGTTCTGCTGGGTCTTTAAACAGCTATTCTGTAATACCTAGAAAGTCTCTTGTCCTTCAGAAGATGCTAGTTTTCTAGATAGAAAGGAGACTCCAATTTTAACTTTCCCAGTTTGTAGAGTTAGACAAAATTGTCAGTAGGGAACTTTATATTTTGACAGTCTTATCACCAGATTAAAAAGAAAGATTTTCTCTCCAAAAGAGACCAATCTTTCTTGCTTTATCTGCTTCGAAGAAGGTGAAAGGACATGTTACTTATGGGGCTCTGCTACAAGCAAAATGTGTGAGTACTACTTGTAGTGCTCCTGCTAGATCATTGAACAGAATGTGAAATTTCCCATTCTGCCACCCCATATGAGTGAGGCAAGATGGGGAGACTTATAAAGGTCTTTAAATTTATAGTCCTTGTGATATATTATGTGACACTTCATAAGTGACACTTTCACTAGCTCACTCTGGTAATAAGTAAACACTTTGCTTGACAAATATAGTGATTAAAGGTTTTTGATGTGTTATTATTTGTTATTATTTAACCTTCATTATACTCAAGTAATCTTGTGATAGAATAAGACACAATTTATATGCTTTGATAAATATTTGTTTTTAATATGTATATATGATTTAAATAAAAAACAATATGTATATAATTAAAATTTGGAAGAAGAAAATTGGTTGGAAGATTAAGGGAAAGTTTTTCTTAATCTAGTGGTAAAAGTCCAGAGATTAATTTATTAAACTATGTTACTTTTTGACCATCCTACCCAATTCCCAATAATCAAACTTCTTACTGGCCACAATCTTCAGTAAATTGATGTTCCTTTCACTAATCTTTCAGGAACTTACTAAGAGTTTCTAAGATGCCTTCAGAAGGTAAGTCTTGTTCTCTGTTGAGGTCCAATAAAACATTTAAAAATTTATTAAGTTTTGGGACCTACAGTGGGTCCCAATTGCCTTCATGTCGCTGATGCAAGCTTGAACCCAGGCATCCATGGTACTTTGAGTAATGCCGGTAGTAATTCCTGAGTGCAGAGTCAGGAGTAACCCCTGAGCATCGCTGGGCAGGACCCATAAAGAAAAAAATAGCAATTTTTGTAGAGTAATAGTAATTTTTAGCACAACTATTGCAAAAATGAGATATATACTCCTGAATTTTTTATTGGAATATTTGCCATGAGAATATATAATTATAGTTGACATTTTCTTCTATATTTTATATTAACTAAATATCTGTTACTTACCTGGTATATATTTAGTGAACACTACTAAAACTTTACACATAATCTGTCACTTCTGTTTATTTCTTGTGAACTGACGGATTTTTCCCCAAAAAGCCCACTATTATAATGCAATAAAGCTTTCAGCTATCAATACTCACTATGACTGAGATTAGCTCCCAAAGAGCCTGAGAAAAGTGTTAAGCATCACCAGTATCATTCTACAATGGCTTGCAATAACATGTTCATACAGTTTTGCATAGCACTGGAAAATCTATAGCTTTGTGGAGAAAGATTCCATATTAATCAATATATAACATTTTTAGATTATCAAACTTGTAAAATAGCAACTATAGGAATTTTCTCTTTTTTAAAAACCCATAGTTCTTTTAAAACTAAATAACTATGCACATGAGGGGAGTGCTTAGCTTTATTTTACATTAAAATGATAATTATTAGTTTTTAGAAAAATTATAAGCAGCAATATCTGTGCTATATTGGAGTTCTGTTACTAATTTTTTATATTTAATTTCTTCAAAAACTGTATTTCAGTAGTGAAGATGAGGTTTTGATAGATGTGGTAAGGAGTTGTTTTTGCCTTTGAAAAATGTGTTTATTCCTTGGGATCTCAAATTTCTTATGGAAGTATTGATAATTTGGGGAAAATTGGGAATGTTCCAGTTAGATTCTCTGTTATGAAAGACACCAGTTAACACCTGTGAACACCAGACTTTCCTGTTTTCCTTCAGAATCACAGTCACCATTTTAATCTGAAATTCACTCTCCTTAACCAGAAAAGTGGTGTGAGGGTGTGAAAATTTCCTCTAGCCTACATTAAATGCTCTGAAAGCCAAACTATTTTAAATATGTAAGGTTGAGTCAATGAACACATTAAATTTGAAATTAAAAATTTCGACCATCAGGTTAAAGCATCAAATAAATGAGCTTTTTTTTTTTTTAAGTTTGGGAAAATCAGGTAGGCCTCTCCAGTGGAGCTCAGGAGGCTCACAGCCTTTCTCAGTGATTCTTACCCAACCAGTCTGGTGGTTCCATACCAGGCTCAGGCTCCAGGGATACAATGCTGCTTTAGTTGGACCACCCAGGTGGTATATCACGTGATGCTCTGTGGACGATTTGATGCCAGAGATCAAACTGGGATCGATTGCATGCAAGCCTTTTGCATAAACTTTCATTCTATCACTTTTTCCCTAGGAAAAATTGATGCCATGGGAAAACATTCCAAGGAAATGTAAAAATGAATAATCTGCATAAATTAATAAAGTTAATTAGCATAATGAAATATTGGCTTTTGTTATAAATTCACTAGAATGATGTAAATTTATTTTCAACTAGAGTACTGTCAACAATATTAGACATTCTTGTTAAATTCAATTTGCTTCAGCCAAGTTTCACAAGCTCACATGTTCATGTTTTCTGCGAAATATAATGGATCCAGAATGTGTCATCTAAGAAGCAAAGAATTTCAACCTTGAGCTCATTCTCCTTTGATGATAAATTTATTAGACACTCTGGAAAGAGAGATGATATATCTGAAAATACATGCTCCTGCTATAGACAAGTCATTTACTATAGTAAATCGTATTTCATATGTTATTGCATATGTGATGAAAGATAAAGTAACATAAAACAATAATATAAAATAAAGGTATACAGATAATCCCTTAATAGAAAAATCTGATTCTCTAGACTTTAACATGAAGATTGTACTTTTTTTTTTTTTTTTTTTTTTGCTTTTTGGGTCACACCCAGCAATGCTCAGGGGTTACTCCTGGCTCTGCACTCAGGAATTACTCCTGGCGGTGCTCAGGGGAATATATGGGATACCTGGGATTGAACCCAGGCCGGCATAGACCGGCCGAGTGCAAGGCAAATGCCCTACCCACTGGGCTATTGCTCCGGCCCCGAAGATTGTACTTTAATATGAAGATTGTAGTTTTAATTTTATTTTTCTTTTGAAATTTATGCATACCTGATTATTCTTCAATAGTCCTTTAACATATCATGAAGATACACAGAGGTCAAACGTGTTAAATTTGGCATTCTAAAATACAAATAAAAGTAGCTTCCAAAAAGTACAGAACAAAGGAAACTTGGAGTCGGGATAGAATACAATCTTATACTACTTTCTGCTACATATCTCTTTTAGTCCTTCACTTGTATCACTTGTCTTCCCGTTGTTCATCCATTTGCTCAAGCAGGCACCAGTAACATCTCCATATGTCCTAGTGTACTCAAGAGCATCTGCTCGCTCCAGGAACATGAAGAGCCTCAAACCATTCCTTTAGGTCATGGGAATGAAGTCTATAACTGTTACTAGCTTTTTGCATACATATGTATGTACATATATACACTATATGACATAACTATAATAGTATACATAGCCTAGCAACAATTTATAAATAAATGAAAATTATGTAAAGTTAAGAATAATTAACGGAATAAAAATGTATCAGGCAGATAAAGGTAAAATATGAACAATCACTGTATCACTATCTTCCCATTCATCGTCGAGTTGCTCGAGCGGGCCCCAGTAACATCTCCATATGACCTGTCTCATGCAAGTAGAGCCCAAGGGCATCTGCTTGCTCCAGGAACATAAAGAGCCTCAAACCATTCCATCAGGAATGAGGTCTATAATTGTTACTGGTATCTGGCATATCAAATACGACGGGTAGCTTGCCAGGCTCTGCCGTGCGGGTAGCATACTCTTGTAGTCATCTCAAAATCCAGCATTTATTGATGAACCGCGTGGCCGCAAGCGGCCGCGAGAGCCAGGCTGTGATAGGCTGGTCTGCTGGGTGGAGTTCTGACGCGGGGAAGTCCGGATGTGGAAAATGGAGGTACTCATGGAGTGGGGGTCGTCTGGCTTGTTGTGAGGCTCTGCTGGGGTAGCGGGCCAGGGCTAGAACCTTCCATCCCTCCCAGGCACCTCATGAGCAGCTGGGCACAGTGAGAGCCAGTAGCTCTCTGCCCCATGTCTGTCTCTATGAACAATAATCCATTCTAAATATCTTTTTGATGTGAATCACTTGGCCCCCTGCTCTGCTTCTTTTTTTTTTCTTCATAGAAAAGCAAAGCACATTTACTTTCCTCTTGTTTTTTACCTATTATATGCTGCCTGGAATATATTTAAATATTTGTTTTACTTCATTTATTTACTCATTTTTATGGTGTAATATAAAGCTGACAAAACTGCCCATTTCAGGGGTGAAAGAGAGTGCAGTTGAATAAGTCATTTGCCTTGCATGTGGCCAATTTGAGTTCAAATCCTAGCATATGGTTCACAGAGCACTTACAGGAGTGATTCCTGAGTGCGGAAATAGGAGTAAGACGTGAGCACCACTGAGCATCACACAAAACCAAGCACACTTGTGCACACACACATACACATAAACACATACAGAATAACCTTAGATTACAGTGGAAATTTAAATTTGATACATTTATATATGTTGTTTTTATTTGCCCCTCTCAGTGGTCCTGAAGAATCAGGCAGTACTGGAGTTGCTGAGTAGGCTATGTAGTGCCAGGGATTAAACCAGCCAAACATTAGCTCCAGCTTTTAGCTAGCTCTCAAATGTTTACCAATATCACAATTCACCTTCCAGTATTCTCTTTTACTTGCTATTTTTTCTTCCTAGTCAGTTATTCTTCCCTAGAGTTAACTACAGTCAGTGAGACTTCTATTGCTTTGCATTAGTTTTATGTAGTCATTGGATTTATACAAATAGATTATCAAAGAATATGCTTTTGTGTTTCACTTCATTCACTCCACATAAATTTTGAGATCCATATGTATTATTAAATATGCATGTTATTATTTCTTTTATGCCTGGAGGTTCTACCTCGTGTTCCAAAAGAGTATAGTCTCCTGTTTTTCCTTTTTGCTCTGGGAGGTTATTATTCTTATACTTCCAAATTACCTTAACTGTGATCTGGATGTAATGGGTTCTCAATGTTGATGACTCAGGAGAGATCATTAGTAAAATGTTATTAAACAGATTTAATTTTGTTGAAGCCTTCTCAGAGTTCATTTCCACCTGCAGTGCTTTTGTTTTTCATATACTTTCTCTTTCTTTCTTTCTTTCTTTCTTTCTTTCTTTCTTTCTTTCTTTCTTTCTTTCTTTCTTTCTTTTTCTTTCTTTCTTTCTTTCTTTCTTTCTTTCTTTCTTTTTCTTTCTTTCTTTCTTTCTTTCTTTCTTTCTTTCTTTCTTTCTTTCTTTCTTTCCTTCCTTTCTTTCTTTCTTTTTCTTTCTTCTTCCTTCTCCTTCTTCCTTCTTCCTTCCTTCCTTCCTTCTTTCTTTCTTTCCTTCCTTCCTTCCTTCCTTCTTTCCTTCCTTCTTTCTTTCTTTCTTTCTTTCTTTCTTTCTTTCTTTCCTTCCTTCTTTCTTTCTTTCTTTCTTTCTTTCTTTCTTTCTTTCTTTCTTTCTTTCTTTCTTTTCTTTCTTTCTTTCTTTCTTTCTTTCTTTCTTTCTTTTTTCTTTCTTTCTTTCTTTCTTTCTTTTTTTCTTTCTTTCTTTCTTTTCCTTCCTTCCTTCCTTCCTTCCTTTTTCTTCTTCCTTCCTTCCTTTCTTTCCTTCCTTCTTCCTTCCTTTTTCCTTCATTCCTTCCTTCCTTCCTTCCTTCCTTCCTTCCTTCCTTCCTTCCTTCCTTCCTTCCTTCCTTCTCCTTCCTTCCTTCCTTCCTTCCTTCCTTCCTTCCTTCCTTCCTTCCTTCCTTCCTTCCTTCCTTCCTTCCTTCCTTCCTTCCTTCCTTTCTTTCTTTTTTATTGCTTTTTGGTTCACACCCAGCGACACTCAGAGATTACTCCTGGCTCTGCACTCAGGAACTATTCCTGGCAGTGCTCAGGGGGCCATATGGGATGCCAGGGATCAAACCCAGGCTGGCATGGGCAGTCCGTATGCAAAGCAAATGCCCTACCCACTGGGCTATCACTCCGGCCCCTCATATACTTTATACTGTTGTGCATGAGAGGATCCTGTATTCATTGTTTTTTTTCTTTACTGTACAAACTGATTAATAAGGGCATCCCTTTATTTATTTTTTATTTATTTACTCATCCATTCATTCATCTATCATCCATCCATCTATCTATCTATCTATCTTTTTTAGGTCACACCTGGTGACGCTCAGGGTAACTTCTGGCTCTGCACTCATAAATTACTCCTAGCAGTGCTCGGGGACCATATAGGATGCCAGCGTTCAAACCTGAGTTGGCCGCTTGCAAGGCAAACAGAGGGCATCACTTTAAATACCTTGAATTTATCCCTCTTGCCAGCTATTTCCCTAAAGAAAGATATAATAATTTTATAAATGGGTGATGTTCTTGCTGGAGAAACAGTACCACATGTTGTGTGCTTTTCTTGCTCACCATCAACATGTTCGATATCTAATACTACATATGGTACCTTAAGTAATGTCAGGAGTGATCTGTGAGCACAGAGCTAGGGTGTAATCACTGAGCATCACAATGAGTGACTCTCTGTCGGAGGCGCTGCTGGTGTCCCCAGCAGGTGCCGGGAAGCGAAGTTCCCTTCTACCTCCAAAGCTGTCGGGGAATGGATGAAAACTCAGGAATCCGATGCAGTTTTAAAAAGCTTTGCTTATCACAGGTTCAAGCATACAAATCAGCAATAGGAAGAACCCTGTGCTTAGGATTCCCGGCTAGAACCCCCAGCCACGTGTAGGCCAACATGGCACCACCACATGTAATGGCCCTGTAAAGAGGAGACAAAGACAAGACTCCCAAGAAGAGTGCGAGCCCCAAAAGAGAGCCCAAAAGAGAGAGCAAGAGAGGAAGAGGCCTAGTTTTATACCCCTGTAACTCAGACCTCCCACTATTATGAAAAGCAGGGAGGGTCAAATGCCCTCAGTTAATGTCTCCCGGCACCTCACCTAGGCCCTTTTATATGCTAATATTTTGAGCAAAGATCTGCCTGGAAATGCCTTTAAGGGTAGAGAATGGGGTTTTTGAGATTGCAAACCTCTGTACCAAAGACTATACTAATGCCAGTTAAATATTTCTCCAGGCCTTCACAAGAGTCTCATCTACTTCATGGTATTTTTTGTATTTTAGCTGCCTTTGAGTTATCAGGGAGCCATGCTTGCTTGCTTGGAGGTAAACAGCATTTCTTTCTGGTCTAATTGCTTAGAGATCCAACATGGCCAGGCAAATATGCTGGTAAGATCTAGCTAGTCCCACTATGATTGTGGTAGTATGAGAGAATATTTATACTAGCCAGTACATAATACATGGTCAGATAAACTGCCACATTTAAACTACCCCCCTATCTACAAAGTGACCTGCAGGAGGCAATCCAGGGCAGATGCAGAGGTGTCCTGCAACAACTCTCCAACAAGAAATAATGGCCAAGAAATGAAAATAATGCCCATAAAATTTTTATGGGAGAATATTTATAATACAACATATAGCATTTAATATGCATTATCGATTCACTGCATCACTGTCTTCCCTTTCATCATTGATTTGCTCTAGTGAGCCCCAGTAAAATCTCCATATGTCCTTTCTCATGCTAGTAGAGCCCAAGGGCATCTGCTTGCTCTAGGAAATAAAGAGCCTCAAACCATTCCATCAGGTCATGGGAATGAGATCTATATTTGTTACTGGTATTTGGCATATCAAATACAACACTGGTAGCTTGCCAGGCTCTGCAGAGTATATAGCATAAATGCATGCACAGATAAAACCATTGCTATAATCAAAATGCCATATGTCTAGGTCTCTGATGTGCATAGCTTTCTCTTTAGGCTCCTGGATTCTGTGGTAAATGATGTAAGGTAAATGAATGAATTAAATTTTTTAATTGATCCTCTTTGACTATTATTCCTGAGTATTATTGATAATTTATAAAATAAATTTAATTTTTATAGTTTTTGGTAATTTTTTTTTTGCTTTTTTGGGTCACACCTGGAAATGCTCAGGGGTCATTCCTGGCTCTGAACTCAGGAATTACTCTTGGCATTGCTTGGGGGACAATATGGGATGCCAGGGATCGAACTCAGGTCGGCTGCATACAAGGCAAACACCCTACCCACTGGACTATAGCTCTGGCCCCAGTTTAGGTAATTTTATACCTCACTTGTCACTTGTCTTCCCGTTATTCATCAATTTGCTTGAACAGGTGCCAGTAGTATCTCCATTTGTTGGAATGAGGTCTATTACTGTTTTTGGCATATTGAATACACCACAGGTAGTTTGCCAGGCTCTGCCGTGGCTCTGGGTTTATCCCAGGGGGGGCCATTTTTTTCTATTTCAGATTATCAACCATTATGGGCCCACAGTGCAGAGCCCTGGGTGTAGACAATCCTGTCTTCTGTCTGCCACCTGCTGATGCATCCAGGCACCACAGTCATACCTGCAACACTTTGAAGGGCAGGAATGTATAAAATTATATAGTTTATTCACGAGACTGCGTGTCAGAATTGAAGCAGCACCCCTCATGGTCAGTGGCATTGTTCTTTGTGACTGCCAACACCACAGCAGAGTGTGCTGCCTTTGGAGTTGTGGGCCAAGTGTGTATGTGTGAGCACTGCAGCAAAGGTGTGAGCTCAGTTCATCACAGCAGCAGTAACATTAGTTGAGGGAAGGGGAAGGCGAGAAGTGTTAATTTTGTCTTTAGAGTACAAGATTTCTTTCTGAGAAAGAACAGATTACCAAAAAATAGCTGTTGCAATCCCAGGAAATGGTTCTATAGAGTTGTTTTTAAAATCATTTTCAAATAATGTTGGGGAAGCCTCTGGGGTCCCCCAACAGTATCAGGACACAAGTTCTCTTCTACCTCCAAGGCTGCTGGGGCAATGGATGAAAACTCATGGGTCTGGCGCTGTTCTAAAAAGGCTTTTAATAGTGCAAAAACTGTAACACCACAATCCAAATATAATGAAAGAACTCTAGCTCTGGTCAGAATTTAGACCATACAAGCGAGCCCAAGCCTCCTACTGAAGAGAGAGAGGATCTCACCTGAAAACAGTCCTACCCCAAAGAAAGAGAAAAAGAGAGAGGAAGGGGCCTCAAGTCAGTCACCTTATATATACCAAAGTAATCCTATCTGTTGACAAGGAGTGTTCTGTCAACAAAGAACCCTAAACAGAGTGCAGAAGTGTGATGCCACATCCTATTAGAGGTATCACTATCACTATCACTATCTTCCCATTCATCATCAATTTCCTCGAGAGGGCTCCAATAACATCTCCATATGTCCTGTCTCATGCTAGTAGAGCCCAAGGACATCTGCTCGCTCCAGGAACATAAAGAGCTTCAAACCATTATATTAGGCCATGGGAATGACCTAACATAATTGTTATGGTATTTGGCATATCAAATATGACACAGGCAGCTTTCCAGGCTTGCTATAAGGAATGGCATACTCTTGTAGTCACCTCTAAATCCAGCATTTATTGATGAACCGTGCGGCCGCCTGGGCCGGGCTGTGATAGTCTCGTCTGCTGGATGGAGTTCTGACAAGAGGGAGGTATGGATGTGGAAAATGGCAGACCTCATGGAGCAGTGTGTCATCTGGCTTGTTGCAAGGCTCTGCTGGGGTGACGGGCCAGGGGCTAGAACCCGCCATCCCTCCCAGATGCCTTGTGAGTGACTGGGCACAGGGAGAGCTGGTAGCAGCTCTGCCCCATGTCTGTTAGTCTCTGGATCAGCATACCTGGGCCAGATTGAAAAAAAAAAACTGCTGAATGGTGGGTGTCGATGATCTGGGCTGTGATAGGCTCTTCTGCTGGATGGAGTTCTGATGAGAGGGAGGTCCGGATGTGGAAAATGGCAGCCCTCATGGAGTGGGGGGTTGTCTGGCTTGTTGCGATGGTCTGCTGGGGTGGTGGGCCAGGTACTAGAACCCACCATCCCTCCTGGGCGCCTGGTGAGTGACTGGGCACAGGGAGAGCTGGTAGCAGCTCTATTAGAGTATAAACAAAGGATTATGCCAAGGACTAATCCCTTCTTCTGAGATTATGAGATTAACTCTTATGTAAAACACTGGAGAGAGAGGGGGCTGATATAAAGTAATATATCTTAATTTCATGGGCTTCATATAATCTAGATGGTACCGGGTTTGCTCCCTGGCATTCCATATGGTCCCCAGAGCACTTCCAGGAGTAATTCCTGAGCGAAGAGCCAGGAGTAACCCCTGAGCATTGCCGGGTGTGAACCAAAAAAGAAAGAAAAAGTTGCAGGTCAGGCAGATCCAGTCTTTTTCTATGTCAGACCATCAACCATCCAGGGCCCATGGGGCAGAGTCCTGGGTATAGACAAGCCTGTATCCTGTCTGCCACCTGCTGATGCAGCTGGGCACCACAGCCACACCTGCAACATCTCAAGGGGCAGGTGGCAGGAAAAAAGACTGGGCTCCCTGGATGAACCCAGAGCCACGGCACAGCCTGGCAAGCTATCCGTGGTGCATTCGATATGCCAAAAACAGTTACAATATTGAACTTCATTCCCAATGAATGGAGATGTTACTGGCGCCCACTCAAGCAAATCGATGACAATGGGAAGACAAGTGATACATGTGATACAATATTGCTTTTAGCTCTTCTAATGGCAGAGAAAAGTAGAAATGTAGAAAAATAGAAATGCATAGTCCTATATATACCCTACTTAAGAGCACCTGACCTTTACTTGCACAGACATATGTCATTTCAACCAATGTTCATATTTCCAATGTTCATATTTTTTCTGCTGTTAGGTGTGACCAAGACCTGTGCAATGGTATGAAAGTGCAAGTAATCAGTGCAGCTACGAGTTTTTCTCTCAAAGGAAGGGCATGTTTTCAATTTGCTTTTAGCCTAAATTTGCTAGAATGCTCTTTGACCATGAAATACAAACTTGAAGCTCAGTTACATGCCATGGACGGAAAGACAAAGAATAACTGCCCTGGGCAAGTATTTTATATAATAATGTGTGTGCAATAAATTTACCTTTCTATTTGAAGAGCTGTACTAGATTGTTGTTTGTTTCTTTTTGAGGGGAAAGGATAGTACTGCTTCCAAATCTATATTCTAAGTGTATTTCTATTTTATAAGTAAGGAGGCCTGGACACCGAAGTGCCTAAGTGCACAAATGTCTGCATGAGATATCTTATTACAAAAGGTATTTGTTCTACAATAAGCTTAAGGATAGAGTGAAGCTCCTAAATCATTTCCAATGAATCTCATTGAGCCTCAGACATTTGTTTAGAAAATGTTTTAGCAAGATTGACAACCTTAAGTACTCAGATAGGTGCTGCTTTTTTGCAGTTCCATAAAACTCAAGAATTGTCATTTGAAACAAATGCTATGCTAAATATACTAACTTCAATGATTGCATACAGAATTTTAACATTATTGTTTCTCTAAGTCATTGCTATTGTACCTTTATTATGGTGGCAGTAATAAACTTTTCTAGGAAGATACAAGACTTGATTTCATGTCATCAAATAAATAGCCATGGCATTATGTCTTTTCAGTGCTCTGCCAGGAAGTATTGAGTGTTAAATACATCTCTTGTTATACATTTTTGTATACAGAAGGTCTAATTTGGCATTACTTCTTTGCCACAGCTTCAGTGATTTCTCCTTGCAACCATCACACCTTTCAACATTTGGAACTCCTTCATTATAATGGTAGATATTATGTAATGAAGGTAGCTCTGAAAGGCAGTAACATAACAGACGTTCCTTCTGCTGAATTGAAATATCAGGCTCAGCAGATGAACAGGTTGCTTAGCAACTGATACTGCAAGCACCGGCAACTGCTTATGCCCACTGAGATTGACAAGGGAGCCATCATAAGCTGCCTGTACCTTCCTGCTTAGCATTTCTGACAGAGACCAAAAAGCCCAAGGAAGCGGATGGTGATTAAACAATACCTAGATAGTATAAATCCGAATATGTACATGAATCAACTTTTTATATTGTAAAATACATATAAAGTATAGATGAAAATTATTTTAGAAATTACTATCTTAATTTATGGGGTGAGTGGGAGTGGTTACGAGTGGAGGGGTAGGGTGAAGAGGGAGAAAAAGAACCAGCCCTGAGAATGGAGGAAGTGAAAAAAAGAGATCTGAAACAATAAGATAGAAAATGACTGACTGTGGGCTCTTGCTTTTCCTTTCATAATCAAGAGCATTTTATTCTGACTGAAATGAATATCAAAAGTGTGCATGAATAGGCATGTCCAAGACAATCTTTCCAAGTAGATAACAACCATGAAATGGCTTTGAATATCTAGGCAGATGAAGTTACATATTTCTGTATACTGTTGAATAGGCAACCACACTTACGTTTGGCATTCAAATACTTGATCAGTACTAGTAGTCTGTTTTTACAGTATAAGTTTCATTCACTGGAACTAATTTTTTTTTTCATTCTGGTCCAAATAATTAACTCTTGCAAAGGTTTCCTTTTCCACATGATACTACAGACAGCATTCGCTTTCTGGAGTTGGTGGAGTATGTAAACATTTAAAATGTGTTTCCTAAAAGATAAATAAATGTACCTTCACTTGATCACTTGATCACTTGAATCCCGTTATTCATCGATTTGCTCGAGCGGGCGCCAGTAACATTTCCATTGGACCCTATCTCAGTGCCAATGTAGCCCAACGGCATCTGATTGATTCAGGAATATGAAGAGCCTCAAACCGTTCCTCAGGGTCTTTACAAGGAAGTCTGACCATCTTGTAGGTGGGCGGCCACATGATCTTTTGACATCCTGTGGGATCCAGTCGGTAATGGCTCTAGTCCAGCGGTTGTCTCCAAATCACATTACATGTCCAAGCCCATCTGATTTTCGATGCCTTGGGAAAAAGAGACAGAGTCCCTGATTTTGGAATAGCGACTGAGGCAAGAACTCCGGATTTCTTCTCTCACTTGAGTGAAGCGTGAGATTCCAAGCATAGCTCTTTCGATTCCTCTCTGGGACCTGAATAGCATTCTCATCCTGCTTTCCAAGGGCCCAGGTCTCTGAGGCGTATGTTAATGCAGGGAGAATGGTGAAGTCAAAGAGATGTGCCCAGAGCCGGAGGTTCTTTGTCCTTTTTAGCTATTTCTTCGATGCCTTTGAAGGCATTCCATGCCGCTCTCTTCCTCCTGCGCAGCTCAGGTTTTAGGTCGTTCATCATGTTGACTTCTCGACCTAGGTACACATAACTGCTGCATTCAGAGATGTTTGTTCCATTGAGAGTGAATGGGGTTCAGGATCTAGTTCATTTTTCATGAACATAGTTTTCTTCAGATTCAGCTGTAGACCTATCTTTCCACATTCTCGGTCGAAGTCAGCCAGCATTTGTGCCGCTTAGCTAATGTTTGGTGTTATTAGAAAGATGTCATCAGCGAAGCGGAGGTGGTGTAGTTGCCGACCATCTATCTTCACTCCCATTCCTTCCCATTCTAATTGTTGCATGATGTTCTCGAGGGTGGCGCTGAAGAGCTTTGGTGAAATGGTATCACCCTGTCGAACCCCTCTTTTGACATCAATGATCACTTCTTTATAGAATGGTGAAATCCTGGTGGTGAATCCGTAACACAGCTCACGAAGGATCTTGATGTATTGTGTTTGAACACCCTGTTTGGCTAGGGCTTCGATGACTGCTTCAGTCTCCACAGAATCAAAGGCTTTCTGTAAATCAATGAACGTGAGACAGAGCGGCATCTTGTGCTCCCTACAAACCTCGATGAGCTTGGTTACTGTGTGGATATGGTCGATTGTGCTGAATCCTTTCCGGAAGTCAGCTTGCTCGCATGGTTGTCCTTCATCTAGTGTTCTGCCAATCCTGTTCAGGATGACTCGTGTAAACAGCTTGTAGATGACGGACAACAGGCAGATGGGGTGATAGTTGCTGATGTCGTGAATGTCTCCCTTCTTGAACAGTAGAACTGTCCTGCTGGTTTTCCATTGGAAGGGTACCTTGTATTCGGACAGGTAGCGTGTGAAGAGCCGAGCTAGTGTATTGATGAGTACCGATGGCAGATTCTTCAGGTGTTCGTGGTCTGACTTTGTCTGGGCCTGGTGCTGTTCCCTTCTTTACCGACAAGATGGCATGTCGGATTTCAGAAGGGAGAACGTTGGGAATGACATATCCATCCTGTGGAATTTGGTATGTGGGCAGGTGGATGTGGCTATCAAAGAGATTTGAGTAGAAGTCCTGGATAATCTTCTCCATTGCCTTTCTGGAAGATGTGATAGATCCATCAGGGCGTCGGAGGGCAGTCATCTTGGTCTTATAGTTGGCGAAGGACAGGCGGGCGGTGTGAATGCCTTTCCCGGCTTCTGCTGCATCTTCCAGTATTTCTGCTCTTCTGTCTTTGAGGTCTTCTTTTATCACTTCTCTGCACCGTTTAGCAAGCTTGGACATTAGCATTTGGTCTCCTGAGGCTCGCGCCTTGCCACGTTGGCGAATGAGCTCAGAGAGTTTCTGAAGACAGGCGTCCTTTTGTGTCTTTCTCTCTCTCTCTGCATTCTTCTCACAATCATGGAAATGCTGAACCAATCGGTTGTATTCTTCATCGATGTCAGTCAATGGTGGTATCTTCCCATGTTGCTGCAATGGTGCCAAAGAGTTCCCAGTTGGTGGTCTTCCTGGGAGTTCTCTTCTTAAACTTTTGCAGCCTTTTCTCTCCTTTGTGGGAAGTAGAATTTTGCATGAAGGAGACGGTGGTCCGATCCTGTTTGGAATTTGGGGACGACAGCAACATCGGTCAGACAAAACCATCGATTGAAGATGATTTGGTCAATTTCATTGTGGAACTGTCCACCAGGAGATTCCCATGTCCAACGTTTCGCTTCAGCCTTCTGGAACTTTGAGTTCCCATGAATGGTCTTGGTGGACATGATGAACTCAGATAGTCTCTCACCCTGTTCGTTCCATTCTAGGCCATGGGTCCCGATGTGGACTTCTTCAGCCGATCTTCTCCGTCCTATCTTGGCATTAAAATCACCGACTATGATCGTGTAGAAGGTGTGATCTTTTTTATAGAACTCCTCCAGTTCCATGTAGAATTTCTCAATTTCTTCTCCTTTGTATGTGGATGTTGGTGCGTAGACAATGAAGATAGAAATTACTGGCAGTGGGCCACATCTCTTCAAGTGTAATCATCCTATCCTGTTTGTTAGGCATTCAAATGAATCAATGTTGACGGACATGTTCGTGTTGACAAGGACACCAACACCACCAATGCCTCTTTTTGTCGCATGTTCCAAGGAACAATTCTTCTCTGGTGTCAAATACAGCATGATGCGACTGGCGCCTCCTCGTCTCAGTCAGACCAATGATGGCATACTTGATCTTTTGCGCTTGCACCATCAGATCCTCAATATATGCTTCCGATGCCAGCATATGTGCATTGAAAGTACAGATAGTCATTTTTGTCCTTCTTCGTTTTGGCAGCCTAGAATGGTCGTGAAAATTTTATCAGGCACTGCTTGTTCGCCTTTCTTACTGCTGCCGTATTAAGGGCTCTTTTGGGGTCAGGAAAATAAACATTTTTGTTACTGGTTTTGGCATATCGAACATGCATCAGACAGCTTGCCAGGCTCTGCCATGCGGGCGCTATACTCTCATTACTTTGTGGGGCTCTCTCAGTGGGATGGGTAGAATATTCACAGCAATTTGGAGGTAAATCGCGCCGTCGCTGCGTCGGCACTGAGCAACGGGTAAAGCTGGTTTCTGCTCAGGCGTATACTGTATCTTATCTTATGTATCTTATTGATATAAATTCGAGTACTGTGTATGAAAATCCTTCTGTATAATGTTCAAGTAAGGAACTAAAATCACTTTTATTTTAGGAAAAAAATATTTAAGATCATTTGGATTTTGGAGATAAACCATTAATTATAATCCATGTTCCATATCAAGGAAAATTAAAATAATAATTAACTGTACATTTTCATCTGGAAATTGATATCTTTTTCTGTATATATACAAATGTACATAAAGCACATTGCCAAGCCAGCATATCTTAAAAATGCATATATCTTCTGACACAGCAATATCAGTAGTAGGAATTTACCTTAGAATATCCTCCTAATATATGAATATAAACATGTAAAATTCTCAAGGCACTTTTGATTACATATGGCAAAACCTTGCAATGTAAATGTTCATTAGTAGGGTACAAGTGACATAAATTACTGAATAGCAATAAAATGGAATGTTAGGCTTCTTTATAGTGATAAAAATGTGGGCTTTATTGAGGAAGTAGATGCAATATTTAGTGTAATTGGACAAAATTTGTTAGAAGTAATATAAAGAAAATTCCATAATACATTAAAACATTTATATACAAGCTATTTTTTGGGGGGTCACAGCAGGAGATACTCAGGGGTTGCTCCCTGAGTACCTGACTCTGAACTCAGGTCTCACCCCTGGCAATGTTTGGGGGTCATATGGGGAGACTAGGGATTGAGCCCAGGTTTACCTGCTATACAATCTCTCCAACCTCAGATACCAGCTTTTAAAGTAAATGATATGCAGGAAATCCTATCAGCAGCAGTGCTGTAGACCACAGTGCAACATACATCTATATTTATGTATGTATGTATGTATGTCGGGGATGCCGCCGGGGTCCCCCGACAGTGCCGGGAAGCAAGTACCCTTCTACCTCCGAGGCCGGCGGGGAATGGATGAAGACTCAGGAATCCAATGCAGTTTTAAAAGGACTTTACTATCACAGGATCCAATATACAATCCAAGAGCAGGGAAAACCTCCGGACTCTGGGTTCCCAGCTAGGCCCCAGCCACGTGTAAGCCACGTGTAAGCCAAGATGGCTGCCACCACGTGTTGAGGCCCAACAGAGAATGGAGAGGATGGAGAAGCAAAACACCAAGGGAAGCCAAACTGACAAAAAGTGGGGGAGGGAGAAGAGCACTTCTTTTCTTCTTGCAGCTTATTTTATAACTAGAAATCCGCCCAAACTCCCCAGCCCAGCCCATTCTGGGCAGGGCTATCTAGAGATGAAAACAGGAAAATAGCTCTATAGAAATGAAGCAACTTCAGGAGGCTTCTGGCTGTTTACAAGGACCCAGAGCTAATTCCAAGCCTTCTAGCAGAGCTGGGAGGAGCAGTAAGCTAAATGTAACTTCCCCTGGCAGGGAGGGTCAAATGCCCTCAGGTAATTTCTCCCAGCACACTCACCTAATGTCTTTTTTATATGCTAATGTCTTGAGCCAAGATCTGCCTAGAAAAGCCTTTATAGGGTAGAGAAGGGGTTTCTGAGATGGCATGTCTCTGTACCAATGACTAACACTAATGCCAGTTAAATATTTCTCCAAGCCTTCACAAGTCTCGTCTACTTCAAGGTAGATTTGTATTTTAGTTGCCTTTGATTTATCAGGGAGCCATGCTTGCTTGCTTGGAGGCAAAGAGCATTTCTCTCTGGTCGAATTACTTAGGGATCCAACGTGGCCAGGCAAATATGCTGGTAAGATCTAGCTAGTCCCACGATGATTGTGATTGCATGACAGAATATTTATACCAGCTAGTACAGAGAACATGGTCAGATAAACTGCCACATTTAGACTATCCCCTTATCTACGAAGTGATTTGCAGGAGGCAATTCAGAGCAGATGCAGGGGCTCTTAGAGGAGTCCTGCAACATATGTATGTACGGATGCTTATACATTTATATATGTTGCACTATGGTTTTCTATACAGTATATGTGTGCATTTATATCACTTGTATCACTTGTATCACTTGTCCTCCTGTTGTTCATCGATTTTCTCGAGCAGGCTCCAGTAACGTCTCCATTCATTTGGGAATGAGGTCCATCATTGTTACTGTTTTTTGGCATATTGAATACACCACTGGTAGCTTGCCAGGCTCTCCCAAGGTCCTGGGTTCATTCCAGGGGGCCCATTCCCTTTTCTATGTCAGACCTTCAATCAACTAGGGTCCATGGGGCAGAGGCCTAGGTATACACGAAGCCTGTCTCTGTATCACCTGCCGACACAGCCGGGCACCAGAGCCATAACTGCAACGCCTCAAGGGGCAGGTTTACATTCATATTGAATATAAATTTAATAAATTAATATGCAGATTACATCAAAGTAACATAATACTTTATGTCATTAATATATATAAGTTAAAGATTTTAGTAATAATTTAAAGTGTGATGTGATTAAATGATAAAATAATCAAATATTTTATAAACATGTATTTGGAACATATATAATGACAGTATCCATCTATTTCATATACACACATATATACATATATATGTATATAAGCATCTCTTGTACTTTCACAGAAGCAGAAGACTGGTTGAGTCGAAGGCAAATGGGGTTTGGGGCATTGAAGGGAAGTGGATGCTGGTTTTGTATCAGTGCTGAAACATATTATGCCTAAAAACCAATCATGAATAACTTTGTAATTTCTAAGTGACTGAATTAAAAAAATTAGAAATAAGGTAGTTAATTTTAGAGAATATATTTATTGTGTATGAGAGAAATTTTCTTATTATTAACTATAAATCCTTTTTGACTTAAAAATCAGTATATGTAATACTATTAGAATAATATTAGAATAAAAATGATAAAAGAACATTATTAATAACAATGCTATGAAATAAATTTAATTTTTGTGTTCTGCAGGCCTAAAAAGTGAAAATAAATGTATCTTTTAGTGCAGCATCATGAGAATGATCTTTTTTCCAGTAACCCTGCGAGGGCAAAGATTATAATGGTGTCTCTTAATATTCCATGGGGGTTATGTGTGTGTTTTTTTTTTTTTATTTTTAAGGTTTTATTAACCCGTGAAACATACATTACAAGGTGCATAATGGTCTTGTAAACGTAACCAGCACCCACCCCCACCAGGCCCCCATTTCCACCACAAACCCCCACCCCCTGCCCACCCCGTGCCTTATAGCGGACCAGTTTCCTCTCTCTCTCTCTCTCTCTCTCTCTGTCTCTGATCTCTCTCCCTCTTTTTTACACAGCCCTGCAGTTTTAGAATTCAAAGTCTTTTGTTATATTATGTGGTTTTAATCTGATACATTTCCCATTAGTAAAACCTGTATTTTTATTGAAGATGCACACTATATCTTCCTTTCTATATTTCCCAGTTGTCTCCATCCATCCATTAGTAATTTCATAATTTCACTTTCATATTCCATAGTGTAGTGAACCACAGTTTCTTTAGCCAGTCCTCTGTCCGGATTTAGGTTGTTTCCAGATCTAGCTATAGTGATAGAGAGAATAAAAGTACAGATATTTTCTATGTTTTTCGGTCTCTCGGATATTCCCAGGAGTCTTTCTGATCAAATGGCTCAATATCTAGTTTTCGGAGGAATGCCCATATTGTTTTCCAAAGGGCTGGACCAGTCGGCACTCCCCCAACAGTGGAGTGGATCAGAGTCTCTTAAATAAATTAACACATGGACTTTCTGAATCACAGGCAATTATCTTTTTTAAGAATTGTTGAGTAGAGTTAAGGGATTGTGAAGGAGGAAATTTAACATTGATCTTTTTCTTGAGAGCCCAAAAGCCAGCAATATAATGATATTCTCTTAAATCCTCCTGTAAAATATTGAAGTAAATAGTAATGATATGGAGCTACAGACCATCCATTCTCTCTTACTCAAAAAGTATTTATGCAACCATTCTAAAATAAATTTTTTACTTGGAAAAACATTTGTATCTTTTCCTTAGAATATGTATTTTATATAACCTATTTTTTTGATGTTGGGCACACTCAGTAATGCTCAAGGCTTACTCCTGACTCTGTTCTCAAGGACCACTCTTGGTCCTTGGGGGACCATATGGGGTGTTAGGTATCAAATCTGTGTTGGTTGTGTGCAGAACAGGCACCCTACCCTATGGACAATTGCCCCATCCCATATATGACCACTTTTATATAAAAACAGAACTCAACTTTTAGAGAAAGTAATTCATTGATATAGTTTCTCCGAAGTTGATAGTTTAAGAGATAATACTATGACTGTACTACTGTGGTCTAAAAAAAGTTCATTCAGACATAAACAATTCTTTAGTAATTATAGTCTAAAATATGGATTCTATTTATTGAAAGTTTAAATATTACAGAGAATATTTGGATGGATTGAGGAAAAGCAAGGTCAGATTGTGAATATTAACAAAGCTGAACAAAAATGCCACCTTTGAGAAATGGACTAAATTCAGCCTCATATTTTCCTAATTAAGCCATCTATTGTTTTTTTTTTTCTTTTATCATGTCCAAGTATCTGAGACTGGTATTTTCAGATATTGTTATACTAAAACCAAACCTCTTGTTATATTATCTACCAGAATTACTCTGAGTATCTGAGCCAGAAAGCCTATAGAGCAGAATCAAACTCAAGTGAATTCTCTATGGCTTATTCTTTCCTCTGTCTGACCACAGAACTGAGCAGTGAAGCTCGTCTTCATAATGTCCTCAGTAAGGTGAGAGAAAAATATGATGCTACTATATGGTTTTATGTTTGAGTTTGATATATTGAGTTTAACTATGAAATAGTAATGAATTAGATCACAGATTAATTCCTGAAATTGGATCGTATTGTTTCTGGTTATTGACGATGCTTTCCTTGCTCAAACTAGTTTATAAAATGAGACATACAAACTTGAATTAAAAACCATGACTTTGTGACTAATAGTACAACCTCTGAATTTTCCCTTGATTAAATAGGAATTATATGTGGAAACTAATAGTGTTATGAGACTATTTTGAGAATATTAATTTTATTCTTAAACAACACTTGGAAATGCTCAGGACTCACTCCTGACTGGCCTCCGTGGACCATACATAGGCCAGGGCTAGAATGGGGTCAGTCATATACTATCTCTCTAGCCCTATACTTTCATAATGTAATGAAATTAAAATTCAATGATAATATCTTTAAGCATAAACAACCATATTTTCTTTTTCTTCCTTTGAAAAAAATTCACCTTTACTCCATAGAAGAATCAAAGAGAGAGAAACTAAGGTATTTCATATTATCCTGACTGTTTTTGAAATCCTTATATTGCTTATTTCACAATGTTTTTAATTGGCAGCAGGACTGGTCCTTTATAGTTTGTAAAGTCTGAGCTTCCACTTTAGTACATCCCTTGACTCTTCCAGTCAGGGCAAAATTTTTGACTCCTATTTTTTTTTATTATGCATCACTTTAATTTCTTTTGACTCTGCATTTGTTTATATCATCCACCTTACCAGAATAACCAGCTCCTTTTTATCAAATCAAGCATATTCATTAAAAGTTCTAAGTCTTATTACATCTCTTCCATGGAAACTTGTTTGGCACACAGAGAGCCTACATTTTTTCTCTCTCTCTCTTTTCTCTCTCTCTCATTTTCTCTCTCTTCCTCCAGTGCTCTTGGAAACTAGCAGTTCTCAGTTGCTGCTACCCAGAAACTACTGTATCAAAAAACTTTTGCCACTTTGTTGTAGTGGAAAATTCATTCTTCAACATCTTCATGTCTCTCTCTTTGGGTGTGTCCCTCTCTCTCATCAACTAGTGTCACATGTTCTCACCAGCCCATCACGCTATGTTCATATTTCCTTTTGCTCATTATAGCATGGCCTTTTATTTGACTGCATGTTGTCTCTTAGATTGTTATGGAAGCTCTTCAAAAACATAGCAGGAGCTATGCTCCGTACTTCTTTTTATACTTGATGCTTCAAATTTATAATGCTAGATGAGTGTAGGATTTTGTCTTTCAAGATTCTCTAATTGTGTTAGTAGTCAACTCTTTTTGTTTCTGACAGATTTTTTGTTTTGTTTTAGAAATGGGGTTGTTTTGGGGACTTGGGGGAGCTTCACTTTGCATTGCTTAGGACGTACTCTCAGCTCTGGCTCAGGAATCATTCATGACAGTACTCAAGGGACCATATGGAGTGACTGGATAGAACCCATTAGGTCATATGCAAGGTAAGCTTCTCCAGCCCCATTGACACATCTTTTGTAGTCCTACATATTTACAACCACACAGTATTTAGCACATGGTAGTTCACAGTAGGTAGTCATCGAATACTCATTGTGCTAAGTGAGTTATTGCCATCTAGTGTGGAGCATGAGTGTTAGGTTATTATATCACAGGAGATTCTCAAAGGAACTTTTCCTTTTTGATTATATAATTCTGTGTATTGACCCATAGAATCTAGTTATATTGATTGGTCTGACCTTTTGCAGTTTCTCTGCAATCACATTTTACTTTGAATAGTTGATAAAAGGAAAGAAAGGTCTGAATGGTAGTGCTATATACTTAAAGTAAGGATATTTAGAAAATCCTGAATATGAATGGGTAAATGTAATTAAAATGGCAAACTATTCTAACATGTCATTAAATTAGACCCTTTCAATCTATTGTTGCTCCTGTGAGGTGTTTTGAATATAAAGTGCATGACTTCCAGTCATTCCACGTATTTCATTGCTTTAGTTTGGAAATCTAGCCTAAGGAACACATTTTATTTTTCCTCCAGATTTTGCAGTCTTAGACATACCCCTGTTTTATGACATCTGTGGAATTATTTGATGTACTTTCTTTGCCATTATCAATGTCACCAATAAGATATTGAATATAGATAGGATATAGCCAAAGAAACAAGCTTTTGTAAACCATTCTGACTTCCTGTCCACCAACATTCTTTTCTCACTACTTCTGTCACTTTCAAAGCACTCATTTGCAAGTGTTCTGTTCTGTAGCCCACTCTCTTGCCAAGTAGCCTTGCCTCAGACTTGTGTTATTCCTTCCTGTTCTTAATCCAATAGGCTACAAATAGTTCTGGTACAATGTAGCTCTCAAAGAGACCCAAACTAGCATGGCTATCATATTGTTATGGAAATACCAAAGATGAAATGATTGACATGGCCTTTGGGAATTGGGGAGGACTTCTCAGAGGTGCTGATATTTGAGCTGGACCTGAGAGTCACCAGCATTTTTACTGGTATGTAAGGTATTTAATAGTTATATATTTATTTCAGACCCAGATGGAAAGCCCAATGTTTATATTTAGGAAATTTAGCCATTTAAGATATTATATGAAAGTGTGTTTTTTTGTGAAAGAAAGGAAAGAAGGAATTAAGAGAGAGAAGATCCAAGACAAAATTGAGAAAGTAGATCTCAATTACTAAAGGGATCAGTTTTATTAAAGAACTGTTCGTCCAGCAGACCAAATAAACTATGGAAGGTTTTAAGGTATGAATGGAAAATAATTAACTTCTTGTTTCAGAAAGAGAACTTTAGACAAAAATTGATAAAGAACTGAATTAGGTCATTTCAAAGGAAAGACTATAGTAGGAGTGACTGATAGCAGAACTTTTTGGAGGTTATATTCGTAAGACTGTGACTGATGGAAATAAAGAGGGTCATTGACAGAGTGGAATACTGGCTAACTCTGAAGTATCTAGGTTGATGAGACAAGATTGATGAAGATGAGAAACCATTGGCTAAGGTAGGGATGGCTGGGAAAGGCAAGTTCTTCGATCTCGCTTTCCTTTAAGTTACCGGGCAGCCCAATATAACAGGCAGATAAAATTGAATGCAGAATTTTGACTGAGGAGTATATTATCAATGGATGCCAAACTTAGCTAACATAAACTTAAATGAACTTTTTTAAAGCAACATTTTGGGAGTCAGACTATTTTATGAGGCCCTCACTCTTGGTAATAAATCTTTACTGTAATCAGGAGAGGTTCTCCTTACAGAAACACATGCTTTTATCTGAATTATAAAAGTATGAGAATAAGTTGAAAATGAAGCATATGCCTGGTAATTAGAACTAAATGCAGTTAAGTACAGCTCAGTCATAGTAAATTTCTTTTTAAAAACAGAAAGGTGAAGGACACAGATTCACTCATTTGAAGCCTTTTTATTATGAAACTAGTGAAACTCTTCACTTAATTATGATGAACATAATACTATCTTTCTTGGACTAGAGAAATAGTACAGTGGGTAAGGTGTTTGCCTTACATTCACTGAGCAAGGTTTGATCCCCAGTGGCTGAGCACTGCCAGAAGTGATTCCTTAGCACCGAGTGTGGAGTAAGTCTTGAGCACTGCCAGGTATAGACTAAAACAAAAATTTGTCTTTCATCTGTGTTCTACTGGTTCTATTCTTCTTGCCTTACTCATTTTATACCATATCAAAAAGCTGTTGCCTATAAAATCACCTACAACTTTTTTTGGGGAGTACCACTGGGCAATACTCTTGGCTCTGTGCTCAGGAATTACTTTTGACTGTGCTCAGGGATACCAGGGATCAAATCTGGGTCAAGCCACATGCAAAGAAAATGTACTACCTGTTGTGCTATTACTCTTGCCCCTCATCTGTAACTTTCTGTTTCAGCTTTAGAGAACTCATTATTCAGTATTTAGAGGCTAACTTCAAACACTTTACACTAAATGTATGCACTAATTTATTAATTACTCCATAATTTTACCATTTGACTCGTCTGCTTTTCAACCCCTTCAACTTGACTTCCTTTGTCTTCCATCTCTCTTCTTTTTTCCATTTTCCCTTCCTTCCTTTTCTTTCTATGTCCCCACATCTCTTTCTTTTTACTTTCATTTTCCCTTCCCTTTCTCCTTTCTTTCTTGCAACCCTCCTTCATCCCTCCCCCTCTCTTTTCCTTTCTCTTCCTACCTCCCACTCTCCCCTCCATCATCTCTGTTCTGTCCTTCCTCTCATTTTCCCATTACCTCTTTTATTACCCCCTTCCCTGTGTTCTCTATTCAGTTTCAACAGAAAGGCAAATGAACTAAGAAATATTGAGTAGACAAATAAGAAAATACTCCTGATTCTGGAGACATAATACAGTGGGTACTTGCCCAAGGCTGACTGCAGAATTGTTCCCAGGCACCCTATATGGTCCCCAAGCCCTACTGGGAGTAATTCTTGTCTGCAGAGTCAGGAGCAACCTCTGAGGACCACTGGGTTTAGCACAAAGTAACAGCAACAATAGCAACAAAAAAGCAAGATAATAATTTTTCCTTTGTTTTTTACTATAGACTAATTAAATTCCCAACTGTGTCCAAAATGGATAATGTTACACCTTGAGGCCTGATATTTTCACAAAATAATGTTTCCTGAAAAATTACAATAAAAGTAAATTATGCAAAATAACAAGGAGATTGGGGAGATAACCCATACCTGACTCTGTGAAAGCCTGAGATTTCAATCAGAAAACTTGCATACCTGAGTTTTCCAATGGCTGAATTTCTGGGTGAAGCTCGTCAGAGCAGTGGAGTCCAACTTGAACACGGTGGCAATTGTGGAGTGTGGAGGTTTTCTGCTGCCGGGCTCCATTTGGACTGGTGGGGAATTCACCTGTTCCTCCGAGGTGCCCCAGTTGACTCAGCCTGGCATGGGGACTGGAAGCATCTCTGACACTTGTTGAGCTCTTTCAAGATTTATATGAGTCTCTGGATCGTGGAAGGTGGATGAGACTACTTGGATCCTGAGGCGGTTCATGGATGCAACTGCTGAGACTTCCAGAAGTACAGGGATATGGCAGGGGGGTAGCCCATTCCCAATTCTGTAAAAATATGAGCCTTCTTAAATACTACCATACTGATATTCCACATTTATGAATGTAAAGTAGAAAGCAACCAACAGCAAAATATACATGCACAATGTTTATCCTGTAACAACATCTCAGTAATTTATTATACAAGGGATTTATGACTCCATGGTAAGATTGAACAAACTTAATAAAACATTTCCTGATTAGTTTTAGCAAATTATAATTAGCAATATAAAATAAATTTTTTGAGGGTCTGTTGGGGCAGGTGTAAGTGGAGGTTGGGAAAATTGAATATAACCATGTTGGGAAATTGCAATGGTGGTGGGGTTGAGGTTGAATATTGAATGTCTGTAACAAATTAGCACAAACAACTTTGTTAAGTGAAAGCAATAACACAGATGGCCCAATTTGCATGTAACAGCTCAGTAAAAAGGTCATGACTTTAGCAACAACATCACAAGATATTGTAATAAGCAATATAAAGTAAATTAATTAGTGCCTACTAAGGAGCTAGCCTGAGGGTGGGTAGGAAACTAGGGCTTTGATGGCAGTAAGGGCACATTGTTTGTGGGTCTGGGGTTGGAATATTGAATACCGAAACAGCTGTGTTTTGAATAACTCTGTAAATCACGGTGTTTAAGTAAAGTTAAAAATTAAAAATTAAAATAAATAATAAATTCTCATCTAATTCTTTCAATTTTTTTACAATCTGTTGTGTCACTGTGTCTTGTGCTCCTGTTCACAATCATGTTTGCTCCTCTAGAAACATTGTAGTAAAGATAATGAATGTAGATGAGATACCATGTTGAGGTGAATATAGAGTCAGTGAAGAGATCCTGGTAAATACCCCATGGCTAAGAGAAATGGCAGATGAGAATAAGAAAGGAGTCATCAGCTCTGTCTTTTCCCCTTTAAAATGTGCACAAGCCCAGCACATACAACAATGTACGCTTAGGACCAGGTCCTTCCCAGATTCTTTCACATCTGTACACCATAATGATCACTGCAGTTATAACAAACTGGGAGGTTGATGGGAAATGAGGAACTATAATGTCACACTAGAACTCACTACTGAATATACACATAGATACTCTGATCATAAACCATAAGGCAAGTCAAAAGTATAAGAGAAGAGAGAGAAATACAGAGACAGAAACAGAGATAGAAACAAAGATAAGGTGTCTGCTATCAGGGCAGGTTGGAGTTGGTGGGGGGGAGCATTGGGACATTGGTGGTGGGAGTGGGGCACTGGTGGAGGGCTGGGTGTTTGAACACTGTAATACAGAGACCCAATTATGAACATCCTTGTAATTGTATATCTCACGGTGGTATAATAAAATTTTTAAAAATAACAAACATTTAAAAAAGGTTTTAAAACGTGCATAAACCATTTATATAATAATCTAAGCTAGAATTCTCCTATAGATGGATGTTAAACTCAGTGATGTATAGTTTTTATTTTATAATTCCTGGTAAGTTTGCCCATCTTTACTCTGGCACATCTCTAAGTTTGTTATCCTTCAGCTAATATACTGAGAGACTCAGTTCACTTCTGCATATTCTTTTGCCTTTCTATATACCAGTCAGCTCTTTCCTGGGGCTTTTGTCCATTTAAAAGTGTAGATGTTCTATTACCATCTTCTTACCTCTCTTCTGTAATCTAAATTCTGAATTTTCTTATTAGTCTTAGAAGCAGTCTCAATTCTATGCTGTGAAGCAGGTAATGTTATAGGTAAATGAAAATTTCAATTTTTTATGAAAAAATATTAAAGGATAAATAACACAAGTGATTTGACTTACTGTATTAATTGAACACTCCCAAATTTGAATAGTTTCACAGAGAATGCTATTCTTCTTTGAATCTGTCTCACTTTATGTTCCTTTGGAACATTATGCCTAACTACTAACTTCTATTAAAACTTTTTCACCCTTAATATCTCACCTAGAGATATTACAGATCTGCTGTAATTTTTTCTCAATCCTAACTTAAGCAATTTAGGACTCAGTAAAGTCTTATATACTAGAAGTCCATCAAGCATTTCTAAATATTTGGACATTCATTTCTCACAGTGAACAAATTCCTTTGGCAAGCATAGTCAGTCAGAGTGGCTCAAGATTTTTTGTTTCAAGCATCTGGGGGCCATTTTTTCTTGTTTCTCACAGTGTTTTTTTTTTGTGTGTGTATCCCATAATGGTTTCTTTGAGAGCCATCGAATTTGCATTAGAGTAAGCAGGAAGGAGCAAAGAAGGGAGACTTTAGTTTGTTAGACTTTTTTTTTTTTTTAGGAGTCACACCTGGCAGTGTTCAGGACCTACTTTGACTCAGTACTCAGGGGTAACTTCTACCAGTGGTGAGGAGTGCTATGAGGGTATCAAGGATTGAGCCTGAGTTGATTGGGTGCAAGGCTAGCCACTCTACATCTCGCCTATGCTTATTGCTGGTCGTAACATGTTGCATCCCTTCATCATCAAAGGTTAGATGACACAGTGGTTATTTATTGCTCTGCTCCTGATGTTTGCAATCAGAAAAATTTCTCTCTTGATTGCTTTCTGATGACATTGTGTCCTAATCGGAAGTGTCATCATAACACTATTTTATTTATTTACGTTAATTTAATTTATTTTTAATTACACCACAGTGAGATATACAATACAAAGATGTTTGTGCTTGGGTTTCAGTCATACAGTGTTCTAGCATCCATTCCTTCACCAGTGCCCATTTCCCACCACCAATGTCCCCTAATTTCTTTCCCTCTCCCCCCCAGCTTGCCTCTATGGCAGGCACTTTGCCTCTCTCTCTCTCTCTCTCTCTCTCTCTCTCTCTCTCTCTCTCTCTCTTCCTTCTCTACACATTGTGGCTAGCAATACATACATTTAGAGGTTATCATGTATATCCCTTGCCTATAGTCAATGCTCAGTTCTAGGCTGGTATTATCATTTCCAACAATTATTAACACATTATTCCCTTCCTTGTCTTACCTAACCTCTGAATCCCACACCTTGCAGTAGATTGCACCCACTGACAAGACTTCCTGATCCATGTTTTGCCTAACCTGGGATAGTGGTATCATATTATTTTATTTTTTTATCCTGCAAACAAATGCAGTCATTCTATATCTGTCCTTTCCCTCTGGCTAATTTCACCAGCATGATCCTCTCCATGTCCATCTATTTATAGGCAAATTTCATAACTTCACTTTTCTACTGGCAGCATAGTATTCTATTATGTAGATGTATCAAAGTTTCTTTACTCAGTCGACCATTCTCGGGCACTGTGTTTGTTTCCAGATTCTGGCTATTGCATAACACTATTTTATTTATTTATTTATTTATTTATTTATTTTGCTTTTTGGTCACACCCGCGATGCTCAGGGGTTACTCCTGGTTCTGCACTCAGGAATTACTTCCTGGCGGTGCTCGGGGACCATATGGGATACGGAGGATCGAACTGAGGCCGGCTCAGGCTGGCAGTGCAAGGTAAATGCCCTACCCACTGGGCTATCGCTCCTGCCCCGCATAACACTATTTTAGACATTCCTG
This sequence comes from Cryptotis parvus, assembly GCA_021461705.1. Classification (NCBI taxonomy): domain Eukaryota; kingdom Metazoa; phylum Chordata; class Mammalia; order Eulipotyphla; family Soricidae; genus Cryptotis; species Cryptotis parvus. The sequence continues at coordinate 136,428 of JAJIBD010002841.1, forward strand.
ATTAATAGCAGTCTCCTCCACAAGACTACAAATTGCACAAAACCTGTAACCTTATTTATTTCCACATTGCATCTCCAGATTTCAAGAGCTCCTGTCATATAGTAATTTAATAGCCACTTAAATAACTATAGTAACTCCTTTCTAATGAATATAATACATCCTGTAGAAAAACACTCCTTTTGTATGGTATGTATTTTTAAAGCAAAATCTCCTCAATCTAGTAAAGGAATATGGGACATATATGCACAAATTGGGATATATGTGTCTGTAGGCAATAACATGTCTGTTACGACTTCTTGTTTATAGGCAGTAGATAGTAAGCAAAATTTACACAAAGCTAAATTGTTGGAGCTTCTTACAATTATCCTTCACTGTCCTTATGCATTCTTGGTTCTCTCTCTCCTTAGCACCCTTCCCTCAAACTCTTTCCCTTTCTATTAGGCCAGTAAACTGCCTGACAACAAATATTTATGCCTGTTTTCTTCTGAGTCCACTTTCTATGTTATTTTATCCCTTGTATTGATTCTTTGCCTTTTTGCCTTCAGGCCTTCCCTTTCCAGTGTCCATCTTCTATTAAACATATGTTGCAGAGAGGCCATTTTTCATTACCTTCTTCCATTTTTCAAACTTTGTTTTAGGAAAAAGGAGGTAAAGTGTGTGCTCTGCTAGAGCAGATAGAACTTAATTCTCAGGGCTTATGGAGAGAGAGGATAGCTCCTGTTATCATCTGCCTTCCCCATGACCCAGCCATTGGGGCTACTAAGGAATGGTGTCTGCAAAATTTTTTCCTCCCATGAGCACTTGTAAAATAGGTGAGGAGCATCCCAGTGCATACTCATCTGATGTGGCTGTACATCTACAGAGGATGGAGGGCTTTTAATAATTTTCAGAAAAGAGCTAGAAGCAATGTTTGATGATTATAGCAAATAACTCCATTTTGAGGCTAAGGGATGATAGTTATAAAAGCCACCGTACAACACATTCTTTATTCCCAGGCACATCAGGATATTGGCTACTAGGAGATATGTCAGACAACAACAGTGGGAAATGAGTTGTTGAGTGGAACAATTATCAGTTGATTCAGACTGCAGGCCAAAGGAGAAATACATATGAGCAATATCTTATCAGCCTGTAAGTTGCTTCTTGATATCAGGCCTGACTTCCAGGACTAAGTCAATTAGAAATGTAGTATATAATTTTATAAAATGTAAGACTTGATCTTTACTTTTTGGTTTATGCCCAAATAAAGGCCTACTTGAATCTTCCTTGCAAGAATTCTCTAATAAACATTCTTATGTCTATACATAGTGATTTTTTTTTCACAGATTCACACACCTGCTTGTCAACACTCCCCAATCCTCTACAACAAGTATTAGTCATTCTCTTATTTAGCCCTTAGAATTCTAATAAGGTTTCTCCTGTTCTGTTTCAAGTAGTTCCTGTCTAATCCTTTTTTCCCCTTCCTCAAAAGTCTCTTAATCCTCTCCAGTCCATATTTCGGATCTGTCCTCTTTCTTCTCATTCTTTTCTCTTATAACTCCTAAATACACATTTTCTATGTATTTTGCTGTTATACATTTTATTTTGAATTTGTAAATTTATTTTATTTTATTTAATTTATTATTTTTTTATTAAATATTTTATTATTTTTATTATTAAATATTTTATTATACCAACGTGAGATATACAATTACAACGTTGTTCATGTTTGGAGGTTTCGTCACATAGTATTCCAGCACCCGCCCTCACCCAGTGCCCACCCACCACCAATGTCCCTAATTCCCTCCCCCGTAGCACTGCCTAAATGGCAGGTTCTTTATCTCTTTGCTCTCTCCCTCTCCCCTCCTTTTCCTTCTCTTATACATTTGGGGCCACGTCTACATACACTTAGGAGGCCATCGTTTGCATTTTTTGCCGTATTTATGCTCAGATCTAGGCTGGTATGAGCCCTTCGACATTTATTCACAAATTTCCTCTCTCTGTCTTACCTAACCTCTGACTCCACACGTTTGCAGTAATTCTCCACTTTTGGTAAGACTCCGGGTCCAGATTTCGCCTGACATTGGATTTTGGTGTCATTATATATAGTATATAGTATATATAGTATATATACAGTATATATATGATATATAAGCATGTAAATATTATATGTCATAAATAAGCAGTCATTCTATACCTCTCTTTCCTTCTGACTAAGTTCCTCACACATGATCTTTCCATGTCCATCCATTTATAGGCAGCTCTCAGAATTTCATAACAATTTTCCTAATAGCTGCATAGTATTCCATTGTGTAGATGTACCGATTGGCAGTTTCTTTATCCAGTCTTCTCAGTTCTCGGGCATACTGGTTGTTTCAGGTTCTCGCTACACTGAATAGTGCTGCATGAAAATAAAAGTGTGGATTGTGTTTCCACTGTGTGTTTTTGGCTTCCCAGGGTACATCCCCAGGAGTGGGTATGAGTCGGAGTCAAAAGGAGCCTCAATCTCTGGTCTTTGGAGGAATGTCCATATTGTTTTCCAGAAAGGTTGTATAAGCTTCCACATTCCCACCAACAATGTATGAGAGTCCCTTTCCTGCATACACAATTCAGCACTTGTTGCTTTTATCCTTTTGGATATGGGCCAGTCTCTGTGGTGTGAGGTGATTTGATTGCATCTCCCTGATGATTAGTGATGATGAGCATTTTTCATATGCTTTTGGCTATTTGAATTTCTTCCTTGTCAAAGTTTCTGTTCATCTCTTCTCCCATTTTTTAATGAGGCTGACTGTTTTCTTCTTTATATAGTCGTACCAGTGCCTGATATATCCTGAATATTGACCCCTTATCAGATGTGTTATAAATATTTTAAAAATAAGTTTATCTTTCTTTATATCTTGTGCACATATGTTGCAAGTTAAATGGCAAATTTCTTCTTATACAAAGCAGAAACTTAGCTGTTCCAACTCTTTCCTGTTCCTCCTTGAAAAAAGGCACTTAAATATTTATTGTTGATATCTGTAAAAGAAGATCTTCTTGGTATTGGGGATACATTCATTTGTAAACAGACAAAAATTTCTGCCTGTACATGACTTCCCATTCAGTTCTTAGGAGGCACACAAACATGAACAATAGGCAAAATAAACATGCAATTACAGGTGGTGTATGCTAGATTGTGTTAGAAGCTGTGGTGAGGAAACTGGGTAAGGAGAGAAAACTACAAGGACAGGGAATCCTAAACTCTGGGGGGAAGAAGGTTCCGATAGAATAGAAAGACAAGACTGAGATGGTTCAGTGGTTAGGCCACACGCATAGCATAAGGCATGATTCTGGCACTGCATGGCTTTCATACAGTTGGGTATATCCCTGAACACACACAGATTGTCCAGGTAATCTGTAACACTTCGCTGAATCCCAAACAGGACTGGATCTTCAGATCCTTGTTTCTTTGATACTCCCAGCTGGAGGTAGTTCCAAAACTGCAGTGGGTCGCCAAGCCTCCTAAAAACACTAGAGAATCATCTTTCTCCTCATCCTCTACAAAAATAATTACTGATAATTATCTGAGGGAATATGAAATTAGCCATGCAGATA
>JAJIBD010002842.1:0-303433 GCA_021461705.1 Cryptotis parvus
TGAAATTTAGTGAACAACCCATTTCCTTAGATCTAAAGGTCAGTCCTAGATAGCTATGGAACAGAACAATAGCTAAAAAGTACGCAGAGGACAAACCTTGCCTGCAACAGGATCTAATAGAGCCTGGTAGCCCCCACCCTTTTTGTTTGTTTAAAGTCAATTTCCCGGGAATAAGATCTCTTACTGAGAGAATAAAGGTGATACAGTATAATTACTGGAACCTAGAAGTTAGCATTGGTAGTATACTGTTGTATAGATAATAAAGCCGCAGTTTATCTGTCTGTTTATCTGTCTGTGTCAATCTTTCTGTCTGTTTATCCTAGCTGTCTGTCTTTCTGTCTGTCTCTCTCTGTGGCTGTCTGTCTGTATGTCTCTCTTCTGTCTATCTGTCTGTCTGTCTGCCTCTCTGTCTGTCTGTCTATCTATCCATCCAACCGTATGTGTATATTTGGATTGTTGTTGCTATCATATGATCTTACTGGTTAGTCAATCCTTATTGTGCGAATTGGCAACCCACTGTCCTTCCTTTCAGGTCATTATTTACCTACAGTTGTTCTCTGTCACACCATTTTAATTTTATCTTTTTTTTTTTTTGCTTTTTTGGGTCACACCCACCAATGCTCAGGGGTTACTCCTGGCTCTGAACTCAGGAATCACTCCTGGCGGTGCTCGGGGACCATATGGGATGCCGGGATCGAACCCAGGCCGCACAGGCCGGCTGCATGCAAGGCAAACGCCCTACCCGCTGGGCTATCGCTCCAGCCCCGTCCCACCTTTAAATTATACTTTGAGTCATGGGTTTTCCTCTTCTATTTTTCCTTTCTGGGAGAAATCACGCACCCCAGTTTATCCCTGGGGCCTTTATTAAATTTTGTTTTTGTCTCATATTTTTTAGCTCTTGTTCATTATTATTCCTTGCTATTATTGTTTTATGCAAAAACATCAATTGTAAGCTTAAAAACATGACTTTTCTGTAGCAGATAAGGCAAATTGAAGCCCATATGCTTGTAGGGAAAATGACTCGGAATTTATATTAGATTTTTAAATATACATTGAGGACACAGTCAAGGGTTGCTTCCCATATTTACAATGCGGCGGCTTCCATCACTCCAGGATACTGAATGTGTGCTTTATGAATTTCCAACTGCTAGTCCACAGACAATGTTCTCATGGACTTTCCTTAGCCCGCATGTATCACAACCGAGCCCTACTCCTAAGCTATACACCCTCCGAGGGTACCATCACCCCATGGGCGAAAACAAAACAATACCGAAACCTCTCATCACTTCAACATGCAGACACTGGAGCCATTTGCAGGAATGACCGCAGCCAGCGCGAGCCACAGGGTACATGCTGGTGTCCAAGTGTTGCATCACATTTGTGGCAAAACCAGCAAGTAAATACAGTCTACAGCATATGCTGACTTGACTTTCTGTAGTCTCCACTCTATCACTGGCTGGCTTCTATTCCCATGCCTAATGCTGATTTTTTTCTTGCTCTGGACTATTTTTTCACTTTTTTTTTCAAAGTTTGGGATTACAGTTGTCTCTTACCTTCAGTGAAAATGAAATTGATGTATTATTTTCCGGAACCCGGCCGCCCCCGGCACGCACCCACCGCCGCCCCGCCCCCGCCCCTGATGTATTATTATTACTATGATGATGATGATGATGATGATGATGATGATGATGATGATGATGATTTTTGGGTCACACCAGCAATGCTCAGGGGGTTACTCCTGGCTCTGCACTCAGCTATTACTCCTGGCGGTGCTCAGGGGACCATATGGGATGCTGGGAATCAAACCGGGTTGGCCGCATGCAAGGCAAACGCCCTCCCCACTGGACAATTGGTCCAGCCCCCAAATGAAGTTGATATTAAAGAAAAATCCTTGGCAGCTTTTGGATAATTTTTAGGAAAAGAAGGAGCAATGCTGACTTCATGCTTCCATTAGCACACTGGAATTCATATCCCCTAAAATACTCTTTGTGGGGCTAGAGAAATAGTACGGTGGGTACATGCTTGCCTTGCACACCAGTTCAATCCATATGGTCCCCGAACTTTGCCAGGTGTGAACCCTAAGTACAGAGCTAAAGTAAGTCCTGAGCACCACTGGGTGTGGCCCCAAACACCCCCAAAAAAACAAGAGTAAAATCACTTTGCTTAGTTTTGGGGATACACTGTCCCTTGGTCTTCCCCAAAAGAGCTGGGTTTTTCTAAGTGTCTGGCTGAATCCTGAACCTCCTGACCCCCCAAATGTCATGTCCAAGGGGTATCTTCCTCCCCGTGGCCCCCCAAGAATTCAGACTCACTGGCCTAGAAAGCTTTGCCCCATTAGCATCTGCCGTTATCTGCTGCATCTCGTCGCACAGGCCTCTCTGTCCCAGCCGTCCCTGTGTTTTCTGGTTTCACTAAGCTCATTCTCTCATCTCAGACTCCCGACACCTGCTGTTTCCTTGACCTGGAAATTCAGATAACCCATGACTCCCACAGTCCCTTTATTCAAAACTCCACTTCACTTTATCTGTTCAATTGTTCCCCTGCTCAAAGAGGCCCACCCTGAAGGCCCAACTTAAAGCAGGTCTCGCTGCCAGACCCTCTAGCCTGCACCTACACAACTGCTCAGACAGCTGCTTGCATTTTCTTGCGAGCTGGATCTTTTGCTTCAGGAAGAGATAAATTGCTTCCGCAATGCCCCATGCTTGGAATGTGACTGGCACAGGGCAGGTCCTTAATAAATGTCACTGAACAGAAGAATGCATTGACAATAAATGCTCATTTATGGCTACTGAAAGCACGGACAATGGGCTTTGTTGAACAGAGAGAAAACAAAAAGGGAAGCGAAGACTTCGGATGAGTCTGTTAATTGGAGTCTATAAACACCAAACAAATGCCTTGCCATAAAAGTCAGGCAGAAAACAAAGACTTATACATAAACGTGATATTTGGAGGTTTGACATAGGTATGGGAACCATCTGCTCTTGAATCACTTCCAAAGCTTTGAGGCATCTCTGGGATATTTCCTGAACTAGTCTCAAAGAGAATAGTCCCTGGGGCCAGAGCAATAGTACAGAGAAGAGGGCGTTTGCCTTGCTTCAACTGACCCGGTTTCAATCCCTGGCATACCTTATGGTCCCCTGAGCACTGCCAGGAGTGCAGAGCCAGGAGCAACCCCTGTGCATTATCGGGTGGGACCCTAAAAAGCCAAAATAGAACAAACCTGCTCTGGCCACTCCAGCTTCCAGAATTTGCCCTCTCGCATCCTCTCTGACCTCAGACACTCACCTGGGGGCCTCTGAGCCGCGAGTTCCCTCTTTAACAGCCAGGGGTTCTTCTCCTTGCTCCAACTTGGATATCAGCTCAGGCTTGGTAGCGCAGAGCCCTGTCATGGGGAATGACATGGGATTAGGCAGCATTGATTAGAAATTGGGCTCTTTGGGCTCTGCAGGGGAAGCTTCAGACGCTTTGCCAAGACCATTTCCTGGGGTTACAGGACTACATGCTAAAAGGGGTTTTTGAATCTAAAAGCTCATTCCTGAAACCCCTTGATCTAGAGCATTCCCTGAACAGGAAGGGTGGGGCTGGGCGTGGCGCAGGAGGCGGCGCTTACCCAGGGACAGCAGGTGCCTGTAGTTCTCCAGCATCACGTCCCTGTATAGGAGCCTCTGGGCGGGGTCCAGCAGCTGCCACTCCTTCCGGGTGAAGTTCACGCATATATCCTTGAACAACACGGATCCCTGCAACAGCCCTGCCTGCTCAGTCCGGAGAGATGCCAGGCCAGAGGGCAGGAAAACAGGCGGAGAGCGCCCTGCTGCACCTCGCTATGGATGGTGGCAAGAAATATTCCCAAGGAGGTCAAACATGCACCTGCCTTGGTGTTCCACTTGTGGGAGAAGCAAATAATAACAGGCAGGTGCGTTCTCTCGATTTACAGATTGATTCAGCCCTTTCCGTTCCTCTATCGACCTCGATTAGCTGAACCTGCACAGGGCTGTTCCTGTTTTTTTTTTTTTTTTGTGACACCTGGCGATGCTCAGGGGTTATTCCTGCCTCTGCACTCAGGAAATGTTCCTGGTGGTGCTCGGGGAACATATGGGATGCGACCGAACCCGGGTCTGCCGCATGCAAGGCAAACGCCCTCCCTCCTGTGCTATCGCTCAGACTCCACTGCTCCTGTTCTTAAGATGTTTACACACCAACAAGGAGGTTTTGATGCAGACACAGACCTGTAATAATGAATTACGGGAGCTGGGGAGACACGGATGTCTTAGGTAGTGAGAGCTTGTGAAAGGGCAGGAGGATTAACCCCTGGTTTGCAGAATTTGTACTTCACTGAGGACATAAAAAATTAGATTGCAGGAGCTGGAGTGATAGCCCAGCAGGGAGGGCATTTGCCTTACACACTGCTGACACGTGTTCGATCCCTGGCATCCCATATGGTCCCCAAGCACTGCCAGGAGTAACCCCTGAGCATCGCCAGGTATGACCTAAAAAGCTAAAAAAATTTATGTGACAACTTTGCAGTGGCTGGGAGTAGCCTAAGTTTTAGGCAATATAGGGGCTAGTTATTTTAATTTTGTCCCTATCTTCAAATTTAGAATATAAAAATAACCAAGAACTACACATTCAAATTGTTGAAGCATTGAGGGAGCTTAATGCCATTGCCAATGAAGCCCCTCCCAACTAGTATGTAAATAGAAAAGGGAAACTTTTAAAAAGCATTTTGGGATCTTCCAGAACATTTGAGAGGAGGGAAGCGTCTATCTTGGTTAAGTGCTACTGTTGAAACAATTCCTGGTATTGATAGGAAAATATGCTTACATGCGTGTTAAAGGTATCCAAGTAATCAATAATAGAATAGAAAGAAAATGCACACCTTCAAAAGCACAGGACGGCTAACAAAAAGAGGAACAATGATAATAATAGAGGGAAAAAGAAATGCACAAAATGAAAGAGAGCAACAACAAAAGCTTGTTTCAAGCAAGGACTTGGGGCTGAGGAACACTGAGCAGTAACACGATCTCACCTGTCCTGTGCCCCTTTCCTTCTGGAGAAGTTCAGGCAACTGTGGACGCAGAGCTGGAGGAAGGGAAGAGCAGAGAATTCAGACATTCTCAGAAAGGGGCCGAGGAAACACCGCGGTGTCCACAAAGCAGAGGGACCAGAGGGTCTGTGAGGGGGACACTTGTGCCCCAGGACGACCGTGTGGAGCAAAACAATAGAGGAGAGTCATAATTTTCTTTTTTGGACCATTATTATACCTATTTTTATATTTATTTATTTATCTATTTATTTATTTCTTTATTGCTTTTTTGGGTCACACCCGGCAATGCTCAGGGGTTCCTCCTGGCTCTGCACTCAGGAATTACTCCTGGCGGTGCTCGGGGGACCACATGGGATGCCGGGGATCGAACCTGAGCCGGCATGGGCCGGCCATGTGCAAGGCAAACGCCCTACCTGATGGACCATCACTCCGGCCCCAATTATACCTATTTTTAAATGTATTTATTTTTTTAAATTGGATCGCAGTGAGATACACAGTGACAAAGTTGTTCCTGATTGGGTTTCAATCATACAATGTGCCAACACCGGACTCTTCACCACCGCCACGTTTCCCACCACCAGAGTCCCAGTTACCTCCGCCCCTGCCCCCGCCTGTATGGCAGGCACTTCCTTCTCTCCCCTCCCCTCCTCCTCTCCTCTCCCCTCCCTCCCATCTCCTTCTCTCCCCTCCCTCCCCTCCCCCTCCCCCCTTCCCCTCCCCTCCCTCTCCCCCTCCTCCTCTCCTCCCCTCTCTCCCTCTCCCCTCCCCCTCCCCTCTCCCTCCCTCTCCTCTCCTCCCCTCCCTCCTCCCTTCTCTCCTCCTCCCTCTCCTCTCCTCTCCTCTCCTCTCCTCTCCTCTCCTCTCCTCTCTCTCTCTCTCTCTCTCTCTCTCTCTCTCTCTCTCAAAGGTCATCACGTATACTCCTTTACCTACTTTCAACACTCAGTTCTTGTTTAGAGTGATCATTTCCAACTATTATAATTTACTTTTCTTTGACAACTAACCTTCAATTCTGTACCAGGGAAAGCAATTGAAGACCAACTGAGCCAGGGCAGAAAAGATCCAAGCAGACACATTCTGCAGATGTTTGGTCTGTCACTAGCCAGATTCTGAATCTTTAGATGCCCAGGAGTACTCTCGAATGACCCGAGAGAGGACGGCAGGAGTGGGGAAGGGTTGTGAGTGGCTGCTGGGGTAAGCGAGAGATAAACGCCCCCCGCCGCCCTGGTCGTGAGTGGGGTAGGTTAGAGATAAATGCCCCCGGCCGCCCTGGTCGTGAGTGGGGTAGGTTAGAGATAAACGCCCGGCCCTTTGCGAGCTGCCGGCAGTGCACGGGCAGCCTCTGCTCCTGGTCTTTGCGCGTGACTTGGACATTCCCACTAAGAGAGCATTAAAACAACAACAATAACATAAACCTCATGGAGAGCTGCTTACTTGCTTTTTGCTTTTGACTTCTATTTCTCTTTTTTCTTTTTTTTTTAACTCCTTGAGGTTTTGAGAGTTACCAGAAATTTGTGACAATAGGGAAGGGGTGCTCTCTTTTTTTTCTCTTTTTTTGCTTTTTTGGGTCACATCCGGCGATGCTCAGGGGTTACTCTGGCTCTGCACTCAGGGATTACTCCTGGCGGTGCTCAGGGGACCCTATGGAATTCCTGGGATTGAACCTAAGTCTGCTGCATGCAAGGCAAACACCCTCCTCGCTGTGCTATCGCTCGGGCCCGCGGGTGCTTTCTTTAAAAAAGGGGTTTCTCCTCCCTTGGTTTCTGCAAAGGTTTATTAAGAAACTTGTTTGGGGGCAGGAGATATGCTACAGCGGTGCTTGTCCTGCACATGGCCAAGCCAGCATCCCATATGGTCTCCTGAGCAGGGCTGGAGTGATTCCTGAGTGTGGAACTAAGCCCTAAGCATCAGCTAGTGTGACTCAAAACCCAAAACAAACAAAGAAACAAAAAAGAAACTTGCTTCCGCCCATCCGAGACTCTGGATAGAGCCTGGTTTGGGAATAGCCCTGGTGCTCCAGGGACCCGTCACTCTCCAGGCCAGGCTAAGATGATCCTGGTGTAACGCATCTAGAGCAACAGACAGGAAGCGCAGCACCGAGCCTCAGGCTTTGTCCCTAAGCACTGCTCGCGCATGGGCTCAGCTCTCAGAGCACAGTGAAGGCGCCGTATGGGCCCCTGTCAGAGAGCGGAAATGGAGGGGAAGAAAGTGAACGCTCAGAGGCTGGGCTCGAACTCCGGCTCTCAACCCCTCTGTGAATTACTCCCTCAGGCCCACTACTCCACACTTTCGCTCCAGTTCTTTTAGGGTTAGCTGCAGCAATGCTTGTTGGGACAGGGCAATATTTGGGGCCACACCCAGCTGTGCTCAAGGCTCTTGCAATGCCAGGGAACGAACTCAGGACCTTGCACACATGAAGCACGTGTTCTACCACTTGGGTTATCTTCCTGGTCCAAGGTTATTGTTTTTCTTTTTATTTTCCACTTTAAAATCAGGCAGAATGTGGGGCTGGAGCAATAGTACAGTGAGTAAGGTCTTTTGCCTTGCACGAGGCTACCTGAGTTCCATCCCGGCATTCCATAGTATCTCCCGAGCATCACCATGAGTGATTCCTGAGAGCAGAGCCAAGAGTAATACCTGAGCATCGTGGGTGTGACCCAAAACCCCTAAATAAATAAACAAATAAAGAAATTAATAGATATGAGGCAGGAAGCTCTCAGTCCTAAAACACCACCCATGGGCCTCCTGGCCCCAAGCCCTGTCAGGGCAGAAATCTGGGCTGGGATAACGGCATATTCCTAAATCCCAGAGGAGCTGATGGAGAAGTTTCCAGAAAAAGAGGAGTTTGCTTGACCTTGTCCCCCCAAGACATGTCATCGACTACAGGAGTTTCTTTTCTCCCAGAACCTTCCCATGTCCAGCTCACAGCTCATTCACTGTCCACACTGTCCATTGCGGAGCACCGCCTCCCCTAGCCACGCCCACCAGAGCCACGCCCACCAGACCCACTCAAGCCACGCCTCCACTGGGCCACGCCTTCCCTAAGCTTCATTCTGACTGCGCCATGGAAGCGCTCAAAGCAAGTCAAGAGAAAACTTGTTAGTGTCTGGGCACCGTGCCTTCCGCTGTGGGGAGCTCCCAGGTGTGGAGGAGTTCCCATCCTTCTTTCCTTACGAAAGCATGTGATGCTCAACTCTCGTGGAACTCACTCTCCCCTACAACGTTCTCCTGGAGTGGCCCCGAGCCATGCACAGTGTCACTTGGGACCTTGACAGAAATGCCAATGCTTGGGGCCTCCCCACACCTACTTCAGGTGGAGCCCACACACTGTTGCACTGTTTGTTGTTGGGGTGGAGGCGGCCCACAGAGCCCCATGTGAATGGTGTTGCCAAAGAGACTCTGTGGTTTGGGGGATGGAAACTGGGTCTTCACACTTGCGCCTCCTCCAACTGGGTTTTTATTTTTATTTATTTATTTATTTATTTTTTTTGCTTTTTTGGGTCACACCCGGCGATGCTCAGGGGTTACTCCTGGCTCTGCACTCAGGAATTACTCCTGGCAGTGCTCGGGGGACCATATGGGATACCGGGGATCGAACCCAGGCTGGCACCCAGGCCGGCACAGGCCGCCGCGTGCAAGGCAACGCCCTACCCGCTGGGCTATCGCTCCAGCCCCCCAACTGGGTTTTTAATAGACCGCCAGGGGATTCTGCTGCTGAGAGCTGCCCCTGTCTGAGAATCAGCTGGTCAGGGCAGGGGACAGTGAGGGTCTGGAGACCACTGGCCTGTCCTCTGGGGGGTCCTGAGGGGACAAGAAGAATCCACAGGAGGCCCGAGAGAAGACAGTCTCCACGGCTCCAGGTGCCCACCCGGGCTGTGACGGCCGAGCAGGACAGCAGTGGGACTTACCCCTTCCTTAGCATCTGTGCTCCAGCTCCTTCTCTCACTGGTCAGGAGGATTTTCTTGTAGGTTAAAGTGGGGGTTGGGGCTGGGGAGATAGTACAGTGTGCCTGGCACACGGTTGACCCGGGTTTAATCCCCGACTCCCCCCCACAAGGTCTCCTGAGTCCCTTCAGAAATGATCCCTGAGCCTAGAACCAGGAGTAAGCCCTGGGCTCTGTCAGGTGTGGTTCAAATAACAAAATAAAATAAAAATTTCCCAGCAGAATCTTTGAGAACCAGCGCAAGTACTTAGTGAGAACACCGAGAGGGCAACGAACATTTCTCAGGTGCCTGCGGACAGCCAGGACCGGACCGAGCTTGAGCTTACAGGTTCCCCCTCTACTGGACTCTCCTCCAGGCTGGCTCCAGGAACGACTTCACTTATCAACTGGGGAAAAAGAGTCTAAGAGGATCACGTTTTACCCAGGGAGACGCGATAGCAGAGCTAGAATTTGAACTCTTCTGTGTTAGTTCAAACTTGAGGTCTTAAAACCATCTGGTCTGGGCCTGCAGACAGAACAAATGCTCAAAGAATTCATTCTCCTTCCCGTGGGTCGTGGCTTTGACTCGCTAATGAGGGGCTGGCCGGGGCGCATGCAAATTCCAGGGTCTGCTGAGAAGGAGCCTTTTACTCCAGGCTGTGATTTAGACCAGGACCCCGCGGGGCTTCCCCAACTCTGCTCTTCCAGAAACCTCAGCCCCCTCAGCCCCCGGGCTCTGCCACTTGGCTTTCTTGGGGATGCGCGCGGAACAGACAAGTGCGGTGGGATCCCGGCCCGAGTGGGGTCCTGCAAGTTTTTGCTTCCACCAGGTGCAGGCACAAACCTACCCCAGGCCCGGCAAAGCAGTCCTCCAGCCTAGATTCTCACCTGTAGCGCACATCCTGCGTGCGGGAACCCGGAGACCCAGAGGGGCGCGCAGACCCGGCGCTCCGCCACCATCCGCAGCGCGATGCTGGAGACAAGGGAAGCGGCCGAACAATGAGGAAGAGCTGCACATGCGCACAAGAGCCGCGAGGACCAGTTTCCTCGCTCATCAATCCCCGGGTCATCAATCCAAATCTAGACCGTTTCCCAGAGGACTCCGCCCTCTCCTCAAAGGGAATCTGCTTTTCGGGTTGAGTTGGGCGAGGCGTGATCAGAACCATCTCTGCTCCTGTTGGTAGCCCCAGTGCCTTCTGCAATAATAGCCCCTTCACTCCTTGAAGATCTTACACAAAATAAACGGGTCCCTAAGCGCCCCCGGCCCCCACTGTGGGGTATAAAAAATGTGAATAGAGACACAAAGATGTGAATGACTCTTTGTGGTAGAAAGACAATGGGAAAAAAATGAAAGCAGCGAATGATTTTGTTTGAGGGCTGGGAAAGGGAAATTAAAGGCCAGTCAGTGTGTTGCTAGAGATAAACTTGGATCACAGCAGGTAAATGTACAGCTTGTAAGCGGATGGGCACCTTACCGTGGATATGCTGGTCAACAAAGCGTCGATATTCCTCAATCCTCCAGGACTCCTTCCCTTCCACCCCACCCAAGAGTCAATTATTTTCAACAAAATTCCCACAGGCATCTCAGTAAGTTGAGCGCTGTGAGTTTTTTCTGTTTTGGCCTTGGGTTTAATTTTATTTTTCTTAACAGAGCACATACAAATTTCACTGGAAGGGCAAGAATTTCCCAGGGTCACAGCTAGGACAAAATCCAATGTTCGCTGTAGACAGGAATGGCTCAATAGTAATATGATGTTCTGCAGAGGAACCAGGACAAACGCCCGAGTTCACAAGATTTGCAAGTCTGAGAAAGATGGAATTTCCAAGTAGAGCTTTGTGTGATGAGGGAGAAAAGGCAGGCTATAAGAAGTTAGTAAGCAGGTCAGAGGCTTTAGGGGGAGAGGGGATGATTAAGTCTTTAGTACTTTTATATTATAGCGTAAATTTTATATAGATGCTGGGTTTCACATCTTAACAGTAAAACCAGCCTACGGAAAACATAACGCATAAAGTTTCCCCATTTAATCTCCGGATAGGGATGACAATCTGTCAATCATAAACAAACTGACTGCTGAATTGTACTCTAGAAAAATTAAAAACCTTCCTTTTAGAAAAATAAACAATGTGAAAACACACTTGGAAAGTGTATGTGATAAGTGTGGAAGGAAATGGTTTATTGACTTCACTTAATTATCTCTTATGCATTTATAAGAAGATCAGCCGACCATAAAAATGATGTATGGATATGAAGGGGAAAGTAATAAAGGAAAAATGCAAATGAGGAATAAATACACGCAAGCAGCCCATAAACTTCAGATAAAAAATGTAAATGTTTAAATACATTTTTTTGGCCTGTCCAGTTGGCAGGGATTATAAAGAAAAATGTTATCCAGTAGGGAATAAGTTTGGGGAAATTTTCCTTCTTATAAACATCTGTATGAAAACTAACTTTTTAAATAGTTTGGATAGCATTTTAAATTTAAAATTTAAAAGGAACAGCACTCTCACAAAGCGAAAGGAGAATGCACTTTATTTGATATATTTCCTGGTGCGCTCAGTGCTTGGAGGTTCTCTCTCGTGCATTGCTCAAGAGATGGGGTTATTCTGGGGTTAAAGCTGGTTTCCCAGGACAAGGAGGACTTGTCAATGGTTGGAACCTACCACAGTGTGTGGGGGTCATAGGTTAGGTAAGATAAAGACGGGCCCAGTGTTCTAACAATTGTTGGAAATGGTAACACCAAAGGAGGAAGAAGGAGGAAGAAGGAAGGAGAAGGAAGGAGGAAGAAGGAAGAAGAAGGAGGAAGAAGGAGGAAGGAGAAGGAGGAGAAGGAGGAGAAGGAAGAGAAGGAGAAGAAGGAGAAGAAGAAAGAAGGAGGAGAAGGAGAAGAAGGAGGAGAAGGACAAGGAGAAGGAGAAGGAGAAGGAGGAGGAGGAGGAGGAGGAGGAGGAGGAGGAGAAGAAGAAGAAGAAGAAGAAGAAGAAGAAGAAGAAGAAGAACAACAACAACAACAACAACAACAACAACAACAACAACGGCTTGCCACAGAGGCAGGCTATGGGAGGGAAGAGGGAATCTGGGAACATTGGTGCCGGGAAATGTGCACTGGGGGGGAGGGATGGATGCTGGAACACTGTATGACTGAAACCCAATCACGAACATCTTTGTAATTGTATCTCTCCTAGTGGTATAATAAAAAAAGCTGAATTTCCCACATGCAAAGTATGTTCTGCAGTTTTTCAGGCCATCCCTCTGGCCCCAAGGAGCAGGTGTTTTAACATAAGCATTCTATAGTAAAACACAGGCTGAGGGAGAGGACAGTCAAGACAGAGAAGGGCCCACTCTAACGATGACAGATGGAAATGATCCGTCTGGACAAGAATTGAGTGCCGGGGGCAGGAGCGATAGTGCAGCAGGGAGAGTGTTTGCCTTGCATGCCTCTGACCCAGGTTCAATTCCTGGCATCCCATATGGTCCCCTGAGTACTGCCAGGAAGAAGTCCTGAGTGCAGAGCCAGAATAACCCCTAAGCATCGTCAGGTGTGAGCCAAAAAGTCAGAAAAAAAGAGACTTGAGTTATATATATATATATATATATATATATATATATATATATATATATATATATATATATATATATATATATATATACCTTACAGTACCCGTACCGCCAAAGTATAAAGACCAGAAGGAAAGGCGGGGGAGTGTCTGCCTTAGAGGTAGAGGAACTGAAGGCTGGGTGGGTGGCAGGAGGGAAACTGGGGACAGCGGTTGTGGGAAATGTGCACTGGTGAAGGGACAGGTGTTGGAGGAGCATGAGTGAAACCCAATCATGGACAACTTTGTAACTGTGCATCTCACAGTGATTTAATTAAAAAAAATTAAGGGAATGATAGCCCAGCGGGTAGGGCGTTTGCCTTGCACGCAGCCTGCCCACGACGGCCCAGGTTCGATCCCCGGCATCCCATATGGTCCCTGAGCACCGCCAGGAGTAATTCCTGAGCGAAGAGCCAAGAGTAACCCCTGAGCATCAGCCAGGTATGACCCAAAAAGCAAAAAAAAAATTTTTTTTAAAAGAAGAATTCTATTATAAATCTCATATGCAAATATTATCTAGGGACATTTGTATAAGCACATCCTGACAGGTTATGTTAACAACAACACAATATAAAAGTTCTAAATGTTAAAAAAGCCTGGGGGTGAGCGGGGGGGGTGGGGTACATTGGTGGTGGAAATGGGGCACTGGTGGAGGGATGGTTGCTGGAATACTGTATTACCAAGAACCAATTATGAACAGCTTTGTAATTGTATGTCTCACGGTGGTATAATCACTTGATCACTTGATCACTTGGATCCCGTTATTCATCGATTTGCTCGAGCGGGTGCCAGTAACATTTCCATTGGACCCTATCACGTGCCAATGTAGCCCAATGGCATCTGGTTGATTCAGGAATAGGAAGAGCCTCAAATCGTTCCTTCAGGGTCTTGACAAGGAAGTATGACCATCTTGTAGGTGGGCGGCCACGTGATCTTTTGACATCCCGTGGGATCCAGTCAGTAACGGCTCTAGTCCAGCGGTCGTCTCCAAATCGCATTACATGTCCAGCCCATCTGATTTTTTGATGCCTTGGCAAATGAGACAGCATCCCTGATTCTGGAATAGTGATGGAAGTCGGAATTCTGGATTCCTTCTCTCACTTGAGTGAGGCGTGATATTTCCAAGCATAGCTCTTTCAGTTCATCTCTGGGAGACCCAAATAGCATTCTCATCCTGCTTTCTATGGGCCCAGGTCTCTGAGGCGTATGTTAATGCAGGGAGAACGGTGGAGTCAAAGAGATGTGCCTGGAGCCAAAACAAACAAACAAACAAACAAACAAACGAATAAATGAATAAATGAATAAATGAATAAATAAATATATATTGAACAAAAAATGACAAACTCCCAGCAGGATTTCATAAAGGTGGGGTAGCTATAAAATAATGGCAAGGGGGAGTTTTCAACATGTTTTTAAAATAAAAAGTTCTTTAACCAAGAGTATAAGTCATTGAGCTACATTTTGTGACAAACCCACATACCTCCAAAGGGTTTAAATCACTGTATCACTGTCTTCCTGTTCATCATCGATTTTCTCGAGTGGGCACCAGTAACATCTCCATATGACCTGTCTCATGCAAGTAGAGCCCAAGAGCACCGGCTTGCTCCAGGAACATAAAGAGCCTCAAACCATTCCATCAGGTCATGGGAATGAGGTCTATAATTGTTACTGGTATCTGGCATATCAAATACAACACGGGTAGCTTGCCAGGCTCTACCATGCAGGTAGCATACTCTTGTAGTCATCTCAACTAAATAATTGTAGTCATTTCATATAAAATAATGATGCCACCAAGAAATCTGACCTTTCATTTCCTTAAACCAAAGGTCCGGGGAAACCTCTACCTTAAACTTAACAGCTTGCTCAGCTCCCTGTTGGAAGAAGTGCAGTTTTATCACAAAAATCACAAGAGTTAGCACCAGAAAAGACCAAAATAAAGAGTGGTCATGAGGAATATTGCGAAGCTTCCAGAGCTTTGCTCTTTGACTATTAAATTTAGAACAGGAAGAATGACAAGGCTTTTGAGACCTGAACGGGCTTGGGGAATTCCATTCCTCCACTTGGTCCTCATCAGAGCTTGTAAGAGCTCTGGGGAAACCCTCAAACTGAGCATCCCTTTCCGTTAGAGGGGCATCTTCGCCTTCGGAGGTATTAACTCGGGCAGATTTTCGTGTTTGAGAGTCTGCCTCCTCTGGATGCTTCTTTTCTTCCTCTAGGTTATCGTCAAGCTTTAAAATCTCTTTGCTAGATTTAATTTCATGATTCTCTGAAAGACAAGCAGGAGTTACTAAAGTTGAGACTACTACTATCACCTGAAAAAAAGCAGGTGAAGCCAGAACAGAGAAAAAACTTCCAAGAAGTAACCCATTTTAACTCACGGTTTAAGTTCTTCCAGCTTCAGGAAAAGTTCATCAGCAACTTGGTGGGACCTCCAGATGCCCACCCAGGGACGCCAGATGTCGGGAATGGCCGCCGGGGTCCCCAACAGTGTCAGGACAGAGGTTCTCTTCTACCTCCGAGGACGCCGGGGAACAGATGAAAACTCACGAGTCCGGTGCAGTCCCAAAAAGGCTGCTTAGAGCAAACTAGTATGATCCTCCCTATAGTCTTCCTATAGTCTCAGCCAGGGTGGTAGTCTCCTGGTAAAATTCTAACTGTCCCAACGCTGGGTGCAGTGGGTATAAAGTGGAGTATAAAGAGGAGCTGTGCCCAATCCGTGGGGAAGCGAGGGGCCCACTGGCAGAACAAGAGCAACCCATGGAGTTGATTGCCAGTGAGCAGTAAGGGGTTTGGCCAGCCCTGGTCGAGTCCAACATTGCTCCAAGGGTTCGCTCACACATGCAGGGGGGGGGCCATGCTGGCCAGACTTCGAGCGGGGATTTGGGCTCCTCCTCCCTTTCCTCCACCTCCATACCACCTACCCTCCAGCCTGCCTCCATGGCAGACACTTGTATCTCTTTCTCTTGCTCTCTTTCTTCTTTCTCCTTCTGCACATCATGGTTTACAAGACAGGTACTGAAAGGTTATCATATTTGTCCCTCTACCTACTTTCAGCACTCAGTTCTTGTCCAGAGGTTTCACTTGGGTTTCGGACCAAGTAACATGAAATAAATTTGTCATATGCATGGCAAGGAGGCAAAAAAAAAAAAACTTCATTTATGACAGGGGAGATAATGACGATTATTGCATAAGATATAAGTACAAAATAAAATTTAATGCAATTTATGACTTAAATGTATATGTACATATTATGATACCAATATCAAAGGTCAGGCGAATCATGGATCAGGAGGTCTTGTCAAAGGTGGAAATTATCAAAACGTGTGGGAGTCAGAGGTTAGGTAAGACAAAGAAGTGAACAGTGTGCTAATAATTGTCAAAAGTGCTAATACCAACCTAGAACTGAGCATTAAATACAGGCAAAAAGATACACATGACAACCTCTTAATGTATGTATTGTAATCCACAATCGCCGGAGCGATAGCCCAGCGGGTAGGGCGTTTGCCTTGCACGACCAGCCTGTGCCGCCCGGGTTCGATCCCCGGCATCCCATATGGTCCCCGAGCACCGCCAGGAGTAATTCCTGAGTGCAGAGCCAGGAGTAACCCCTGAGCATTGCCGGGTGTGACCCAAAAAGCAAAAAAAAAAAAAAAAAAAAAAGCAAAGGGTTTAAAAACATGTGTAAAAGTCAAATAAATATAACTGAACCAAATGAGAAGCTCTCAATAATTTGAGAATATGTGACATATAAAAATATATGACAATAGTACAGCCTAGGCAAGACCTGAAAAAATTCAAAACCTGAACCATTCAGTATTAAAATACTTATAGGATCAAGCATTGAGTCAGAAGAATAGGTTTCGGGAAGCATAAATTCGCATCTAATGTGGACCGCATTTGCTCCAATGCTGTCTTTTTTTTATTTACTCTGCCTGTGTTAGCTCTGATGTGGTATCGAATGTTCTCCTCTAAATTTACTGCACAGCATTGGGTTAAGTGCTTTGTCGTATATAACATCGAATTTCCACTTCGAACTAATTGGTTGTCATGAATTTTTAAGTGTCTTAAGAGCACCACTATTTAATTAATATTTGGATAAGACTGGTGTGGTAATTAAAAAGATTTAAAAATTAATAACGGCGATAGCCCACGTAGGCGTTTCCTGCACGCCCCCCATCCCGCCCAGGTTCAACCCGCATCCCATATGGTCCCCCGAGCACCGCCAGATAATTCCTGAGCACAGAGCCAGGAGTAACCCTTGACCACCCCCCGGTGTGACCCAAAAAAAAAATTAATAACAGTGAGTGCTTGAAATACCACCAAAGTTATAAAATCATTCAAAACCTTCGGATGCATTCGCAACAGTGTGGTCATTTTCTCTGGCCTTAACAATCCCTGTTGAACTGATGTATAAATTGAGCTTATCCACTAAGGGAATCTAACCACATTTCAATAATAGAAACACTTCCCGACTTGAGTTTTGTCCAGTTTGTGCAGTTTACACATCTTGGAGAGCTTGGAAGTTGTGTTTCTTGAACTTTGTGCACAACACGAGGCTGTCCGACTTGGCCCAAGTTTCTTCTGGACATCCATTATCATAGGTAGTAAAATTTGTTCTGCTCCTAGTTTCCTATACTTTTTTCTAACGCATATTGTTAGGATAATATAATAATAATGCAATAAAAATGTTTATTTTTCAAATGTCATTGTTTAATTGAATCACAATGAGATACACAGTTACAAGATTGTTCATTGGGTTTCAGTCATATAATGTTCCAATACCAAACCTTCACCAGTGTACATTTAGCGCCATCCCAGTTTCCCTCCTCTACCCTGTCCCTGACTCCTATGGTAGGTACTTTTCTTCTTCTGTCTGCTCTGTCTGTCTCTGTCTCTGTCTCTGTCTCTGTCTCTGTCTCTGTCTCTGTCTCTGCCTGTCTCTCCTTTTTGGGCATTATGGTTTGCAATACAGATACTGAAAGGTTATCAGGTCTATCCCTTTACCTGCTTTCAACACTCAGTTCTTGTCCAAAGCAATCATTTCCAACTATATTGTCATACTGGTCCCTTCTCTATCCTAACTTCCCTGCAAAACACACACACACACACACACACACACACAAACCGTGGTAAGCTTCCAGCTATTGACAAGTCCCCCCTGGCTCCTGTTTTCCCTGCCCTTGGATATTAGTCTCATAACTGTTTTGTTTATATCCCACAAATGAATGCGCTAAAATCTCTTCTGTTCCTAGTTTGCAGTAGATTTTGAAAATCGTCCATTTTAAGGAGCCAGGGAGGTGGCCTCGGGGCAGAGCACGTGCCCAGCAGTTTGGTCCTCCTGGCCTTGCACCTCTGCACAGTTCACTGAGTGTAGTCCTGGCACCCCCAGAGCACTGTGGCTTTTAGACAGTTCATGTCTCTGGTTAATTTTTTAAGAGTTATGCATCACTCTATGGATTAAACCTTAAATAGAGCTAGGTCATAATATCTTGCTTTTACAAAATAACTGCTTTTTAAATAAAAACAAAAGTGGGGTCACCCCCAATGGTGCTCTGTGCTTAGGGGTCACTCCTGGAAGTGCCTGGGGATCAGGGGGTCCTGGGGTTTCCACCAGGGTGTATCCAGCCCTTGGAACTATCTCCCTAATCCCACAATTGCTTTTTTGCATTTTTTGAGATAGTGGATGCTTACTAGACTTATTGTTATAGTCGTTTCACATGATATGAAATCACATCATTATGTTACACATGGAATTTCCATGGAGCTTTAATAATAATAACTATAACAACAATACTAATCATAACGTTCTTTCCAGCTGTTTTCAAGAACCCCCCTATCAGACTCACAACCTTTAAGAATCAGTTCCGGTTTGTGTATCTTCCTTCATGTTCTAATCCGTGAAATAAAATGTGTCTGTAGAAAAGATTGTAAAATAAATAGGCAGTTGGTTCAACTACAGAGCCAAGCATACCAACAGGAGCGCTCAAGACGTTCCTGGGGCCTGGGTCGATAGCACAATGCGTAGGGGTTTGCCTTGCACACAACCCACCCGGGTCTGATCCCCGGCATCCCATATGGTCCTCTGAGCACCGCCAGGAGTAATTCCTGAGTGCAGAGCCAGGAGTAACCCCTGAACATTGCTGGGTGTGACCCAAAAAGAAAAAACAGGGGACCACGCCTGTCCCTGTGTGTGGCCAGAGATCCCTTGCAGGAGGCGCTTTTCAGGAAGAAGCTGGCAAGGTCCCCTCCTGCTATGGCCCAGCCCTGGAAAGCTGGGCTACCCCTGGTTGACGTCAGCCGGTCTGCCTTTCTCAGGAGAAAGACAAAGTTACACTGGGTGGTCTTAAAGTTTAGCCCTCAACACAAGAGGGCAAATTCTGCTTCCGCTTTTCCCCACAAACTGGCCCGGAAAGAAGAAAAAACTAAATGCAGAGAATTTGGATGAACACAAAGAATTCACATGGTTAGAACCTACCCCTTTGGATAGATGTTTGCAAATGCTTTAAAATAATGACATATTCTTTGGGTTTAACACAACCCAATCAAGATCTGATTCTTCTATCTTTTCTGAAGCTTTACTTATAGAAAATTTATCTGAGCTTAACTTACATGGAGTTTACTGAAAGGAAAAGGACATTTTGGGGGAAAGTGGAGTGAATTTGATCACACTCAGTTTCCTACCAACACAGGTCGGGAGAGGTGAGTTTGGACACTATGGGAACGATCAGTGACCTTTTGAGGGACTTCAGGGAAGTCCTGAATTCTGGAAGACCTGTAATAGGGTAAGAGGAGAAGGAAGGCAATGGATCTGGGAATGGTGTTGTTGATCAAAGGGAGAAGAATTGGTGATGGATGGGGTGGGAAGTGTTGAGTAGGAGACCTTTCTGGCGCCATCATTATTGCACGTGGGAACGTGACTGTGCCTGTTCTTATAGAGCGACACTCTCCTATATGGTCTCTTGAGAGAGGGCTTGATGGGCCCTCAGCTGAGACAAGTGTGGTCACAGGTCCAGAGCCCTCGGGTAGCTCACACAACCTCATGGTTCTCACCGAGACCCAGCCGCCCTCCGCCCCACACTGACATGCCTTGGTAACACCAGGCTTTTGAGATTTCACCCCCGCCCCAGCTCCTGACTTTCTGTAATTCCAGGGCACTTCAGCGGCGTCGGCAAATCTTTTTGTCTTCCTTAGGCCCAGGAGCAAGGCAGCGGATAGGTCTGGTCTCTGTCTAAGTGCATGAAATAGAGTCTCAGAATTGAGTCCTCCAAATCCACCACACAGGAAAAAGGGGATGAGATCAGCATATCAAGGGGCCCTGAAAATCAGGTTTGGTTGGTTTAATTGTTTTCTTTTCGGGGGCTCCTAGTAGTCTTGGGGGCCACTAGGGCACACCTGGCAGAGCTGGCAGAGCTCTGGAGGGCATGAGGTGCCAGGACCGGGACCTGGGCATGCCAGGCAAGTGTTCCGGCCTTCACCTGCCTCTGTTCAGACTTCTCGAACTCCTGTTCATGGATCACAACCACTGTGAAGTGTCTTCTAAAATACATACTGCACACAACTCAAGAGCAGTCAGCTGTGATGAAACAGATAAGAAACGCCAGATACTGGTGACTGTAGAGCAACAAGAACCTCATCGAGGCTGGTGGGTGTGTTTGTTCAAGCGCAGTTTACAATGTCCTACTCCTGAACTTTACAGCGACACCCTCAGCAGAGCTCAGGGGCTGGGCCGACTCCTGGCAGTGACTGGCCCAGAGATGGGGGTCTGCGGGCTGCTTCTCGGGCCAGCAATGCAGGTTGCTTGGGGGCTCCTGGTGATGCTGAGGACCTGAGAGCTATATCCAGTGGTGATCGGGGACGGATGGTGCTTAGGGAGGGCACAGGGCCTTCCACACTCTGCCAGTGGTCTACCACCGCTTCAACTTCTCCCAAGTCACCTGCTTTAAAAATATTATACGGGGGGGGGAGGTCGGAGCTATAGTACAGCAAAGAGGGCATTTGCCTTGTTCACCGCCTACCTGAGTTTGATCCCCAGCATATCATATGGTCCCCTGAGCACTGCCAGAAGTAGTTCCTGAGCTCAGAGCCCTGATATCGCTGGGTGTGGCCAACAACCAAAATATTCTTAGCACACAGTTTTTAACATCTTTGCCACCTACATGGCAGAGCCTGGCAAGCTACCCCCTGTCGTATTTGATATGCCAAATACCAGTAACAATTATAGACCTCATTCCCATGACCTGGATGGAATGGTTTGAGGCTCTTTATGTTCCTGGAGCAAGCTGGTGCCCTTGGGCTCTACTAGCATGAGACAGGACATATTGAGATATTACTGGTGCCCGCTCAAGCAAATCGATGATGAACGGGAAGACAGTGATACAGTGATACACAGTTTTAAAAATGAACCATGTACCATACAGTCAAAGGTACACCTTTAATGGGCTATTTGATGAATTTTGGGGGAAAAAAAGTATGGTCACATTACCGCTACTTCCGTCAAGAAACAGCACGTTTTCATCAGCCCATACTGTTTCCTCAAGCTTCCCATCTACCCACTGCTTCCTTCTCCCTGCCAAGGGCGGTTTTCATTGCAATAGCTAAAGAAGAGCTGTGCCTTGCCTAGAATTCTTAGGAAATGTAATCCTTTGCTGTGGAGGCTTTCTGCGGTGTTGGCAGCGAGCCCAGGGTTTCACACATCTGAGGCAGATGCTGAACCACCGAACTGTGTCCTGTGTCCTAAGCATGTGGCCCAGGGGCTTCTTTTCTGTTTTGTGTTTGGATCCCACCAGACGTTTCTCAGGGCTTACTCCTGGCTTTGCACGCAGGGACCCCTCCTGGTGGGGCTGAGGGGTCTTTTCAGGTGCTGTGGCTCGATCCTAGATTGGGGAGTGCACAAAGGCCGCCTTCCTGTCCTCAGTACCCCCTCCAGCCCTTACAGGAGTGAATCATTTTTACTCAGCAAAATGAGTTTGAGATTTATCTGCTGTTGGAGCGAGTGCCAGAGACTCATTCTGTGTTATTGTCGCGCAGGGTATTGTCTATTTTGCAACTTACACACTTCCTTTGTGATGGTAATTTGTGTTGTTTCCAGATTAGAGCTATTATGAATGAACATGGTCACACAAGTCTTTGGTGGATTCAGTTTCCATTTTGCCTGCTATGGGGTAGCTGTATTCGAATTTTAAGAAGCTAACAATCAGCTTTGCTAAGTGCCGGAACCAACAAACACATCCGCCAGCCGTAGCTGAGGTTTCTGTTGCTCTAAAGTCACCAACATCTGGTATTTCCAGTCTGTTTCATTGCAGCTATTTCTGGTCGTGTGGCACTGGTGTCCCACCTCACTGTGATTTGCATTTCCTAGATGACTGCGCTGAGCTGAGGGTTCATGGATCAACTGTTGACACTTCCTTTGTGAAGTGTCTCTTCAAGTCTTCCAAAGATGGCATTGTTTTAAGAAATGATTGCGTTGTAAGGTTGTGTTGTTATTGTTGCTATTAAAATCTCTGGCGGACTGAAATCCTCTCCCAGATGCCTGAATAGTGAGTATTTTTCCCACTCCCCAACTTCCTTTGTGCTCTAAATGGCCCCTTTTCATAAACAAGCATTTTTTATCTTGACGAAGTCCAACCTCACGCCTTTATAGTTTATGGTTATTGCATTCTGTGACTACACCAGAAATCTTTGCCTGTTCTCAGCTGATGAATAAATATGCTCTTTCTTTCGAGAAACCCTGTATGGTTTGTTCCTCTGTTTAGGTTGACGACGTGTCTTCCGTTAATTTTTATGAAGGAAGGCTGGATAATTTGTTTACACGGACAGGCCGTTATTCCAGGCTCATTTGTTCAAAGACTTTCATTTTCCAATTGAACTGCTTGGATGCTTTCAGAAACAACCCAGCTACCATATATATATAAAATACATATACACACACACATATATAATCTATTTCTAGATTTTTTTGTTCTTTTGAACAGACCTGTTTGTCTAGTCTCACACACAGTTTTGTCTGCCAGCACATACTAAATCTTGGCCTTTGGTTATGGGAAATCTTCCAGCTTTGTCATTTAAAAAAAAATCAACGTGACCGTGGCTATAATCGAATCTCTGCATTTTTCTCTTGTGAATTTTGAATCAACTTGGAATGTGGGACACAAAGTCTATTGGGATTTTGACTGAGAATATATTCTATCTACAGACCAATTAGGGAAAATGATAATCTTTTTAATATCAAGTCTTTAAGTTTGAGAACATAGTATATTTTAATTTCTCTCAATAACATTTATGACTTTCACATTTATTCTTTCATATTCCTTGACCTTGATTTTAGTGAATGATATTTGCAGTATTTTTTTGCCTTGTGTTTGTTATTGGCCCACGGAACCATAACTGATTACTTTGAATACTTTGCATTATGGTAGCAGCCAAATCACCAATTAAATGTAATAATAATGACTTGAACCATAGGCCTTAAGGCCTGTGCCTTGCATGTGACTTTGTCCTCTGCGACCCTGGATTCGAATCCTGGGCATCACATATGTCCCTTGAAAATGGCCAGGAGTGACCCTGAGCACAGAACCAGGACTAGTCTCTGAGTATCATCAGGTGTGGCCTCCAACCTTCCCCTCCCTGATTACTTGAAGATTTCTTGCAGTCACGCCATCTGTGAATGGTTTCCTTCCCAAGCCTCTGCTCTTTTCTTTCCTTTTCTAAAACATCCATTCAAATTTTCTAAGTGTTGACTAGAAATGGTGCAGAGACATCTTTTTGATGTCTTCTCACTTATATGAAATGAAATCTCACCTTTCAATCCCATTCAAGGGGATGGCTTTTAGATTGAATTATGTTTAAATGAAGAAATATTTCATTTCCTATCTTTTTTTTTGGGTCACACCCAGCGATGCTCAGCCATACTCCTGGCTCTGCACTCAGGAATTACTCCTGGCGATGCTCAGGGGGATCATATGGGATGCCGGGATCGAACCCAGGTCGGCTGCATGCAAGGCAAACGCCCTCCCTGCTGTGCTATCGCTCCGGCCCCTCATTTCCTATCTCAACCGTGCTATTAAGCAATTCTCCTCTCCCCCTCTTATTCTCCTATCAGAAGAATGAGGATGTTGCCTCTGGTCTGGGACCCACCCTGAGTCCCTTGCCCGCTGCCATCAATCCTGCTTGACCTTCCGGTCTGGCTTCTGTTCTCCCGCATTTGTGGCTACTGTTACTTGGGAGTCGGGGGCCCATGGGGGTGTCTGTCCTCGACTCTCCTTTGGGGCCACGATCTAGGTGTTTACCCAGATGCTGGCCATGCGCTCCCTTATTGCATCAGGCGTGGCCTTGGCACAGTGCAGCTGTGCAGAGCCCAGACTCCTGGCCCAGGGCTCAGGGCGCAGAAGATGCTACCCCCCGCTCCATGTTCCCCCCAGCCCTCTCCACCCCTGCGTGGGTGAAGAGCCCCCGTCAGACCCCCTCCTCTCAGAGACTCTCCTGAGAGCTAGTGTGGGGAGCCCCCGCGCCCCCTGGTCTGTGCTTCATGGACATCGCCCTGGAACCCCAGCACTGAACTGACTGAAAATGCTCCTGATGCTTTAGCTGGAATCTTGCCCAGGCTGGTTTTCGTTTTCTTTTTTTTTAATTTAATTTAATTAAAATTTTATTATTTAATTAAAAATCACTGTCACTGTATCACTGTCTTCCCGCTCATCATCAATTTGCTCGAGCGGGCACCAGTAACATCTCCATATGTCCTGTCTCATGCAAGTAGAGCCCAAGGGCATCTGCTTGCTCGAGGAACATAAAGAGCCTCAAACCATTCCATCAGGTCATGGGAATGAGGTCTATAATTGTTACTGGTATCTGGCATATCAAATATGAACACGGGTAGCTTGCCAGGCAACCCAAAAAAGAAAAAAAATTAACAAAGCATAACCCTGAGTGAGGGTAACCAGGCCTGAAACAAAGCCTGAGTGTGGTCATATAGCCTGAGCAACTCCGAGGCTTGGTCTTACCGGTGCAACATGTCGGGAGCCTGGTTGAGCAGCATGTAATACTGTCGCACAAACTCCCGCCCGACCAGCAGGGGCTTGGCTTCTCCATCACCATTGCTTTGATGAAGTCAACCTGCATGCAGCCCTCTAAGCACAGAGCAAGAGTCAGCCCTGAGCACAGAGCACACAGCATCTGGCCCCCAGGCTCCACCGTTTGCAGCCTCTCCTCAAGTCCACTGTCAGGTTTGTAACAAAAACCTTAGGAAAGTCAAATCAAGCAGCAAAGTTCTTTGGAGGGAACAACTAAGGCTTAATAGACCGAACAAGAGTTTCCTTCCTGGGGCCTGAGCGATAGCACAGCAGGTAGGGCATTTACCTTGCACACGGCTGACCGGGTTCGATCCCCAGCATCCCATATGGTCCCCTGAGCACCGCCAGGAGTAATTCCTGAGTGAAGAGCTAGGAGTAACCCCCTGAACATTGCCGGATATGACCCAAACAGCCAAAAAAAAAGTTTCCATTCCTTCCAGGTCCTGGGTACTCACTTATGAACTCAGCATCCAAGTTTGGGCCCCCCCACACCTTGTGGAAACCAGGTTGTATATACAATTACAAGGATGTTCATAATTGGGTCTCAGTCATACAGTGTTCCAGCACCTGTCCCTCCACCATTCCCCATTCCCACCACCAGTGTCCCCACACTCCCTCCCACTAACCCCAGCCTGCCCCTACAGCAGGCACCTTTTCTTTCTCTCTTCTCTCTCTCTCTTTCTCTGTCTCTTTCTCTGTCTCTCTCTGTCTCTGTATTTCTCTCTTCTCTTATACTTCGTGGCTTGCCCTACAGATATTTACGGTTTATGATGTAAGTCTCTATGTGTATATTCAATTGTGAGTTCTAGTGTGACATTATAATTCCCCATTCCCCATCAACCTCCCCAGTTTGTTACAACTACAATGATCATTACAGTGCATAAATGTGAAAGATCCTAGGAAGGACCTGGTCCTAACCTTCATTATTATCGAAGCTTGTCGTGTGGCCACAGGTCTGGTCTGTCTCTAGTCCGGCTTTGCTGGTTGTGGTGGTTGTGGGCCCTTAGCCATGCCCGCCAACATGGAGGTGAAGGGATCGGGGAGGAGCCCAAATCTCTGCTCCAAGTCCGGCCAGCACAGCCACCCCCCACGTGACTGCTAACCCTAGGAGCTATGTTGGACTCCGCCAGGGGCTGAGCCGTTTATCACCCTCTGAAACTCTGTGGGCTGCCCCACGTGGGTCGAGGGCCAGCTGTTGGTCTGGTCTGTCTCTTATCTGGCTTCTAGGCTGGTGTTCAAAGTGTGACCCTCGACTAGCAGCTGCCTTGGGGTCACCGAGAAACTGATTAGAAACACAAACTCATGAGCCCCTCCCCAAACCTACGACCTGACACCTGGGGTTGGGAATCCCGGTGATTCCAGGCCATGGAAATAGCTGAGGACTGTCCCCTGCACTACCACCACCATGGGCAAAGGGCTGGGGACTGGCCTGGACTGAAAAACCAGGGCCGGAGAGGTAAAACAGCCGGAAAGATGCTTGCTTTGCACATGGTGACCCAGGTTTGACCCATGACCATCCACATGTGGTCCCTGGGGCACTGCCAGGCGTGACCCTGAGCACAGTTAGCCCTGAGGATCAGTGAGTGTGGCCCAAACAGCAAAAACAAACAAACAAACAAACAAACCAACCAACCGAGAAGCTCCTTAATGTATGTATCTGCAGTCCTGGCGGGCAGCTTGCTGGGACTGACAGTAGCCCACATCACGGAGGGCTGGCTGGGGCCGGGGCAGTGCCCAGATCACGGCAGGCTGCCCAGAGACGGGCTGTGCCCAGATCACGGCAGGCTGGCTGGGGTGGGTCCCCAAGCTCCTGATAAGTTTCGGTCTCTGACCAGCAGCTCCCTGGCTGCTCATGGAGGTGAGAGGCAGCTTTGCCTCCAGGGCCATTTGTGGGGGGACAGTGTCCACGTCTCAGTCATGAGGGGATCTGCTGTACCCTAAATCCTGGCTGCCACAGCAATCACCTAGGGCCATTCTGGGACTGGGTGAAGTGGGGGGGTCACAGGTCAGTCGGAGGCAGGAGCAGCCACACCGTCTGTTTACCTGCACTCCCAGTGGTGCTGGGGGGTCCCAGAGAGGCTCAGGGACCAAGTGATGCTGGAGTGGGACCTGGGGCTCCCCTGCGCGTGTACCCCACCTCTGAGCTCGCTCCTGGGCTGATTCCTCTTTTAAAATCAGTCTCCAAGCGATGCCCCAGGTGAGTTTAATTGAGCTCTCTCCAAAAGGATGATACTCCATCCACAGTATTTTCATTTTATTAATAGCGCTGCTAACTTTAATTGATTTGTGGCTCTCTCACAATGGGCTTCAGTGACCGAAACTGCCAATGAATAATTCAAAGGCTTGTTAACACAATTGTGGCTCCTTTTCGTGTGTGTGTGTGTGTGTGTGTGTGTGTGTGTGTGTGTGTGTGTGTGTGTGTGTGTGTGTGTGTGTGTGTGTGTGTTGTGTGTGTTGTTTTTTTTTTTTTTTTGTGTGTGTGTGTTTGTGTTTGTGTGTGTGTGTGTGTGTGTGTGTGTGTGTGTGTGTGTGTGTGTGTGTGTGTGTGTGTGTGTGTGTGTGTGTGTGTGTGTGTGTGTGTGTGTGTGGCCATGCCCGGCAGCGGCAGTGCTCAGGGCTTATCCCTGGCTCTACTCTAAGGTATAATACCCGCTCACAGATCACAGAGGGTGCCAGGCCCTGCCCACTGCATTGTCACCCAGCCCCTCATCTGCTCTTGCTTTTAGCTGCCTGTTTGCCCTTAGCTTGCCTGTGCCACTGCAGCCCCGGCCCTCCGAGCACGCACGCTCACTGCTCGCACCGTGCAGGCTCTAGCACCATCCAAGAAAAAAAATATCCTCTACCCATTCTCGCGGGTTCCTCTAGCCATGATGGAGTTTTCAACGAGTCTCAAACCTGCTTTTATTGCTTCTCTCTCCTTTGCCAATTTGCCAGAGTTGTCATTTCTGTCATATTTTTAGTTTTAAGCCATTTGACTGAAACCATCTATTTCTCTCATTCTCAAACACGGATCGTCTCTTCCTAACACACTGATTTCTGGCGCTGGGTCTTTTCTAGTCTCCAAGACGCCAACAACTCTCGGAAGGGGCTGGATGAGACCTCAGAGAACAGGAAGGCCTGGCTAGGGGGTCCTTGCCCATGAGGCAGGTGGCCTGCGGGACAGAGTAAGTCAGGGGAGATGGAGCACAGGGTTAGAGGCCCCCCTCTCTCCCTCTCTCTGCCATCTCTATCTCCCTCCCTCTTTCTCTATCCCTCTCACTCTCTCTCCCTCTTGCTCTTTCCTGTTGGGCGTTGTGGTTTATAACAGGTGCTGGACGGTCATCATGCATATTCCTATACTTACTTTCAACACTCAGTTCTTGCTCAAGTGATCACTTCCAACTCTCATTGACATAGTGGTCCCTTCTCCATCCTAACGGCCCCCACCCCTCTTTGTGGCAAGCTTCCTTGTTGCAGGAGGAGCATGTCATAATACTAGGGGGTTAGTAATAGAATACTGGGACAAGAATTCAGGGATTACATATATAACATATATGTAAATATTATAAATAAAATTTTTTTTATTTATAATGTGATGTAGCAATGGAAGAAACGCTTAATTGGTCTTAATGTCAAGAGGTAATCATAGGAATAGTGAAAAATTCAACAACAACATCAGGTACACAGAAAGATTCAGTAAATGCTGAAAGCTGTATTGAACATAAGAAACCACTGTTTAGGGGCCGGAGCGATAGCCCAGCGGGTAGGGCGTTTGTCTTGCATGTGGCCGGCACATGCCGGCCTGGGTTCGATCCCCGGCATCCCATATGGTCCCCCGAGCACTGCGAGGAGTGATTCCTGAGTGTAGAGCCAGGAGTAACCCCCTGAGCATCACAGGGGTGTGACCCAAAAAAAGGAAAAAAAAAACCACTGTTTAGCCAATACATGACCATGAAGCATTGAAAACAAACCAAACAGCCACACAGAGAAGACAGACGTGGTTACAGCTCTGAATGGACTTGATCAAAAAATGTCCCTTAAAATGTCGAAGAGGTTTTCATGCCCGTGATAATCATGACGTCCATGAGGGTAGTCTGGGGGGTAGGAGGGACTACATTGGGAAAATAAAGTCAAGTTGAATTTTGTATTTAGTCAGAGACGGCAGAGCCTGGCAAGCTACCTGTGTTGTATTTGATATGCCAAATACCAGTAACAATTATAGACCTCATTCCCACAACCTGATGGAATGGTTTGAGGCTCTTTATGTTCCTGGAGCAAGCAGGCGTCCTTGGGCTCTACTAGCATGAGACAGGACATATGGAGATGTTACTGGTGCCCACTGAGCTAATCGATGATGAACCGGAAGACAGTGACAGTGATTTAGTTGGAGACATTATACTTTGCTTTTTCTGTTTTTAAGAACTGTAAGAGGCATCAGGAGCAGCAGGACAGGATTTGAGGTTCTGGCCTGGTACACGAGATATCCAGCTTCAACCTGTGGCACCACGTAAGTCCCTGAGATGCATCAAGAGTGACCCAAGCACAGAGTTGGGAGTAAACTTGAGCAGTACCAGCTGGGGCCCACCTTCCCCCAGTTGCCCCCATAATACAAGAAATGTAAAATTACTTTATTTGTTAAGAATACAGGGTAAAATATAAACTTCTTTGTTGCTCCCTCACCCTATTTTATCTGTCACACCTGGCAATGCTCAGGGGTTACTCCTGGCTCTGCACTCAGGAATTACTCCTGGTGGTGCTCGGGGACCATAGGGGATGCTGGGGATCAAAACTGGGTCAACTGCATGCAAGGCAAAAACGCCCCTACCTACTGTGCTATCGCCTCCGGCCCCTATCTGCCCAAGTTTTATAGTCAAGGCTTTTCTAGGTATGATGCTACCAGTGATACCATCTCTATAGCCAGTAGTGGTGGGGAGGACCAAAACGGGGTCTCTTCAGCAGCCCTTAGGCTTATCTCCTCAGCTCCTGTAAGCTTTTGGCTGGCTTGTTTTGTTTTGGGGCCACCCACGGTGTTGTTCAGGAGTTATACCTGCCTCTGCACTTAGGGATCACTCCTGGCAGTGCTCAAGGGACCATTTGGGATGCCAGGGATGGAACCCAGGTTGGCTGCGTGCAAGTCAAGCAACTTTACCTGCTGTATTAGCTCTCTGGCTCCTTGTAAACTTCTTTTAACATCAAACTATTCTAGCGATTTCTATGGCTGTTCGTAGATAGCTTGCTAATTTTCTTACGACGTCTGCATGCGCTCACAAGTGTGATGATTTCACAGTTCACTGGTTCTTCTATTATCAGTGATTGCGATGTTTTACCCTCGCAATGAAACACTGTAAGTATTCTGAGTGTGTGCACAAATATTTCTCTATGCCTAGTTCATCAAAATGTTTGCAATATTATGTTTTCAGCTGTGTTACGATCAAGTTCTACTTTGAAAACTATACATCAATTTATAGACCCACTCCCAGTCTTGATGTGTTCTTACTGCCCATATCTGCCTCATTGTGACTTGATTGTCAATAAATTATAACTGCTGAGCAACTTGATGAATTTACCTGATTCCTCTCTACCCTTCGCTCCCTCTATTAGCCCTGGGAATGCTTTCAAAGACATATTTACAAAATCCCCTTAGTAAACAGTGTATCAATGATTAAGATTATATATATGTAATACATATTCTGAACATTTTAATGCAGTTTTTGCTTACTTTGGAGCCTCACTCAGCTATACTCAGGGCTCCTGGAGGGTCTCGGGGGACCATATGGGGAGCCGGGATTGAATCCGTGCCGGCCATGTGCAAAGCAAACACCTACTGCATAATCTTTCCAGCCTCTGAACATTTTAAATTTTAGCTCACTCTATGCCAATGTATCCAGATGTTTCCTATGACTTGGCTCACAGATGATCTATCTTTAATAACATCAATTTTATTTCCCTGGGACAGAATGATGACTATGCATGGTCCCATGTCAGTTTGCTGGTTATGACATAGTGGCACAGTTCCTTAAGTTGGAACAGTGGGAGCAGACCGTGAAGGTGTCAGGGAGCTCTCTACTCTCTGTCACTCCCGCGGTGATAGAACTCATCCTGACGAGGAGCCAGATGGAGGCGCAGGCTTAGTACTTGTACTAAGTACTTAGTACTCAGAACATCTTGGCACTATTCTCCCCCATTCTTAGAGAGCACCCACACCTACAGGGAAGGGAACAAAGCGCCCAAGGCCAAGGTCAGGGCCCATTGCTTGCCCAAGTCCTGCTCATGTGGGGCCTCAGGCAGGCAGATGCCTGAGCTCTGGCTCCCTCCCTGGGCTCTCAGATGCTCACACGCGGACCGAGGGCCGACTGCAGGGAGAAACAGAGCAACGGCTCCATGTTCCCAGAGTCGCCTTGGTTTGGCTGCAGCCTCTGAACCCAACGCCCCTGCTGTGGTCTGCGATCCACACATTACCCGCTGGATGGAGCTTGGCCTCCCCGCCCCACGGCCCCCGTCTTAGGCCCTCTGCTCCACTCTCCCCTGTTGCAATGAATTCCTCTCACACCAGCAGTTTGCAGCCCCCAAATGTCTTACTCAACTGTGCTGGAGACGGAAAGTCCGGTGTGGGGGGGCTGAGGTATGGGCAAGCCTGTGGCCCTTCCCTGAACACTTGCGCCATCTTCCTCATCCAACGCTCCATCCTCCTTCTCAGGCTGTTCCTTACGTGGGATCCACGTGGACACACAAGCCACTTTCCCAGCCCAGGATCACCTGATCACACTCACCGGGTTCCTTGGACTCTGCAGGACAGTGCTTACGGGACATCTCGCAGGTGCTCACGCCATGGGGGTCATTATTCTATCCCCATCCTCTGCTCCTTTCCGGGCAAGCTCTGAGGGGCTTCCCCCAACGTCACTTACGCGCAACAGCTGGAGGAACTCGTGACGTCATTCCCCTTCCACGGTGCTCAGCCACTCCCTGCTCCGTCTGCAGCTGCCTCAGGGGATGACCGGATGGGCAGCAGGTGAGGACACTCATCTCCAAGGGCCACGTGGGAATAAGGTCATGAGCGCCTGGGTGTGTCCAGTAGCGTCACTGGATGATAAGCCTCCGGCTCGGGACTCCAGCCTAGCCCGCTGCTTCCTGCTCCTTCCTGCTCCCCTTTGCTCAGGGTTGGAGGGGCTGAGAGCAGCCAGGGAGGGACCTGGAGGGTCTACACCGGCTGCTCAGGCTGGTCACTGGCCATGCAGGGTGAGGGGCGAGTGTGGTCTCAGCAGCCCCCATTCTGAGCTGCTCAGACCCAGAGGAGGCTTTGCTCAGAGCCCAAGACAGGTCTGAGAAACCGAGTCACACACTCTGAGACGTGGTGGTGTGGTGGGGTCACCATCACTGAACTCCCAACTGCTGATGCGGCCCAGGTGGGCTCCCGAGAGGGCAAGGGAGAGGGTGGGGAGATGGGCGTCTCCGGGTGGAGCTGAGGGGATTTGGGTGTGTGTTGGGCTACTGGTCTCACTCCTGCTCTCAATTTTAAGGGGTGACTTCCTTCCCCTGAAGACAAGAGGAGGACAAAATGGCTCTTTCATTTCTGAAGGTGATGTCACAGGTAAGTCGCTTTTTGGTTTTCTGTAAATGTGGCACTTAAACACGGTTCTTTCCCTTCCCTCCCTCCTTCCCTCCCTCCCTCCCTCCCCCCTCCCTCCCCACCCGCCATTTTCAAGGCCTAACCTCCCATGCTGTTGTCCAAAGACGTGCTCAGCGGCTATTGCAGGCTCTGCCCGGAACTCAGCCCGGCCTGCATTCTCAGCCTTGTAGGTGGTCACCCAGAGTCTACCTTGGTCTTCACCCAGCTCCCCTGCCTCTCTCTCACCCCCATCTCTTCACCAGCCTCTGTCACTCTGTGTAGCTCCACTTTCTGGACCCAATTTCCCCTTTATAAGCCTGTTGGACCAGGACTTTCCCTAGTCCAACTTTAGCTTGGTCACTTCTGTCAAACCCGTCTTAAGTGAGATCACAGTGTCCGCTTTCTCCATGGTCATCTCTCACTGGTGTTCTCCAGCCCAGGTTGGGTGTTCCTGATGACCTCATCTAGGCTCAAGGCACTGTCTTTACTATCTAAGGGGCCCATTACCACCCTGGGTCGACCCCAAAATCTGCTGCCTGGCTGGGATGGAATTCTTGTCTTGGCCCATGCTAAGTTGTTGGGGAGCCGCTGGGGTCCCCAACAATACCAGGAAACGAAGTTCCCTTCTACCTCCGAGCCGGGTGGGGAATGGATGAAAACTTGGGAATCCAGCACAGTTTTAAAAGGCTTTACTATCACAGGTTCTGATACACAATCCAAGAACAGGGAAAACCCCAGATTTTGGGTTCCTGGCTGGGCCCCGGCCACATGTAGGCCAAGAGTGCTGTCACCTCGTGTTAAAGCCCAACAGAGAGGTAGAAAGCCAAGGGAAGCCAACATGGCAAAAAAAGGGCCTTTCTCCTTTCTCCCTGTTTATTTTATAGATAGAAACCGGCCAAAACTCCCCACAATGGGCTGGGAGTACCTAGAGATGAAGTCAGACAATTGACCCTTTTGAAATGTAGATCTTCAGGTGGGCCTTGCAGCTTCGCAAAAGCCAGAGCTGATTCAAAACCTCCCTAGCAGGGCTGGGTCTTCAAGCTAAGTGTAGCTGGAGCTTAAAGTAGGGCGTGTCACCCAACACTTAGTCACTGCCCAATCTTCCACCGCCTCTGTAACCCAACAGCTGTCTGCACAGTAAGCTCATGGGGTCACAGTTCTGAATGCCAGCCCCCCTTTTTTGTGGTGCTTACCCGCACCTGGCAGTGCCAGGGATTACAGTCGGGCAACCAGCATAGTGCTTGGTGCATGAGGGACCAAACCCCTGTCCTGTGCTATTCCTCTGGGCCCGTGTACAGATGATTATCATAAGGAATTAACCTGCATGGTCTAGTGTCAGTGATTGGAGACCAGGAGAGCCAGGGATGTGGGGTTGGCAGCAAACACCATCACAGTATTGGACATTCAGTGTCCCAGCCAGGTGGCAGGAAATCATTCTTCCCGAATGGATTCTGACTCCAGTATCAGCCATCACTGTACATCCTAGAGCTCTGAGCCAAGCAAAATTTCCAAATCCGGTGTCTTCAGCGAGTTCTTTCTCACAAGGAAAGGTCACTTTTGTTGCCCATCACAACTCATTGGTGCCAATGAGCACAACCGCCGACTCATGCTCGGGTGTTACGTTGGCCAGACGGTGCCCACAGAAATGGTCATGGCGGCCCAAATCTCACGCTGTACTTAGTTCCGCGCCATCTGACAGAGCAGAGCACTGTTATGAAGCCGCCAGAAGGTGAGTCACAGATCGTAGCGCCGACTTGAGTCTGTGATGCACTAAGTCTGTACTCTTTCAGGAGGCGGTGAAGCTGTCAGACATGGCTACGGTCTTTCCTCCCGCCCAGTGGAGCCTGCTGAGCGCGGCAGAGAGGAGCTTGTACAAGGACGTGATGCTGGACACTTGTGATTATTTCGTGTCTCTGGGTAAGGTGGAGCATGGCCACGGCGTGGGAAGTCTGTACTCCCGACTCCCCATTGTCTTCAAAGAGCCTTCCACGCACCCCACCCCCCACTGCCCACCTTATTTCTTTCATGTAGTTTCCGTCCTACTGATCGACCTCCTCATCTCACGCCATAACCTGCCATGTACGAGTCTTTTTTTTTTTGTTGTTGTTTCTCCGACCATACTCAGTGGTGCTCCAAGGCTACTCCTGACTCAGGGACTGGATGTGGTGCTAAGGATCGAACCTTGGGGCTCCTATATGCAAAGCCTGGTCGTTATCCTTTGAGCACTCTCCCGGGCTTCTGTAGAGAGTTCTGCATTTAGAATCTGTGTTTTGGAGGTTCCTGAGATTCTGGCTCGATAACGGGGTTGGTTATCACCCCGGGGTAGGGGTGGGTGCTAAGTTGTATAATGACCACAGTTGAGGTCGTTCATTTCCCCTAGGACACTGGACTTACAACCCGGAGGTGATCTCCTCACTGAAACGAGGGGAGAATCCCCTGGGAAGAGAGGCATCGGGTGCCCCGTGCCCAGGTAACCGACACGCATCTGACAGGTGGGAACCATCACTGCTCACACCAGTTAGGAGAAACCTGAGGTGATGGCCCAGAGGAGACCAAAGAAATCACATTTTACCTTACATTTACCACCTGTCCTGCACCTTTTATTGGGTGATGAGCTACCCCAGTATTGGGGGCCACCAGGGCTGCGCCGGGAGTGTTAGGGGATCACGCTCTGTCATATTGAGCGCCGGGCCCTTGCACCACTGCTCTGTCCATCCGCCTCTAACCCCTTTCTGTTGTATCTCTAGCCTGTTTCACTCACTTTGGGAAACACCAGGTTTTCTCACTGTTGTTGAAAATGCCAGATTTCATCTAGATGAGTCAGATTCCATTATATTATTGTGTATCACTGTCACTGTCTTCCCATTCATCATCGATTTGCTCAAGCGGGCACCAGTAACATCTCCATATGTCCTGTCTCATGCAAGTAGAGCCCAAGGGCACCTGCTTGCTCCAGGAACATGAAGAGCCTCAAACCATTCCATCAGGTCATGGGAATGAGGTATATAATTGTTACTGGTATTTGGCATATCAAATACGACACGGGTAGCTTGCCAGGCTCTGCCGTGCAGGTAGCATAGTCTTGTAGTCATCTCTAAATCCAGCATTTATTGATGAACCGCATGGCCGCTTGTGGATGTGCGAGCCGGGCTGTGATAGGCTGATCTGCTGGGTGGAGTTCTGATGAGGGGGAAGTCTAGTTGTGGAAAATGGAGGCCCTCATGGAGTGGGGGTCATCTGGCTTGTTGCGAGGCCCCTGTAAGGCTTTGAACCACACCTAGCAGTGGTCAGGGCTTACTCCTGGCACTGTGCTCAGGGGACCACTCCTTGTGGGGCTATAGGGATCCTACAGGGTGCCGGGATTGGACCAGGGTTGGCCTCATACAAGCCAAGTCTCAGCCTTCTGTACTGATTCCCTGATCCTCCACCACAATTTTTTTATCCAAGCCCTCTGTTGTGGGCTGGAGTTCCAGATCTTTGCTATTGTGCAGTGAGCACAGATGTGCAAATACAAGTTTTGAATGAGAGTTTTTGTCTTTGGGGCACAGACACCGCAGAGTGCAATTAGTGGGTCACTTGGGGCAACGTCTCTGTGCTGTTTGCCACAGAGGTGGGGCAAGTTTGCACCGATTAGCAGGAACCGAGGGGTCCTTTCTCATTGCATCCCTGCCAGCACGAGCTTTTCCAGTTCTATTTATTATTAGAGTCCTCCATCTTATGCTAATGTTTGGATTCCCTGACAATCATTTGTTGTGGGGGCAGGCCCAGAGCGCCCATGCTCAGGCTGAAAAGCTGATCAGGAAAGTGCCCCAGGGCCAGCGGCACCCACACCACTGGCATGTTGTAGGGGCAGGAGACATGGACCTGATTAAAGACCAAACAAGGGACGGTGAGGGGCGGTGCCGCCTGAGCATGCACACACAGGACACATATGCCGACCCTGGGAACCAGCCCTCAGAAATCGACTTTACACTCTCCTGGGAACTATCTGGCCAGGACATGGCCCAGAGCTGACCGTGTGGTGTTTTTCCAGAAGCTTAGGTGTGGGGACACTGTCCGTCATCTCAGGTTCCCCACATCAGCATTGGACACTCTTCCATAGAACCCTCTTACCATCTGTATATTGTCCTGGAGGAAGGATCTGTTCAGATTTTTGTTTCCCCCTTTGGGGAAAAAGGCTGATTTGCCCTTGGGTGGTGGTGGGGAGAACATCCGGCAGTGCTCAGGGACTGCTTCCCGGCTCTGTGCTCTGGGCGGGCGCGGGGGGGCTCCTCTGTGCGGGCGCCTGGCAGTGCTCAGGAGACCCTAGGAGGTGTCCAGGGACTTGACCCGGGTCAGGCAAGATGCCAGGCCAGTGCCTTCACCCCTGCGTTATCTCTGTGGCCCATATGTATTTTTTAGATCATAGTTGATGTAATATGGCCACAACAGTGTTAACTTTATGTAGTGATGGACAAAGCTACAACACCCCACTTCTGCCAAAGTACCTCCAAAATGCCCCCACCGCTCTCCTGCATCCTTCCAATCCAGTGTGCATGGGGATTTCTTGTCTTGGTTGAGTTTTTTGTGAATTACGAGTGGATCTTTAGTCTTAGTCCTTTGTCAAATATATGGTATACAAATATTAACTCACGCAGTAGGCTTCTTTTTTTTTTTTGATTTTGGGCTACACTCAGCGGTACTCAGGGCTTACTCCTGGCTCTGTGCTCAGGAATCATGCTTGGTTGGGATCGGGGACCATATGGGGTACCAGAGATTGAACCCAGGTCGACTGCATGCAAGACAGGTGCCCTACCAGCTGTGCCAGCTCTCTC
The DNA here is from genome assembly GCA_021461705.1 of Cryptotis parvus. Taxonomy (NCBI): domain Eukaryota; kingdom Metazoa; phylum Chordata; class Mammalia; order Eulipotyphla; family Soricidae; genus Cryptotis; species Cryptotis parvus. The sequence continues at coordinate 37,029 of JAJIBD010002842.1, forward strand.
TAGCAGCCGTAGGTTGTCACTATGTTCTCATTACAATTCCTTTTGCAGTTCATTTTAGTTTGCTGTCAGACCATTCATTTACTTTTGTGCATGATTTGATGTGCTGAAACGTGTGTATCCCTGTGGCGCGAGCAGGCGGTGAGCAAAGCAAACCCCCAGCGTCCCCCCTCCGATCCCCACGTTCTTTACAATCCTTCTCTCCCTCCTAACCCTGTCCACCTCTCTCAGTGCTCCTGTCCACCTTCACAGCCCCCACTCTCATTCACTAGCAGCCACTGGCTTGCTTTGTCATTATAGGCGAGGCTGAATTTCCCTGACTTACATGTAAGCAGGACCTTGCCATGTTTCTAATTTGTTCTGCTCTCTGACTTCTTAACCCAGTGTAATTACTTGGAGCTTCGTGCCTGCCCTAGGATATATCAGCTCATTCTTTATGTTGTTGAATAATATACCATTGCACTGATATGGCCAAATGCACCGTATTTATCGTTTCTTGAGCATCGGGGTCATTACCAGTTTGAAGCTCCTGCAAATAATGTTGCCGTAAACATCGCTATATGAGTCATGGAGGTATTTCTCTTTTCTCTGGGAAAGAATCCCTGAAGATCTTGGGATGTGCTTATTATTTGAAGAAATTGTTGAACTGGTTTCAAAAGCGTCTGCATATTTTTACATTCCCATTAGCAATGTTGAGTTTCGGTTCCTCCTCATCCCATGGGAATTTGGATTCCTGACTTATTGATAAGTCTGTGGGGCTGTAGTGCGTAGTAGTCTGGTTTGCATTTTCTGAAAGTTGAGCATTGTCTTATGTACATACCGCCCATGTACTAGTTCCACGTGTCTGTCTTGGCCAACCAATATTTAGAGCTGTTAGATTGCTTCAATAGTTTACCCACGAGTCCTTTGCAGCCTCTTGCCGTGCCGGCAACTAGTCTTCCTTCACTTACCTTATGTCTTTAGAGGAGGAGTTAAACGAATTTTTTTGAAGGGGAGATTTGGGAAAGCCACACCCAGCTGTGCTCAGGGATCATTCCTGTGGGGCTCAGGGGACAATAGGGGTGTTGGGGATCGAACCTGGGCTGGATGCATATAGGAAAAGTGCTCTGCCCTCTGTACTATCTGTACAGAAATTTTTTTTTTTTTTTATTTATTTTTGTTTGTTTGTTTTTTGCTTTTTGGGTCACACCCAGCAATGCTCAGGGCTTTCTCCTGGCTCTGCACTCAGGAATTACTCCTGGCGGTGCTCGGGGGACCATATGGGATGCCGGGGATCGAACCGGGCCGGCATAGGCCGCCACATGCAAGGCAAACACCCTACCCACTGGGCTATCGCTCCGGCCCCAGAAATTTTTTAAAGTCCAATTAGTTTTGAAACTATGAAATAGTGCTCAGGAATCCCAGAGCACCTTCCTGGTGATTCTTGGCAGAGAGGGCTGGTGTTTCATCGCATGTACACAAGGACATGGAACTTTTGGGCCTAATAGTGCCAGAGATTCCTTCCCGGGCCACTCAGGGGCCTCTGGCAGTACTGGGGGTGGCGCAGAGTGGTGCCATAGGTAGAGCAGGGTCAGCTGCACACAGCATCCCTGTATTGCCTCTCTGGCCACTAAGCCCAATCCTTTTATAGATTATGCTTTAGATACTGCATCTACTGAATCTTCTAGCCCAAGGCCAAACTCTGCCCTTGGAGAGTCATAGATTCAAGACTTTTGTTCTGGTTTTATAATGGTGAACCTTATATTTTGGTTTAGGATCTACTTATAATTAACTTTCAAATGCAGTTTGAGGATCGGATCCAAGTTCATTATTTTGACATATGGGCGATAGCTCTGGCACCACACTGAAAAATATGACCCTTTTCCAGAGCCACTGCCTGCATGCACCGAAAGCAACAGTTGTCTCCAAATGTGTGCATTTACTTTTGGATCTCTGTTGTTCTGCTAGTTTACGTGTGTGCTAATGCCTTATTGTCTGATTCTACCTTTATGAGAAGTGTGAATCATCAAGTCTTCCAATTTAGAATTGTTTTGACTCGTCTAAACCCTATGCATCACTGCATGAACTTTAGAACCTGGTCATCAATTTCTAAGATAATGTCTGCTGGAGTTTGGGGCTATCAACCGACTCAATAGATCAATTTGCAGAGAATGAATCCCCTAACTGTACTTAGTCTTCTGATATGAGAATAAGATTTATCTCTACGTTTATTCAGCAATTTAAAAATTGCTCTCAACAATGTTATGTCTTTCGGGATAGGAATTGGACCATACCCGGGTGCTTGGGGGCTACTATTACATCTGTAATGGAAGGTTTTTTCCCTCTGTCTGGGGGACCATGTCAGCCACAGGTAAGGCGACTGCTGTACCCCCTGCACTATCTCCCAGCTCCTTATCTAATTTCTTTGCCCCCCATCCCCAATGCTATAATTTTTTTGTCAGTTTTTGAGGCCAGTTTGATAGTTTAGAGTTGTCAAGGCACTAGAAAATGACATCTTCTTGAAATAGTTTGAGTATAGAGTATATGTAAAAGATGTGAGCTCCTCCATTGGGAAGACTCTGACAGTGTATTTCAACAGTTTAATTATGGGTAAATAAGATCATTCCTAGCAACAACACGTACAACTTAAAACCAAGTTAGAGGGACTAGAGTTGGCAGTACAGTAGAGAGGGCATTTGCCTGGCACGCAGCTAACCCGGGTTCATTCCTTGGCATCCCATATTGTCCCTGAGCCCTGCCTGGAGTGATCCCTGAGTGCAGAGCCAGGAGTCACCCCTGGGCATCACCAGGTAGCCCCCCCCACAAACCCAACATCTAGATCAATGACCCAGTCAGTAACATTTTGCTCATATGGAAAATGCATATTATATATTCACATGTGTAATATGTAGGACAAGGTAAAATTGTTAAGCCATACTTGCATTTACTCATAAGTATACTCCATGTTATTTACTCATATAAAGTTTCCAATTTTTATTGCTCAATGGCAAATATTTAAAGTGTAATTACTTTGATAAATTGTATTTGTGCATATATATACATTAGAGTGTTTTTGTTTGGTTGGTTTTGGAGTCACACCTGGTGGTGCTCAGGGCTTTCTCTGGACTCTGGTGCTCAGGGATCATGCCTCGTGGGGTTTGAGGGGTCATGTGGTGCCATAGATGGAACCTTAGTCTGCCATGTAAAGGCAAGTGCCTTACCCACTGTTCTACCGTCTACAGATCACTTGATCACTTGTCTTCCTGTTGATCATCAATTTGCTTGAGTGGGCACCAGTAACATCTCAATACATCCTGTCACATGCTAGATAACCCAAGGGCATCTGCCCGCTCCAGGAAAATAAAGACCCTCAAACCATTCCATCAAGTCATGGGAATGAGGTCTATAATTATTACTGGTATTTGGCATGTCAAATCACGACACGGGTAGCTTGCCAGGCTCTGCCGTGTGGATATATTCATTAATCCCTGCTTAGAAAGTCAAGTGATTTGCAAAGGGTAGGGCATTTTTCTTGCATGCTGCCAACCGGGTTGGATCCCCAGTATCCCATATGGTCCTCTGAGCTGGGAGTAAATCCTGAGTGTAGAACGAGGAGTAATCCCTGAGCATTGCCAGGTGTGACCCAAAAAAAAAAAAAAGTCACATGATTCTCTTGAGAGCCATTAACTCTGTTCTTAATTCAAATGTCAAGAGTCAAGAGATAATCAAGGGGTACGATGCTGGTCTTGCATGCGGCTGACCCCAGCTCAATCCCTGGCTCCACAGACGCTTCTCCCAAGCACTGACAGGAGTAACCCCCTAAGCAAAGAGCCAGTAGCAAGCCCTGAGCACAGCTAGGCACGGCCCCAAAACAAACCCCCAAGAAGTCATGTTCAGTAACAAATCTAATAAATTCTAGTTTAGTTTTCATGAGGTTTTGCTCATCACTTGAATTATTCTTGGATTTCTTCCTTTTCCATCCTCTTCTTCCTCCGCTTTGCTAAATCTCTTTCTATTTCTTGGAGATTCTCCGTCATCAATCCCTTCTCCCTCTGCCCTCCACGTCCAAACTGATATGTGTGGATGTGCCTGAATTTATTTGTTTTTTTTTTTTTTTTTTTTTTGCTCACACCGGCGATGCTCAGGGGTTACTCCTGGCTCTGCACTCAGGAATTACTCCTGGCGGTGCGGGGACCATATGGGACGCCGGGATCGAACCCGGCCGGCACAGGCCGCCACGCAAGGCAACGCCCTACCCGCTGGGCTACCGCCCGGCCCCTGAATTTAATATTTTGGTTCCTGTTTACCTACAGCGTGTCACCCAGCACTGGTGATTTTTCCTGATGCTCCTGAGTGTGATACAACATCCAGACATGGGTCCCCACGGCCGAGGTCTCCTGCATCTCCCACTACCCTACAGAACTACGAGTGTGATAACTGTCCTGTGGTTTTCCGTCACATCTCCCAACTGGCCGCACACCAGAGGATCCACGACGTAGAGGACAGCCATGTGGGACGGTCGCAGTGCTAAGCCCTATAGGTACCGCTCCTCTTTCGTACCCTATCAAAGGCCGGATTCACTCTTTGAATGCAACCAGTGTAACAAAACCTTCAGCAGAGCCTCCAAGTTTATTCAGCACCAGAGAACACACATCGGGTGAAACCTCACAAATGTGACGTCTGTCAGAAGGCCTTTCGGTTCCTCGCCTCCTTCCACGCTCATCAGAAGTTTCATGCCGGCAAGAAACACACAGCGGCTCAGCCCCCCAGACTAAATCCTCCCAGGAATTTCTTTGCCTGCAGATTCTGTGGGCGGAACTTTCCCAGTTTTGCAGAGAAAAGTCAGCACCAAAAAGTCACAGTCGGAAGAAATTCTACACGTGTCAATACTGCCACACGGACATCAGTCCGTACTCAAAATTTCTCCTGCACCAAAAAGTTCATACGGAGGAGAGGCCATACAAATGCCAGGACTGTGAGAAATCTTTCAAAAGCAGCTCCAATCTTAAGAAACATCAGAAAACACACACCGGAGAAAAGCCCTTCACCTGTGATCAGTGTGAAAAGGCATTTACCCAGCTTTCAGATTTAACACGCCATCAGCAACTACACAGTGGAGAGAAACTTTTACATTTGCACCGAGTGCAAGAAGACCTTCAGTCCGCTTCTCCGATCTAACTCGACATGAAAGAACCCACACGGGCGAGCGAGCCTACAAATGTAATCTCTGTGAAAAAAGCTTACAAACACCACTCCAACCTTATTGAACATCGGAAAACACATTCGGACGAGAAACCCTTTAAATGTGACGAATGTGACAAGTCCTTTCGTTTAGCTCGAGGCTCAAAGAACATAAAAACGCACACTACCGAGAAACCCTATCAATGTAATATATGCCAAAAGAATTTTAACCATGTTTCCAATCTTAATAAACACCTGAAGATCCATTCCGGAGAGAAACCCTTCACCTGTGATCAATGTGGAAAAACCTTTAGCTTAAACTCCAAACTTACCCGGCACCAGAAAACACATGATAAAAACAAACCCTCAGAATAGAGTAGCTGCGAAAGGTCTTGAAAATCCACTCCCTGGCTCAGAATTGGGCCTTGCAATCTGTGTGGACAGATGAACAGTCAAAGCCCAATTCTCTACGGATTTTTAGATGCATAAATGCAAGTGTGTAAGAAACTTAAGCGCTGTGGGTGGAAGGCAGCTATGCTAACCACTATACCACCAACGCTCCCTTCGCTGTGGGTGGAAAGATGCTTTCTATCCTGTGTTGACTGACTTGCTTCTTGGCGGGGGAATGACTGACTGCATCATCCAAACTGGAAATCGGACAAAGCAGTTTCAAATTCGATGGCAAGAAGTAGCAAGGGGGGGCAGCTCGGAGCCTGGAGAGGAAAATGGTTTATTTTGCTGTTTGTTCATCATCTGTTTCACTAATGGATAAACTATAAAGTCAAGGTAAAGATGTGAGCTTAGGTAGGTAGCGAATGTAGTCCAAAGGACACATAAAACAAAACTTCTCTAGAGAAACTTTGTCAGCAGACGGCAAAAGCCCAAAAGCTGATTGTGAGTTAAGCTGAAGGTTCAAAGTGAAGAGGGGAGACACAGGTCGAAGGTCATGGGTCTTGTGGGTTGTGTTGCAAGGACTATAGTTGTCTCCACTGACTAGTCATGACTTGGCTACCCTGAATAGCAAGTACCATGGTAAAACGCATCTAGAGAACCAAGGAGATGGACCATTGTGACCATCCTGAGGTTAGATTTCACCCAGGGAGACCCATTGCTTAGGTGAAAATAAATTGATTTCCTGTAGGTTATAATGAACAAGACAGCTCAGATTTTAGCATCTGCTAATACTGGTAGGTGGTATGGAAAGCGTTCAATGCTGTAGCTGATGACTTTCCCGAGCCAATCCCCATCAGTACAAGAAAAATCAGGCTTTATTAGAGAAAATCATTTGCATTTTATAGGGGGCTGTCAGCCTCCCTCTGCTCCAGGGATCCGTGGAGGCCAGGGTGGGGAGGGTACCGCGGGCTGGTTCCTTCAGGCTGGGCTGGGTGTCTGGGCCTTGTAGGGTCTGCTGCTCCCCTGTGGAGGCCTTGGGGGTCCCAGCCAAGTTCTCTCTGTCTGGGCAGGGTGGGGACAGCACTGCCCTCTGGCTAGCCAGGCAGGAGTCGTGCTGATGGCCATGGTGGTTGGCGCAGAGTGTAGGGGCTGGATTCCCCTGGGAGATGCCAGTAGACCCTTTTGCTCACCACCCCCACAGGCCCTCGGGCTGGAACTCGGGGCCCGGCAGCTCTCGGCAGTGTCCACCCAGTGTCCACCCAGGGGTGGCCACCTCACTGTGCTGCTGCCGTTTACCAGTGCCCTTGCTGGGTTCTCCTCTGGGGATGGGCCCGGGGCTAAGGCGGGAGCTGGTGGGCATACAGGGGGCCTCGGCAGGACCCTCTGCCTCTCCCGGCTGACGAACAGGACACAGTCATGTCCAGGTACTGTTTCTCCGACGGACTGTGGGCTGGGGTGGGGGTGTGGGGGGGCACAATCTGACAGGTCTCTTCAGGGACAGGAAAGTGACGTTTAGTTTCTTCTTTGTGAGTCGTTCATCTGCTTTCTCAGAGTAAACTGTCGTCCTTGGCTGACGCTCTGCCTCTCCTGCTCCACCCCTGGGTGTCTCAGCTCAAGGAGGGTCTGTGCCACCTTCTGCGGACAGCACCGGATAGCTCCAGGCTATAAGGGATAGAGGTGTTGAATGCGCCACTGAAGGGTTCTAAACTGAGTGTGAAAGAAACATTATCTTTGCCACTATGGAACCGTTGCTGGGATAAAGGGACGTGTACTCCGGATCTCACCCCAAGATCTGAAATTGGATAAACCACTTCCTAGAGCGAGAACTTAAAATACTGGGTGAGAATTATACCAAACAGGAAATAGGGTTTCAAACGCAGGAATTTCCTGCGTTGCTTCTCTGTTGCTCTAATTAATAACCATCTCAATAAGGAAAAAACTTAAACAGAAAAGACAGACAAGAACAGTTTGTTCTGGAAAATGTTACTTCCCGGCTTGGCCACCAACAAACTCAGTTGGAACCTAGAGACCGACACACTCCTCACATTTGTTTCCCTTCCAAATTGTTGCTGTGTTCCCCAGGAGCGATCTCTAATTTGAAGCCTAAATCCCCAAGTATTAGATGAAGAACAGTAAAAGGACAGCTATGATGTGAGTTCTGCTAATTAAGACACTAGTATTAGAACCTGACTGTGGGCATTTGTCGAAGTTAAGTCCATCTCAATTAGGGATGAGGGTTAAAATCACATAAGCTCAAGGGGTTGCTTTTGGAGTCACTTTTTTTAAAGAGTTCTTGATGTGATCCGTGATGGAGAAGATGTAGCTACTCATTTAGGTTTAAAGTCTCACCTGGGTGTTGACCTCTTGTGTGCAAAATAATTGCTAATGAGAGAATATTCTGCCTTACTGAAGACTAAGTCATTCTTTGAAGACAGTATGAATACGAAATACAAAACTGAAGTCTGGAGCTCTGTGTACCCATATAAAGATGAATATTTGCATGAAACCAGTGACTTTCTCTTCCTTTGGGAGGGGAGGAAACAGAATTTAAATGATCCAAACTAGATTATGTATCACAGGATGCCTCGTAATCAGCCTTCCGTGGCCAGAAGCCAATGCAGGAAACCTGCCTGTCACTAAGTCTCTCAGCTCTACCTCCTGGATGGCCACAGTGGGAGCCCCAGTGACAGTCCAGCGGGAGGGCATTTGCTTTCCACGCAGCAACCCAGGCTCTATCCCTGGCAGCCCTTTGTGGTTCCCCCGAGCACCCCCAGGAGTAATTGCTGAGCATCCCCGGGTGTGACCCAAAGGCGGAATAGAGCCTGTTTACCTCCCAGAATCCCCGCTCTGCTGTGAGCCACAGAGTCAGGAGAAAGCATCCCGTCAGAGCCAGAGTGGGGGGCCATGACGCTCCTTCTCCAGGGCACCAATGAGGAAAGGGAGGCCCCGGAGAGGCTGGAGCAAGCCAGTGTGGGCTTCCATGACTGCCTGGCAGGGCCCTCGTCCACTGTATGCCTAGATGTGGCTTTGGGTCTGGGAGCGGAATACAGTGCTTTGAAGTTCTGTGTCAGATCGGTAAGTCAGGGCTCTGGTCAGCAGCCCAGGGAAGCAGGACCTAACTTGCTCTGTTCCTTGAAGCCGGAGCCCCTATATTAAACCTACCAGAGCCCCTATATTGAACCAGCACAATCAGAACCAAGTCTCGGCCTCTCCAGGCTCCGAGTCACGTGATGATCATGTGTCTGCTAGATTCCAAAGACTGAGTGCTGGGCATTCAGTGTAAGGGGTCCGTGTAGGGGGGTCCTCTGGGGTCCCATTTCTGGCCTTGCTGCAGGGTCAATCGTGGGGACTCCCATGCCCTGGACTATGCAGTCCCGAGTGGGTCTTGGCCGCAGGGTTGGAGGACTCACAAAGCACATGTGTTACAAGGGCCAGCTCTGCCCTGAGTCATCCAGCGCCAGAGAACCCAGTGAGCAGAGCAGGGCTCCGGCCCGGGTACGATGATGTGACTTACTGGGGACTCTGTGAAGGCGGAGTTTGGGAACTAAGGCCTGAGCGTTTGGGGTGTGGAGGCACTAAGCCAGTGGCCGGTGTGTGCTGCTGGATCCCCAGAAGCCTTGAATGAAGTGATTGTTCTAAGGAAACCCAGCGGGGACCAGGCTGCCAGAGGTCTGGGTTAGCTGCATGAACTCAGGAACGGGCTAAGAGACTTGTCCCTCATTTAAAGGGACAATATGCACCCAAAGGAGCGTGGGGCTCAGCACTTTTCTAAAGAGCATCTTAGTTGCTGTGGGTTAGGAGTGTTGGTAGATGAGAAGATTGCATACCACTACGGCACAAACCTTCGCTTTTATCATGTGTAACACTTTTTTGCTGTTTTAGCTTTTGGGTGACACAGGTAATGCTCAAGGGTTACTCTTGGCTCTGTGCCCAGAAATTACTCCTAGCGGTAGCTCAAAGGACCATATGGGGATGCTGGGATCAAACCAGGTTGGCCCCATGCAAGGCAGACGCCCTACCGCTGTGCTATCGCTCCGGCCCCAACACTTTAACCTTGTTGGAAGTAGTTTCCGGTCTCCAAGCTGGGGGGAAGTTTTCAATAAGGAGATAAGCTTGGTGATGTGTTAAAAAGTTGAGAGGTCTGGAGAGCTAGTAGAGCAGGTAAGACACATGCAGCCAACTTGTAGCCGTTCCAGGAACCACATATGGTCAGCACCTAGCCAGCAGCCATCCCTGAGCAGAGCTGAGCCTGCCTGGGAAGGTAGAGAGGGGCTCCAATATCCAGAGCTGCCTCACTGCCCGTTAAAACCGAACCAAACAAGTCCTTGTCAAACCCCGCAGGTGAGTTTCCCGGGAGAAAAGGGTCTTCCTCCCTGCCATTAAGCACTCACAGTTGGAGAATTTGTGTTTTTCTTCCCCATAACTTTAGAATCCCCTGGGATAAAGTGCTCCAATCTCGGAGGGGATAGTGGACAGTTTCACCAGGAAGCACAAAGGTGACTTAATGGAGGAGAGGGGAGAAGGAGAATGAAAAAGGCCAAACTGGGCTGGAGCGATAGTTCCAGTTGGTAGGGCTTTTCCATGCATGCGGCAGACCTAGGTTCGATCCCCGGCATCTCATATGGTCCCCGAGCGCAGAGCTAGGGAGTAACCGCTGAGCATCGCTGGTGTGACAAAAAAAAAAAAAAAAAGAAAAAGAAAAAAGAAAAAAAGAAAAAAAAAGGCAAAACTCTGAAGATAAGGGCTGCTGCAGTTTCCATCTGTGCCTCTAGGTGACAGCATTGAGAAGGCCAGCGGGGCAGAGCATGGAGGGTCACCCTGGGGAGATTCGGGTCTGGGGCCACAGTTAGCTCTGAGGAAAGCGCTGGAAGGCTTGTTCTGGGGCGGACACTTCAAAAATGTGGTTCTTCTATTACCCTGGGTCAACTCTATTTTCTTTTTATTTTAATTTTGGGTCCTCTTGACATCAACACTACCGGCTAATGGTCATTTCTGTTTTCCTTTGGGGAACAACCCTACTTCCGGGAAGTGTGCTATGCCCACTCACCTGGGCTGGGAGCCGAGCACATCTCCAGAGGACAGTTGATCATTGGAATTGAGCAGTGCCCAACCTGGGCCATTGTGAGTGGCCACCACTGAATGGAAGTCCATCCTAGCCCTGGCACAGGTGGAGCCCATTCACTCTACCGTGGAGCAACTGCTCAAGTCCCAGTGGCACAGGTTCCCTGGCGCCATGCTGCTTCTAGTTCTTCCCACTGCAGTGGAGTTTTGGAGTTTTGGAGGGATTTTAGTTAGCCAGACACATTTTTCTTCTGCCAGCAAATGCTAACACGTCACAATCCACCCCTTACACCAGAAAGCCGATCTCAGCAGAGGTTTCACCGTGAGGCTCAACGCCGCTTCCGTGTCCAGTACCGTTCATTTACTTGCCTGACTCACGCTGCGTGATTTGCGCTGAAGTGTCTGGTACTGTTCAAGTCTCTGGAAAGAGAAGCAAAAAATGCCCGCATGGCATCTGCCTTCTGGGTCTGGTGAGGGCTCGTGGACCACGGGGATGTCGCAGACAACGCAAACAGCCTTCCAGAGTGAGGTACAGTGTGGGAGGAATCGAGCAGGCTTTGAGCTTTGAAGCATTTATTTCATGCTGATTACGCGCAATCACCTGGAAGTTGTCAGAGCAACCCTCAGGGGTTAAGTACTGCTTCAGGGCCTTTCCGCAGAGGTGAGAAACGTTCCCCTTCCTTAGAGAGATATAATGAATCATCGATAAATGGACGCAGCTCCCGCAGCTCCGCTTTCACCGCTGCCTCTTGGACAGTGCCAGCCCATGGGGACAAGTTGTCAGTGTGATGAATATCCTGGCAGAGAGGCGGAGGTGCGGGGTCACTCGGGCCGTGGGACTCGGGGGAGGAGGAGGACGGGGAGGAGCTCAGACTGGCCAGTTGGGTTTTGTCATCCAGGCGCCAGTTGGAGAAGAATCTCCATCTTGGCATTTAGCGGCTCAGCGCTGAGAATCTGGTAGAGGTGAGTTGGGGTTCCTGGTCACAGCAAAGGACTCTAGGCTGGGCCACTGGGCACAAACGGAAGCTCCTACGTGGGAGCGTTGGGAGTCCTGGAGGGCTGGTGGAAGCCGGGGAGACAGAAGTCCGGTCCCTGCAGCCTGAGCCGTCCTTCTACTCACAGGGAGCGCAGAGGAGGGCCCCCCTTGGATCTTGACCCCACCACACGCCCAGGCACTCGCCTGCAGTTCCCGCTTCTCGCTGGTGTGACGATGGTTTAGAGGATTTGACCTTTTTTCTTTCTCTCTCTTATTTTGGGTGGGGTGGCCACACCCGGCAGTACTCAGGGATTATTTACTCCTGGCTCTGTGCTCAGGAATCATTCCTGGCTGACTCGGGACCATGTGAAATGCTGGAGATTGAGTCTGGGTCAGCCACATGCAAGGTCAGCCCAACCAGCTGTACTATCTCTTGGGCCCTTCTCTCCATCTGACCCTCAACTTGAAGTTTATAATTCCATAATAAACGCTTTGTGCCGATAGAGCACCAGGGCCCAGCCACAGGCATTCACTGAAGCATTTCCCAGAGGCACAACAGTGTAAAGCAAACGTTCATTTCATAATTTCCATTTCGGGGTCACAGGCCCTGCACTTAGGGACTATTCCTGGCAGTGCCCGGGGGGCCAATGTGGTGCCCGGATCAGGCAAGCTGCTCACTCCCCCATCCCTGTAAAAGCACGTGGCATCATATTTGCTCCGAGTGAGAGAAATCCTGACCTGTCTGGACCTTCTCACACTCACATCTCTGTGCTGAAACCCCTCAGTGCCATCCCGCACCTCAGTAGTTCTAGGGACCTCAGGGAGTGTGTCCGTGGGGGCGCCCAGCAGTAGTAGAGGAAAACCCAGAGTGACTGGAAGCAAGATTGGAGAATTACAGGCCCCAGAACTGGGAAGTTCCCACAAGAGGGCGAGAGGGACGGCCTCTGTCAGTCATGATGACCCCGTTGCCTCAGAAACGTCCCTGCTCCTCCTGGCAGATGACCGGCAACAAGAGTCTCAAAGCCTGTGCAGCACGGCTGCAGGTCCACTGACCCCTTCTGGGTTTGTGCAAGGAGCAACATAAGGGGCTCGGGGTGCTGCTCCCCCAGGCGCTCAGGGCTGGCCACGGTTTCCTCAATCCCGATTGCAGGAAGCACAGGACCTTTCCCGGCTCCTACCCAATCTCACTGTGCTCTGAACAGGCGGGAACTAAGGTCAGGCTGAGTCTGGACTTGGGGCTACACCAGCAGGCCGTGGGGTGCTCTGCCCCTCCCCACAGAGAGCACACCCAAGCCACCAAATGCTTCCTGCCCCCTGGGTCCGGTGTCTGTGCAGCTCAGAGACTGGTGGCGACCTTGAACTGGTTTGATATATCCTGCGTGTTTCCTGAATAAAGCCAGTGTTATAGACAGGAGAAATGTGCCCCCACCCACCCCCAATCCATTTCCTGGCTTCCTTAGACATTAAAAGTCCCCAGCATAGTGGTGGTTGCCATGGCAACATGTGCCTGGATTCCAGAAGGAGCATAGGGAAGGTGAGCAATTCCCCATGACGGGGTAGTCATCAGCCTTTCCTAAGCTTCATTCACCATTGTTTGGTGAGTGCTCCAGCCTCCCCACCGGCAGAGTGTCGGGGGACTATCCCTGGCTCCAGGCAGCCAGCTGCCCTCCCGCTGCTCTGGGCTGGCCCATCTTCCCAGCCTGAGAACTGGCTGACATTAGCCTTTGTTGAGGCTCCAATGCTGTCCTGGTCACCTGCTGGGCGCTGCCAGAGGCTGTTGGTTGGGGAGATAGGAGTTCATGACATCCATTCACCTGCTGGGCAAGTGTCCCTGAGGTGTGGCAGACAGGAGTGCAGAAATACTCCTGGGGGCTTCCTGGGGGGGTCCAGACAGGGATTATTCTCACCAGGCCCTGGGAGCTGCGGTCCGTCCCTCACCCTCCCTCCCTGTCCCTGCCCAGTGCAGCCATCACCTGCCCTTGTAAAGGAAGGGAAAGATGGAGGTGGAGGGAGGAGATCTTGGAAACTTCTCTGGGCCTGGAGTCCCGGCGAGTCTCTGCCCCAAAGGAAGTTGGAGTCTAGGTCTCAGCAATGGTGCACGGGAATGACTGACGCTGCAGCGTGTGCTGACTCTGGCCCCTGCGCTCCACCACCTTGGGGCTTAGGGCTGGTGTCGCTGTGGTCGCTCCAGAAACACCTGGGAGTCAGGCCGGTGTCTAAGGTAGCAGGAGCCGGGCAGCTGCACCCTGAGGCCGTGACACAGGTGTTCAGCCAGAGGCAGCGCCTGACCCGTCCCTGATGGGTCAAAGGCTCCAAGCTGGGAGGAGGAGGAAGAGTCTCTCCTGCTCTGTCCAGAATAGCTGGGCGCTGCTAGGCTCACCCAGCCTCATCAGGCAGTGAGGGCTTGGGATAGTGACTATACACAGGAACTGCACAGAGAACCCACCACAACTCCCAGAGCCGAGGGCAACAGGCAGAGGTGAAGGGACGAAGAAGCCTGGGAAGTCTGGGAGCCCCCACTAGGGCGGCACCACGGAGTTCATGAGGGTGGGGGTGGGCTCAGCAGCTGCATCTTTGGAGCTTAAGGCAGTGGCAGTTCCCCGTAGTTTCAGCCAAACAACATTCCAGCTGGGAAAATGCCTCTAATTTTCCACTTCCAGATGAGGAAACAAGCCCAGGAGAACTTGGCTGGTGTGTCCAAGGTTGCACCGTGGGTTCCCAGCAGGGCGGGCAGGTGGGCCTGGGTCTCCAGCCCCCACCCCCCCACCCCACTGGCCCCATTTACAACCTGCTCATTCCATGGCTTCCCCAACATCTCTCAAGGCCATTAAAGCAGCCCCTGAGGGGCCAGAGCACAGCAGGAAGCTGACAGCGGGGGTCAAAGGCTCTCAAGTAGCCCCTCCGGGATTCAGTCCTCAGAGTGTGCAGCTGCCACTTTGCTTTGGTTGAGCGCCACAGGCTTTACTTGTGTTTCAAGAAGGGGAAATTTCGAGGGACTTCGAGCTGCTTTCCTAGGGTTAGACGGAGATGTTGGGGGGGCGGCTGAGGGTCCGGGTGCAGCCCTGCTGGCGGGAGGGGCAGGCGCGTGCGTCGCCCAGTCTGGGGGATCCTCCGCGCCCTTGGTCTGGCTCTTACTGTGCCAGCTGTGTCCAGACGCCGCACTACCGTGAACTGGAGCCGCGGTTCCTGACCGACGTCTACAGTGGCCAGTCTGAGGCCTTCCAGAGTCTCAGCTGCAGCAAGAGTCAGGGACACACACACTTAACGGCTGGGGGCCACACAATCCAAGTGGCGGGAGCCAGGGGCCCTAACATGGAAGGGAGCTGCCCTTGAAAGATGACTTTGGATGAAAAGGAAAAAGAGCGTAGTGTGTTGTCTCTTGTGTGAGGGTGTCCTTGTTATGACCAAAACTCAAATAGGAACTTTTTATTTTTATTATTATTTTTATTATTATTTTTTTTTTTTTGCTTTTTTGGGTCACACCGCCCGGCAACGCTCAGGGGTTTCTCCTGGCTCTGCACTCAGGAATTACTCCTGGCGGTGCTTAGGGGACCATATGGGATGCCGGGGATCGAACCGGGCCAGCATAGGCCGGCGTGCAAGGCAAATGCCCTACCCACTGGGCTATCGCTCGGCCCAAATATGAACTTTTTAATTGTATATCTTTGTAATTGTATATCTCACGGTGGTATAATAAAATACTTTAAAAAATAAATAAAATATTATAGTTGAAGTATCAAAAAAAAAAAAAAACAACCCTCCACCCTGACCGGTACTCAGCTTCTCAGGCGTGTTCTGAAAAGTTGCATCTTAGAGCTTTAAGGTTTTTTTGTTTATTATTTTTTTTTATTTTTGCTTTTGGGCCACACCTGGTGATGCTCAGGAGCTACTCCTGGCTCAGTCTCGGGGATCAGTCCTATGAGGGCTCAGGGAACCAGATGGGATGCCAGGGATCAAACCCAGGTTGGCTGCATGCAAAGCAAATGCTCTCCCCGCCATACTCTCGCTCTGGTCCCAAAGAGCTTTAAGCCTTTTTAAGCTCCTACTTTCAAAGGAAATGCTTTGAGCAGGCTTGTTTCTGTGGCTTTCTCCTCTGGGCTCCCGGCAGGGAGATTGACCCTATACTGTTGCAGGACTCCTCTAAGAGACTCTGCATCTGCCCTGGATTGCCTCCCTGCAAATCACTTTGTAGATAGGGGGGGTAGTTTAAATGTGGCAGTTTATCTGACCATGTATTCTGTACTGGCTGGTATAAATATTCTCTCATGCTACCACAATCATCGTGGGACTAGCTAGATCTTACCAGCATATTTGCCTGGCCACGTTGGATCTCTAAGTAATTAGACCAGAGAAAATGTTGTTTGCCTCCAAGCAAGCAAGCATGGCTCCCTGTTAACTCAAAGGCAACTAAAATACAAAACTACCGTGAAGTAGAGGAGACTCTTGTGAAGGCTAGGAGAAATATTTAACTGGCATTAGTATTAGTCTTTGGTACAGAGACATGCCATCTCAGAAACCCCCTTCTCTACCCTATAAAGGCATTTCCATGCAGATCTTGGCTCAAAACATAAGCATATAATAGGGCCTAGGTGAGGTGCTGGGAGAAATTACCTAAGGGCATTTAACCCTTCCTGCTTCCCATAATAGTGGGAGGTCTGAGTTGCAGGGGGTATAAAACCAGCCTGCTTCCTCTCTCTCTCTCTCTCTCTCTCTCTCTCTGGGCTCCTCTTTTGGGCTCTCTTTTTGGGGCTCACACTCTTCTTGGGAGTCTTGTCTTTGTCTCCCTCTCTACAGGGCCTTTACACGTGGTGGCCGCCACCTTGGCCTACACGTGGCTGGGGTTTTATCTGGGAATCCCTAAGCACAGGGTTTTTCCTATTGCTGATTTGTATTCCTGAACCTGTGATAAGTAAAGCGTTTTAAAACTGCATCGGATTCCTGAAGGAACGGTTTGAGGCTCTTCATATTCCTGAATCAACCAAATGCCATTGGGCTACATTGGCACGTGATAGGGTCAATGGAAATGTTACTGGCGCCGCTCGAGCAAATCGATGAATAACGGGATTCAAGTGATCAAGTGATCATGTGATCGGATTCCTGAGTCTTCATCCATTCCCGCCGGCTCGAGGTAGAAGGGAACTCTCTTCCCGGCACTGTTGGGAACCCCAGCGGCTCCCCCGACATCTGGCGTCCCTGAGTGGGCACCCCTGCACTACACTACCTTTTTTTTTGCCCTCTACCTCCACAGCCAGCTCTGGGGGGGACTCGGTTACTGGTGCTGAGCACTGAGCTATCAGCTGAGGAAGCTCGTGTCCCTATTCGGAAAGGGGTAGAGCTGGGTTTGGTCCTGGCAAGTGTCCCTAAATTCCTAGGGAGGGAATTCAGAGATTCCCAGGAGATGCCTGGGGACTCCCCCACCAACTCTAATTGATCTTTGAAAATATTCTGCACCCAGGCTGCCATGGTACTGCTACGGGATAATGCAAAAGGTGCCCCGTCCCCCAGCTCTGTCTAGTTAGTAAGCTGAGGAGGGCGGTGGCATTGTCGTGACTGATGAAACACACATCTAGGCTGTGATGGAAAGATAATCCCAGGGTGGCACAGTGTACAACCTGTGCACCTGCACGAGCAGGCCTGGAACCCACCTCCTCTTGAGTGCCCAGGGACACGCAGCTCAGGAAGGAAAAGGCAGTGGGTCCTGCCCTCTGACGCTGGGACCACCCCCTGGCTAGACACCGTGCTCCCCAGCTCCTTCCAAGAGCCCAATCTGTGCTGGGAGCTGTCATTGGTGACACTGTAAGGAACTGGGGTGTCCTCTTGGGGCGGATGCTTGGGCTGAGCCAGCCAACAGGGAAACAGCCCCTGGAAGGCTTCCGGAAGCGCTGGGACATGAGGCGTAGATGACAGGGTTGAGGGCACTGTTCAGGTAGATACAGAGTCGGCAGAAGAGCAGGAAGCCCCCGTGGAGGTAGGGCGGGCTCAGGAAGGAGTTGACGACCACCAGGGCACGGTAGGGCAGCCACAGCACGGCGAAGAGAACCACCACCACCGCCAGCATCTTGGTGACCTGCAGGGCAGGAGAGGGCAAGCCAGTGTGCATGTCCCCAGGGAGTGCCGAGTGCCCGGCTCCCTGCCAGCTCACCAGAGGAGTCAGCCAAGAGCCCAGACTCTCGCCCAGCTGGAGCTCTGTGTGCGGAGCTCATCGCTGTCACTCCATCCCCCAGCTGTACCACTGTGGCTCTGGAGCCTGCGCCTGAGTCTGTCTCCGCCTCTGCGCTTTGTCACAGGGGATGTGGAACTGGGGCAGGCGCTTCCGGTCAGGAAGGTGGAAGAATGCCCTGGAGTAAGCGCTCCTCTTATTGCAATGAGAACCTCTAACACCACCAGCTTTCCCCGGGAGTTTGATCTGAACAGTGCCTGGTTGGAAACTGGTGGCTAGGGTCCAGAGAGACAGTACAGAGGGAGGGCCTTTGCTTTGCATGAAGCCAACCTAGGTTCGATCCCGGCATCCCAAGCACCTCCAGGAGTAAGTCCTGAGTGCAGAGCAAGGAGTAAGCTCTGAGGATCACCAGGTGTGACCCCAAAACAACAATAAAGATTCTTATTTTTTGCTTTTTTTTGGGGGTCCAACCAGCAATGCTCAGGGGTTGTTCCTGGCTCTGCACTCAGGAATTACTCCCTGGCAGTGCTTTGGGACCATATGGGGTGCCGGGGATCAAACCTGGGTCAGCTACGTGCAAGGCAAACGCCCTCCCCGCTGGACTATTGCTCCGACCCCAACAATACAGATTCTTATGGTTAGCCAAGGGCATTTCTCCTGTCCCCACACACACCCCAAACCCTGCATTCCCAACCACACGCTCAAGCTGGATGTTCTCTCTGCTCCCTCCCTCCTGGTCCCCCTTCCTGCCATTTTCCCTCTCTTCAAATCAACCCTCACCCCTGTAGGGAGGCTGTCTGGGGTCACTTCCTTCCTGGACCTTAGTTGGACTCATCAGTAAAGGAAGAGAATCGTGGTTTCCTGGTGCCCAACACCAGCTGTGTTCTCCTCCCCCATGGTACAAGACAGGAACACAGTGAACTGCCCCTTGCCCGCCTCAGTTCGCCTTTTGTTCTGTATTGTTGGGATGGGGGGAGAAAAAGAATCAAAATACTGTGTCATTATTCATTACAGAAGTTTAAGAATAACCAACATGAATGGCTCAGTTGGTGATAAACAGTGGGTTTAAGATTTTACAGGGTTAATCTCTTTTCCTGGATTCCTCCAGTGTGACAGACCTGTCCTTACAGAAGAGGAAACTGAGGCACAGATATAACTCCCAAACCAGTCTGGCAAGTGACACTAGGATTTGAGCCTTAAGACTTGAGTATGACAAGGACCACTAGCTTCCACCCACTCCTTTGTAGCTTTCGCACTGGGGTACTGGAATTCCCTGAGAACTGCGGTGCTTACCTGCCTCCGCGGGCTGGGGGTGCCGCTTGCACCCCTGGAGGAGAAGAGTGTTTGGCCGGCGGGGCCGCCCCCCCGGTGCACAGAGCCGCAGCGCCCCTGGCCGCCCGGGGAGCGGCCCCACGCAGAGGACACGTGCTATGAGCCCGTACAGGACAGTGGCGAGGCCCAGGGGCAGCGCATAGAACAGCGCAAAGTCCAGAAAGTAGACAGGCAGGTAGAGGGAGCGAGACACGCGGTAGCCGCACTGCACCTGCACGCCGTCTGCGTAGACCGTCTCGCGCGTGTCCACCAGGAAGAGCCACAGCACGCAGTAGGCGCCGGTGCAGGTCCACACCAGCGCCGAGATGCGCTTGGCGCGCGCCGCGGTACACAGCGCCTGGGCGCGCAGCGGGCGGCAGATGGCCAGGTAGCTCCACCGTGAACGCGGTGATGGAGCCCGTGGACGCGTTGATGCCCACGTACTGCAGGTAGGTGATGCCCAGGCACCCGGCGTGGCCGAAGATCCAGACTTGGGCAGACGCCGCCTCCGCCGCTGTGGGCACTCCGGCCGCCAGCAACACCAGCAAGTCCGCGGCCGCTAGACTCACCAGGTAACAGTTGGTGGATGTGACCATGTGGCGGCTCCGGAGCACCACCAGGACCACCATGGCGTTGCCCACCACACCCACGGCGCACACGAGGGGCACCAGGGTCAAGGTTGCCGCCTGGATAGCCACGGGAGGTCGGGGCATGACGCCCAGCCCCGAAGCGTTGGCGCGCTCAGAGTGCTGGGACTGGTTCTCCATGCGGCGTGGTGGGGGTTGTTCCCAGCTGCAAAGGGACCTGCGGAGAATCTAGGTGGACGCTTCCCAAGCGCGTCCTGGAATGCTCCTGCTCCTTGCTGGGTCTCTTTGCTGGCGGCGCAAAGCGGCAGCGACTCGGTGGAGACTCGATCCGGACCGAGGAATCGCGCGTCCGCCCAGTTTCCGAGGACTTGGGCTGAGTTGATGCGGTTCTTCAGGGGGGTGGCTCCAGGCGCGCGCTCAGTCCAGCAGGGCTGAACTCCCCTCACTGAACCTGGACCCCAAAGCCGCCTCCAACCCGACCCACTTGCCCCGCAGGTTCTGGGGCTCCCACATCTACAGTCAGTGAAGCGCGGTGCGTGGGGCCGCTGCCGCCCCAGCGTTTCTCTAGGCTTTGCCCAGGCCGGTTCTGCTTGTCTTGGTGCAGCCTCTGCGCGGCTGGTTCTGGTGGCTTCAGTACAGCGCTCCGGGTACAGCGGCCCGGCTCTCCTGGTTCAGGAGCTGAGTCGGGGCGCACCTAGGAAAAAGAGAGCCCCAGGAGACACTTCTTAGAACGGGCGCGGTGCGCCCCTGCTTTTGGGCTGTCCGCTCCCCCCCACCCCCCCACTCCCTCCCTCTCCTCCCTTGGGGAGCCCCAACAGGCAAGGGGGGGGAGGCGGACACCTGCGGGGGGGTGGAGGAGGTGGAGCCTGAACAAATCCTGGAATCTTGGCTGAGACCTCTCAGGGTCCCAGCCAATTGTGTAATCACTGACACAAACCTTGCAAGCCTCAGGTTTCTTATCTAGAAACTCAGCATTTGGGAAATTTTTTGCTCACCTACATTTGGGGGTGACCCTGTCAGCTCCTAAACTCATCCGGTTAAGGCGCTTGCCTTGTCCTATACCAGTTTGAATCCTGGGTACCCCAAATGTGTCCCTGAGGCCTGCCGGGTGTCATCCCTGAGGGCAGAGCCCGGAGTAAGTCCTGAGCATTTCTAGGTATTGCCCCAAAGAAAAACAAACAAACAAACAAACCAACCCCCAAGACAAGCCCCTCTGGCCTGTCTGTCAGCTCCGCCCTTCCCCATCCTTCAGCACCGGTTAACCAAGCTGGCAGCCTTAGCTCTAGGGTCTGCTGCATATTGGTGCGTAGTTAGTGGGAACCCCCAAGAAGGAAAGAACTTGGAGGCTTGGCATGGAAGCTTCCACAGTGGAGTCACGCAGAGCTTTAGGAAAGGCTGAACGGCTGTATTCTGGGGAGCCTGGCCCCCTGCCTGTGCAGAAGGAATTGTTTGCTGAGGATGGCTCCCCATTACTCTCTAAGCTGCATTTTCAAATCTTGAAATATCATAATCATATCAACAGCGACAATAAATTGAGTTCCCTCAGAGGGGCTGGGGGGCTTTCATGAGTCAAGTGGGGAAAATTGAAATCCAGTGCTCAGCGCCTGTGTAGAGATTGTAATGGTGGGGAGGTCTTTCCTCTCCCTCAAACTCTTGGGGACAGATGGGATTAATGGGCGGAGCTGGATGAGAGGGAACTTGGCAGGGGATATATTTTGGAAGCACCGGTCAGGGTCCAGGACAGCGCATGTGTGTGTAGTGCGCACACACACACACACACACACACACACACACACACACACACACACCTGCCCATGAGCATGTTGTTGTTTTTTTTTTTTTGGTCACACCCAGAATTGCTCAGGGGTTACTCCTGGCTCTGCACTTAGGAATTAACTCCTGGTAGTACTGGGGGACTATATGGGATGCCAGGGATCGAACCCAGGTAGGCTGCTTGTAAGGCAAATTACCTCCACACTGTGCTATCGCTCTGGCCCCAGGTTTTATCATGAAGTGACTGGGGTATGTGAAGTCCAGCCTCAACTCTGCCAGCTGATGTCACCGCTGTGCCTGTGGTTGGGTTCAGTCTATATCACAGGATCCTGTGAGGAAGGTATCAGAAAAGCCTCATTCTACAGTCAAACAAGGTTTCTGGAAAACTGGCTCCAGGAAGCTCGTGTTATTGAGCTGGGGAGCTCCTAGGATTTGAGCCCAGTGGCTTGGCTGTTGAGAACCTGGTGTATCACTGGGGGCCGAGCAGGCAGCTGATTCCCCCAAGTTTATGCGTTCAGTCCTCACTGCACCCCGCCGTCCCTTACTCAGCTCTTTCCACGGTAGCAAATGCCAACTAAGCCCAGGGTGCCTGCCCTGTCTCCAGGGTGTGCATTGCCCCTGAGTGCTGTCCAGAACAATCCTTTTAGCCAGATTAATGCAATCAATGATTTCTCTCGCTCTCAGCCTGCCAGTGCTGTCTTCTGCCCGGTCTCACTGTCCACTTGACAGAAGAAAGGAGAATATTTGGCAGCAGACCGACATCTAAAGTGGAACTCTGTCTTCCCATTGCTTCCCCTGTCCGCTCTCTAATCTTTCCGTCTGGGTGAAGATGTTTTTAACAAAGGCGCCAGCTGTGGACGACCATTGCTAAAGCTAAATGCTCAGGAATATTTGGTTCTCTTTCTCCCGCATTACTGATGCCTAACATTTAAGCAAGGTTCCCAAGTCTATCTTTAAAATATATAACCAAATGGACCACTTTTTTACTCCCATATTCTCTACTAACATTTTTGCCCATTAAAAAGGTTTTGGGGCCAAATCTGGCCATTCTCAGGGGGTTCCTCCTGGCTCTGCACTCAGGAGTTACTCCTATCAGTGCTCAGGACACCATCTGGCATGCCAGAGATTGAACCCAGGTCAGCGAGTGCAAGGCAAGCCTCCTACCCACTGTACTCTGTCACTGTATCACTGTCTTCCTGTTCATCATTAATTTGCTCGAGCGGGCCCCAGTAACATCTCCATATGTCCTGTCTCATGCAAGTAGAGCCCAAGGGCACCTGCTTGCTCCAGGAACATAGAGAGCCTCAAACCATTCCATCAGGTCATGGGAATGAGGTGTATAATTGTTACTGGTATCTGGCATATCAAATACGACACGGGTAGCTTGCCAGGCTCTGCCATGCGGGTGACATACTATGCTCCTGGCATGATGACAAATATGCCAAATCTTAAAAAGCAATCACCCCCTACCTCATAGAGAAGGTGAAGTTGCATGTACTAGTTAGTCTCAGGCATTGAAGGTTGTAGGGGCGCTGTCCACCAGTGTTTGGTTCTGAAACCGAGATGGGAATCAGATGGAGCTATCTTGTGTCTTTTGTATTTAAAGCATCAAGTCACATACCCCAACTACTCAGAACTCAGGCCACTGCCCCGTCTCTATTAGAGTACTTCATTCTTCGCCGCTTCATTTAATCCTTGAAGAGGTTCATTCATTTCACACGTTTAAAGTCCTCTGAGCATCAGCCCTGTTGCTGATGTCCCAACTTGGTCTAGTTGGAAAGGAAAATAGCAGACTTTATGACATATCTACAAATGAATTCATAAGAAAGTCAACTCCACTTCAGTGTGTTAGCATTCAGATACTAAGGAAAATGAGAAAAAAGTCCACCACTGTTTGACATCGCTTATTGGGTTTTGCTACTGGTTTTTGAACTTTGAGCACCAGGGTTGAAGCTATCACCTGCAGAAAAAAATGCCGTGACAGCCTCTTTCTGAGAAGCACTTCACGTTCAGCTCTTGAAGCTGCTTCAGGTCTTATGAAGGCTTGTTGGGATCCCATTTGATCTCCACTTGACTTGTCCATAGTGTGATACTTGCGCTCAAAAATCCCATCACGCTTCCCTGCGCTGAGCCTGTGAAGGAGTGTTCTGAGCTTGCCTAAGCTTGCCTGAGCTTGCCTTGATTCTCCCAGACTTTTGGAGGTCATGGGCCATGTCTGGTTTTGGTATTGATCAGCAGAAGAAGCTGATAGTGATCATGGTGCTGTCTTAGGTCACATCAGAATTTCTGGTTTCATCTTTTTATCCACTAGGTTAACTTCTAGAAGGAGGGAGAAGGAGAAAGAGATTAGAGGGTGACAGTTAAAGGAGATTTTACCCTGACTTGGGGAGTCAGTGAGGTTCGTGGGCTCTGAGTCAGATGCTCTGATTTTTTTTCCTGGCTCTGCGGCTTGCTAGATATGTGACTTTGAGCAAAGACTCAAATCTCTCTAAATCTCAATTGCTTCACATTGAAGGAGAACAAGTCTGCCAGCTTCTTGAGCTCTTGATCAAGGTTTAACCAAGCCAACACGAATGTGGAGTGCCGGGTCTTTGTAACCCAGAGAGACACCCAGAGCAGCCCTGGAGAGCGGGTCAGGGCCCCTCTTCAAGTACCCACTGCCAGTGACATCGAGTGGGCGGTTTGACTCTGCTGGGTGGGAGTATTTACTCTGTGGAAAACAGGCGACTTGGCACGCCAGAGCTGGGGGCTTATTTTTAGCACCAGTTGTTAAGTATTTCCCTGCACACCCCCGGGAGCTGTAAACACTATCTGGCCTGCTCTAATCTTCATCAGGGGAGAGGACCCTGTAGTAGCACTGTTAAATTTAAGGAACCCGTGGAGTGCCGCTACCTAAAGTGCTCAGTGTGGATGTGTGGAGCACGGCCCTGGGGTGAGGGGTCAGGGGAGCCCCTCATGCGTACCCCAAGCACCAGTTCACATGCTTGCAAGGGCTGGGGAGCTGTAGAGGCAGGGGTGAAGCCCCGCTGCCTGAATACCCTCCACAGATGCC
The DNA here is from genome assembly GCA_021461705.1 of Cryptotis parvus. NCBI lineage: Eukaryota > Metazoa > Chordata > Mammalia > Eulipotyphla > Soricidae > Cryptotis > Cryptotis parvus. The sequence continues at coordinate 61,499 of JAJIBD010002842.1, forward strand.
TGCAGGGGGTGGGAGGCGGAGAGTCCGGCGTGTGGGAGCTCCAGCTTTTTGCAGTCACCTCCTGGGGGTGTTTCCTCATGGCTGGGAGTCACCCATGACAGCTCCACCTCCCACACTGTGTGAAACTCCCAAACAGGGGGTGGCTGAGCCCCAAAACTCACTAAATATTTGGGCAGCAACGGACTGAAGGGGGGGCGGAGATTTTAGCAGGGGTGTCATCAGGGGAACCCCGAGAGGCACTTTGTTCTCATTGCATCACCTCCCTGGTGCCCCCCTCTGTGGCTCCCTATCCGCCAGGTCTCCACAGTCCCGCCATGCCCTGCTGTCCAAAGGGGCTTGGTTTTCCAGGAAAAAACCTATAGTTCTCCTGAGTCATTTCTTTGATGAGGTGAATTAGACTGGAATGATTTAGAATCAGATCTGATGAAATGGAATAAGGTAGAAGTCAAGGCACATTAAGTAAATTAAGACGAAATGTCTTTATTCCTTTATCTTTTCCGGGCACTCACAAGTGTTGTGCAAGGGGGTCAACACTAGCCTGTGGTTTATGGCTTGGGTCCAATGCAGGGTGGCCAGGCCCTAAGAAGCTGGGACATCCCATGGTGCTCCGGCTTCTGAGCCCTGCAGGAAGGCAGAGGGCAAGGGGACCTGTTATACCCATAGAGGGTGAGGAGTTACATTGGTGGTGGGAAATGCACACAGGTGAAGGGACGGATGTTGGAACATTGTATGACTGAAACTCAATTAGGAACAACTTTGTAACTGTGTATCTCACTGTGCATCAATAAAAGAGAATTATACATAATTTTTTTTTACAAGTGTGAGGGGCAGTGCCCCTCAAGGTGTTGCAGATGTGGCTGCAGTGCCCAGCTGCATCAGCAGGTGGCAGACAGGAGACAGGCTTGTCTACACCCAGGGCTCTGCCTCGTGTGTCCTGGATGGTTGATGGTCTGACAGAGAAAAAGACTGGGCCCCTCGGATGAACCCAGAGCCACAGCAGAGCCGGGCAAGCTACCCGTGGTGTATTCGATATGCCAAAAACAGTAACAATAATGGACCTCATTCCCAACGGATAGAGATGTTACTGGTGCCCGCTCGAGCAAATACATGAATAATGGGAAGACAAGTGATACAAGTGAAACCCACCACCCCAGAGAGGGGGCAGACTTTCCCTATAGTTTCTGTGAGCAAAGCGCTCGGGGAAATCACAGGATTCCTGGTGCTATGTGAATTTTAAGCAAACAAGTAAAAGGATTTTATTATTTTTTTGTGGGGGTGTACCCAAGTGGCACTCGAGACCGCGTGGTGCCCAGCGTATCACACTGGGCCTTAGTGTGCCAGGCAAGCCCCTTACCCTCCCCATACTGTCTCTCCGGCCCCGGGCGCAGCTTCTTTCAGCATTTGATTGATACAGACGTGTCCTAAACCATATCCGTGGCTCATCTGGAATCTACAGTCCAACAAGGCCTCCTGGATTTTTGTGTGCTAGCCCTGGCAATCCCTAAGGGAACTGAAGCAAGGAGGAAATAATCTAGTTTGACTTAATAAATACATTATCTCAGAAATCAACAGCATCTTAGGTTACTCTAAAGAAGCCCATGTGGTAGAAGAGCATTTAGGGAGACGAATCCATCGGGGTGGGGGAAGCAGCCCCTTCGCTGGCCCCTGCAGGGTCCCTCTCTGTTCACAGGGTCCTTTCTGGTCAGCACCTCGGCGTGACTAAGTGATCATCTCGCAGATGCAGAAACGGCAGCTCAGAGAGGGCAAGCAACATCGCCAAGGTCACACAGGGTGGCGCAGAAGAAACATGCTTCCAGTGCAGGTGTGTGGCCCTCCGCTCTGCCTATCATGTCCAGCGAGTATAGGTGGGTCAGCGAGCGTCTCCCCGCTGGGTGCCTGCAGGCAGGTCCGGGTGTGAGGAGCAGGAAGGTGACTCCGGGGGACAGCGGCTGCCCTGGAGCCTGTCGTGTCTGCGCTGGAGCCGGCCATGAAGGTGACTGACCCTCCGGGCCTCCTGGTCCTCGAAGAAGGAAGCAGCGATGGCGTGGCGCAGGCGGCTGGCGTAGGCTTCTAGAAGGACGGCGGCACCGGCCAGGAGCTGCAGGGCGCCCGCAGCCAAAGGGGTGGCCGTGCGGGGTGGCTGCGGGGGTAGCAGCGGGCAGGCCGGGGAGGTGAAGCGAAGTTCCCACTGGAAGGACCGCTGCGCGGAGACGAAGGGGGCTCTCGGCCGGCTGGTTGAAGAGGAAGGGGAGGAAGCCCAGGACCGTGTAGGCCGCCTTGGCAAGGAGAAAGAGGCCACGTTAGCAGGCAAACATCAGCTGAGCAGCCTCTGGCCCGCCCTGCCTCGACTTTCCCTGCTCTCATCTGCTAAATGGGTGCAGAGGTGCCCCCTGCCTGCCTGGGTCTCAGGAGCGTCTAGAGAGATACAGGACTGAATCCCACCCCCAAAACTACTTTTTTTTTTTTTGGGTCACACCCTGAGATGCTCAGGGGGTTACTCCTGGCTCTGCAATCAGGGCCCATATGGGGAGCTGGAATCAAACCCGGTAGGCCGTGTGCAAGGCAGACACCCTGTGGGCTGTGCTATGGCTCTGCCCACTCACTCTTTTTAATGACTACCTGGGAATGGAAGTTTTCTGGGAAAACACCAGTATGTCAGAGGATTTTCTCTTTCTGAGCTGTGAATTAACATTTGGCACATTCTTCCCGTCAACTCTCAGAGACCAAGCCTGGCTCAGTTTCCATTTAAAGAGGAGCTGGGTGGGGGCGTGCTGAGCCCCGAGGGTGACTCATGTCTGGCCCAGGGCCAATCCCAGATGAGACTGGGGGGCTAGAAGGGGGTCCCTGGTTCAAAGAAGTGACTGAAGGAGCTGGAGGTCAGAGTTAACTGTTTGACCTGAGTTGGTGCTCACTATATCCAACTTCCGGCTCTGCCCCTTGCAGCTTGCCCTCAGCATCTCGCTGATAAATTGCCACGACAGCCGGCCCCATCAGCAGGTGGCATCAACACGTCCTCTTAGCTTGCCAGCTCAGAGGCTCTCTTCAGGTGATGCTCAACTTGTCTGCCATCAGCCTGTCTTTTGTTTTTAAATAACAGGTAATTTTTATATTTTTTCTTGGCTTTTTTTTTTTTTTTTTTTGGCTTTATGGGCTACACCTAGTGATGCTCAGGGGGTTACTTCTGGCTCCGCACTTGGAAATTCCCTCTGGTGGTGCTCAGGGCACCATATGGGATGCGGGGATTGAACTCGGGCTGGCTGAGTACAAGGCAAACGCTCTCCCTGCTGGACTATCGCTCTAGCCCCAGCCTATGTCTTAGCAGCAATCTGACCCGGGAACTGCTTCGGCCTCATGGACATGCTCTAGTGAGGGAGTCTGAGAAGGTCCAGTGGGGTGGGTGACCGCAGCCTGGGAGAAAGTGCTGGAAGAACTCTGGAGCAGCAAGGGGGCTCTTGGCGGGGAGCAGGACGGGGGGGGGTGCCACAGTCACTCAGCCCAAGCTCTCATGGGAGGAGAGTTGAGGGAGCCTTCACAGAACATGAGAGACAAGAACAAACACGCAGCCATACAAGGCAGCGGGTGATGCCTGACGGCAAAATCCTATATGATAAAGGGCTGGAGCACAGTGCCAGGCCCCCTTGCTGAGCCCACTTCAACTCCTGGCTCCACAAAGGGTCCCCCAAGCACTGCCTGGAGTGATCCCTGAGCACAGAACTGGGAGTCATCTCTGAGCAGAGTCGGGAGTGATCCCTGAGAGCCGGGAGTGAGTCCTGAGCACAGAGCCAGGAATAAGCCCTGAGTATTGTTAGATATGGCCCCGTCCCCACATCCCCCATAAAAGACGCCTCCACCATAAGAGGGATTGGTGTCAGGGCTCCATGGAGAATCACAACATGATGTGCAAGCCGTAATGTCATGGGCTTGAGGAGATGATCTCAGCCAGGGGGACGCCTGAGACACGACCCACAACATTTCTTCACTGGAAACAACAGTCAGAAACACAAGTTAGAGCAGATTTGTGAGTCCTGGACTGCGCTGTGGGGAAAAAATTCATAAAACAGATTTGTCACCTACAACATCCTACAATTAATTTCGAGTCTGGTCTCTTGGAGCTGTTTTTAAAAGCTGGATGTGACCTCCTAAATGGATCGATTTCACGCAGATGGAAAACAGCTTTGCTGGTGTGTATATTGAAGTGATCGATACACATTGATTATCACTATTGTTTTTCAGCCCAGGGCTTGACACTTTGGCTGTAGACAATGGATTTCTGTGTCAGAGCTCAACATCCAAAATAAAAAAGATTCGTGGTCAAAGGAGACTGAGGGTGGAGAGCTCGGACCAGGTAGGCGCTTGCCTGGCACAGGCCCACTAAGGTTTGATTCCTGGCAACACCTTTCGTCCCCAGATCCCTGCCAGGAGTGACCCTAAACACACTAAGATGTGGCCCAGAAGCAACGAGCCTTAAGTCTTGACCCCCTAGTAAATACACCAGTGGTACCGGTGGGACTTACCCACTGACAGTCAAACAACAGACTGTATCTTACAGATACTCAAAACCATCTTTATAGAGGAGGGGGACTATATTTTAAAGGACTTGAACATTTCACTGTCTTCCCATTGTTCATCGATTTGCTCAAGTGGGCACTAGTAACATCTCCATAAGTCCTGTCACAAGCAAGTGTAACCCAAGGGCATCTGCTTGCTCCAGGGACAGGGAAGAGCCCCAGACCATTCTTCAGGTCATAGAACTGAGGTCCATAATTGTTACTAGTTTTTGGCATAAACAAGTAAATAAAACACAGGTAGCTTGCCAGGCTCTGCCGTGTAGACTGATTAGGATATCACAGATAATTGTAGTGAAACAGATCTGAATCTGTGTTCTTAAACCTCTACTAAAAGTAGACTGAGATAGTAAGAGGTAGAAGAAAAACAGGTAAAGCAAAGAAACCAGCATAAAAAAAATGGGGTCATAGGGATGAATTGAGTGAAGTGAATCATGAGAGAAGCATCAGTAAGATTTGGTTTTAGTAGGATTATCAGTCATTGGTGAATTGAACATTTCAATGAAAGTTAATTTACAAAAGCAGCCTTGGCCCGTGGGTGTCCTGGGTCGATTCCTGTTTTGTCCCCACCCCCTTTGTAGCTCTGGGCCACACCTGCTGTGTCCTGGGGCTCTTCCTGGCTCTGAGCTCGAGTCAGCCACACTGTCCGTGGTGCTGGCATGGTCTCAGCCAGGTAGATCAAGCCTAGACCCTCTCCTGTCTCCCCACCCCTGACTCAGACCCATGTTTCTCATCTGCTGCCTAACCATGAACCCTCCCGACCTTATTCCCTTCCTGTGCGACACCCCCGTCCTGCTGACTGCCCCCAGACTCAAGCTGCACACCCCCGTTAATGCAGTTTTCACCTGTGACTCCCTCTGAATAGCCTGGGATCCTAAGGCCCCTGGTTGGGAAGTGGGAATGCAGAGGATTCCTAGACCTCAGGAAACTTATAGGAAACCGTCAGATACGTATAAGTGGAAGTTACTGAAAGGTTATGTAAAAGCCGGTGTAGGCCCACCGACTCTCTCGTGGCGCAGCCTGTCGTGGGCTTGAGGGTCATGGAGAACCCGTGGGCTAGGGAGTGCTGATCCCACTTGCTGAAGGGAGGAAGAAGGTGGGTGGAAAAGGTCAACTTCTGTGACACATCTCAGGGTCCTCTCGGCAACAGGTCCTGACCCCTCGGGGTCATGGGGCGTGGGGTGAGCAGAGGGAGCGAATGGGCTACAGCTTGGGCTTGCGGCTTTCACACACTGCGTCCCTGCCCGTCTCGGCCTTCTCTGCTGGCACTTACATCATACTGGACTGTGAGCGTGACGGGCACTACGGGCAGCGCCCGAGCCCAGCCCACAGCTGCCTGGGCCAGGAGGAAAGCCACGTGGTCTGTGGCTGCTGTCAAGGCAGTGGCCAGCAAGAAAGGGATGATCAGCACCAGCCTGGGCAGACAGTTCAGCAGCTCCCGGGGGGACAGCCGTGGCCGGGCTGCCCAGAGCAGCCACGGTGGCCGGCTGTCCACCAGGTGAGTGTCCCCAGCCTGCTCCAGCCGCTGAAGCAGCCCCCGAGTGGCGTAGATGTTATCAAAGCGCAGGTCTGTGAGGTAGCGGTGTAGGTACCAGGCTGTGTCTCCCAGGAGGCACAGAGCAAAGAAGCCCCCGACCACTCGCTGGACCCCCAGTGCTACACCCGGGCCAGGGACTCCAGGTCAGAGAAGTCGGCCAGGACCCGCTGAGTGACCACCAGCATGTGAGAGTGGAAAGCGGCGCCGCCGCCCTGTGGCTGGACACTCACAGCCCGGTGGCCGCTGGAGCCCAGAGCCGCGGCCGCTGCGTGCAGCTGCTGCGTGGTGTTGAGCAGGTTCTCCATGGAGCCTTCGGTCACGCACCTCAGCACCCGCCCACGGCGCTCATGTTGGCCAGGATGCTGGGCACGGCGGCCAGCGTGGCACAGCTGCAGGAGAGGACCAGACGGCGGCCCTGCTTGGTGCACAGGGGCGGGCAGGCTGAGCGCGAACAGGCAGCGGGCAGGGGCCACCAGGCCCAGCAGCAGGAAGAGCAGGAGGCCGCGAGATGGTGGCCGCCAAGGCCGGGGGTCCTGACCGGACAGAGCAGCGAGGACACCAGCCACTGGTGTGCCAGGCTTGCAGCCGCCACCGCCAAGGAGCCACACAAAAGAAGCTGGGTCAGCAGCTGGCCACCGCTGGTTGGGACAGGCTGGGAGAAGGAGCGCCAGGCAGCCTGCATGGGGCCGAGCACCTCGCGGAGCCCAGAAGGCCAGAACCTGCACCTGTGCACAGGGAAAAGGGAGGAAGCGCCATCAGCCGACTGGACGCCGAGACTGCCTGATGCCAGCCTTATAAGCCGTCCACTGGCAACAGGCTCCGCCCCCAGCCCCAGGGGCGGGCACTCTTCCCAGTAGGGCCAATCAGTAACCCACCCCAAGCCAGCTGTCCCCAAACTGAACCAATCAGAGCCTTCCTTGGGGTTTCTCCTTTTGGAGCTGTGAGACAAGAATCCTTGTTTCCCCAGGCCGAGAAGTAAGGACTCGCTCCCTTGCAGAGAGGTGAGGACTGCTTGTGCACATAACACCCATCTGTTGGGCTCAAGAGAGTGAGTGAAAGCGTCGTTAGAGCAGTGCATGGGAAGAGAGAGGGAGGCAGAGAAAGAGAGAGAGAGAGAGCGAGCCGAGAGAGAGAGAGAGCTTGGCCATTGCTGACTGCAGGGCTGAGCAGAGGAGAGCTTCTGCAAGCATGGCCACTCTAAAAGAGGGGCAGCGGGGAATGGCCAGAGGGGCTGCATCCTGGATCTGTCTTGGTGGAAGAGCCAGTAAGGCTGACTATTGGGCTGTGGGTGCAGAGAAAGCGGGAGTCCAGGGCGACCTGACTTAGTGCCAGGGCAGGAAAAGCAACGAGGGGATTGTTCGCTCAGACAGGAAGCTGAGCATGGAGCAGACCTTGGCTCAGAGGAGAGATCAGGAATCTAATTCAGGAGCCGGGGCGACAGCACAGCGGGTGGGGTGTTTGCCTTGCACACGCCTGACCGGCTTCAATCCCGGCACCCATATGGTCCCCTGAGCACCGCCAGGAGTGATTCTTGAGTGCAGAGCCAGGAGTAACCCCTGAACCTCATCAGGTGTGGCCCAAAAACCAAACCAAAATGAAAAGGAATCAATTCAGGACTCTTAGATTGGACGTTCCACTTCAGCCAGAGCGAGGGAGGGCAGGAAATGCAAATACGTGTTCAGGAGAGTCAGAAAGCTGGAGCCGTTGGTGGGTAGATGGGACTGACAGCCTTGGGTGTGAGTGTGTGTGTGTGTGTGTGTGTGCGTGTGCGTGTGATGCCTTTATACAGTGTGTTCACAGGAGGCGGAGGCCCAAAGATATAAACTCAAACTTGGAGCTTAACGGGTTGGAAACAAAGAGGAGAAACAGACAGTGAGCCGCCGGCAAAGTCACAGGAATAGAATATCTCAGGACGGGAGAGAAGGAATGTGTCAGAGGTCACCAACCGGTTATGAAAGAAGTGGAAAGGGACAAGACCACACAGATGTCACTGGTGACCTGGACACGGACGACTTGGGAGCCCGTCGGGTCCAGGCACAGGAAGTGGGGAGGGCAGGGGGGGAACCCAGACCACGTCCTCAAGTCACTTTTGCAGTGGAGGAGTCTAGAAGCAGATCCACTGCTGGGGAAAACGGGATGAAGAGAGGCCGCTGAAGGGAGGGGTGAGCCAGGTTGCCAACTGGAAATCCAGTGGGGCGCGCTGAGCAAGAGAACATTGGCTGGGCTGATAGCGCCCTTCAATAGATGGCGGGAAACCGGGACAGATGGTGCGCAGAGGGCAGGAAGGTGTGGGACACACGTATCGGTCTCACCCAGTTATAGAGCAGGGCAGCGGGGAGGGCGGCCCTACACCGCGATGCCTACGCTCAAGTCCGGGCTCCTCCACTCACCCCTGTGCAACCGGCTTTAGTTTCCTAATCTCCCTCTCGCGGGCGACAAAGCGAGCATCTCCCAAGGGCCATTTTGTGCCTGGCACACGGTATGGCGGCTTACACCTATCATTGAGTGTCCACTCCACCAGGACAGAATTTGGCCTCTTTGGTCTAGGACCGGAGTGCCCCCGGGTAGGCACGCGAGCACGCGCTGCGTAAATATCTGTTGTGTTGCTGTTTGGACTTGCTGCACAGCTCCGCCTCCAGGGGCGGGAAGGAGTGAAGACATTTTCAGGAACCCAGGAGGAGACCTGAGCGCTGTCCAGGAGTGCGGGAGAGGTGGGGGAATGAGGAGCCCAGGAGGCTCGCGTGGATGATGCCAGGATGCGTGGGGGAGACGCGCTGGGAAGGCGATGGCTCTGCTGGGACAGGTGCAGGCCCTGACTGCTCCACCCACCAGCTGGAGGGGGAGCGCATGCGCACTTCTTGTCAACCAGTTACCACGCCTCCTGGCTACACCGATTGGTGCATGAATTTCCCCCTGACCCAAACTGGACCAATGAGGGACTCCTGGCTACACTGATTGGTGCATGAATTTGCCCCTGACTCAAGCTGGACCAATGAGAGCCTTCGTGAGGCTTTGCTGGGAAAGTTGAGAGGGAACCTCGGTCATCCACAGAGATAAGATGGCAGGAGGGACGTTTGGGGACCACCAGGTAACGAAGACAAGCCAGGAGGACAGTTAAGAAGCTGAACTAGGGGGCGGAGGCGACAGCACAGCCGTGTAGGGCTATTGCCTTGCACATGGCGGACCCTAGTTTGGTCTCCAGCATCCCATATGGTCCCTTGAGCACTGTCAGGAGTTAATTCCTGAGTGCAGAGCTAGGAGTAACCCCTGAGCATTGCCGGGTGTAACCCCAAAAAGGAAAAAAAAAAAGAAGCTGAGCTAGAGGCAAAGATAGTAAGGCAGGTAGGGAATTTGGCTTGCACATGCCCAACCCACAGGTGACCCCTGACACCCCATATAGTCTCCTGAGTCCAGCCAGGAGCATCTCGGAGCACAGAGCCAGGAGCAAGCCCTGGGCACCACTGGTGTGGTCCCAAGTCAAACACACACACACAAAGAAGCTGAGCTAGAGAATCCCAGTAGGATCAGGGCAATCCCTGGATTTAGACAAATCTGAAAGATTTTTGCTGATCCCAGCTGTGGCGTGATCAAAACCTCTCTTCTCCTGAGGCAGAGGGAAATGAACATTTGTCACAACTGAGTCCTGATGAATAAAAGCCTTTGTCACAGGATTTCTGGGCATTCAACTAAGGCACAGAAAGCTCTTCCGCACGTGTGGCCCAGAAGAAAGCCCTGTAAAACCCCATCGCTGGCGATGAGGGGTGAGTGCCCGTGCTCAGAGCTCCGCCCGCCTCTGTCTCAGGACGGGTGAGGCCATCACGGAATCTAACTGGGGACCGGTGTCAGCTCATCCCCTTAAAGAAGAACCCACATGCTCGAGCTCTGCTGGGTGTGTCCTCCCACCAAAATAAATACACACAAAGAACTCTCATCGCCTGTGTCTGGGCTTACACTCAGAGGAGTTTGGGAGAGAGTAACTAAATTTTATTTCGATTCCCTTCCATCTCAGACAGGAAACAGGCTCAAGGCGAGGCCCCGCAAACCGGGGCACCAGCCCTCAGGCCCAGGCCTTCACCCTTCCTGCCTGACCCTTGTCCCCCGTGACCCCGGGGTCGAGTTCCCTGGCCTACCTGCTCCTGCGCAGAGGTTCGGCTATACCCGGGGCCGCTCTCATGCTGCCGGAAGCGCCCGTGTTCCGCGGCGGCAGGTGAAGGGGAAGAAGGGGAAGTGGCCCCTTCCCGGTTATTTCTGCTTCCCTGCCCTTAACTGCGTCCTCCTGACCGCCTCGCCTGCCTGCGGGGCCCACCTCCCCGAGGGCCGGCCCGATGCCTCATTCCCTTCTGCTCTGGTGTGGGTGGAAGGTGTGGGAGGGGAGGCCTCTCCCAGACCACTGGAGGCAGGGCCAGCCCCCCTTTCACAGAGGCAGAAACTGAGGCCCAGGGAAGTTACAGTCAGGCTGATGGTCCCTCGGCTCTGCTCACCTCTCTGAAGTCACGCGTCTGGGGGAGAAGACCCAACCTCCTACGGGCTGGGCACCCACAGAGACCCTGGGCTGTCTCTACTAAAGCCTCTTCCATGGGGGGCGGGGGGCTCTGTCCCTCTCCATTTCTCTCTCCTGCTTTTTAGCTCAGGGGCTGCCCAGGCCTCTGAGTGTGACCTTGGGTGGTGAGCTTGTATCTCTCAGCCTCTCTGCTGGGAGCCCCTGAGTGGGCCCAGCCGGCCTTCGAACACAGAGCATGGAGCCTGGGCGTGGCCGCCTGACCAACCAAAGCCAGTCAGAGCCATGAAATAACAGCCATTCCGAGTGCTGGCTCTGGTCACTGTTCTAAGGCGTTCTTGGGCTGGCTCAAGTGACCTTCTCCCGACTGGGCTTTATGGTGGTCCCTGGACCATTTTCATTCTTCAGTCCAGCAAAGGAGAGAAATGAAGTCGCTCAGTCTTTAACCAAGCAGCCAACAGGTGCAACCCTGTAAGGGAGAACCATTGGGGGGTGACTCTGTACTGATGCTCTGATCAGCAGCTTCTTTTCTGTGTGTGGGGGGTGCAGGGGGTCTCCCAGGAGGCGCCCAGAAGGCCTGGGGGTCCCTCTAGTGATTCCTGGCCAATGAGAAAAGCAGTTCAGTGCCTGGGCAGAGGACCCAGGGCCGAGGGCGTGGCCATGCGCCCCACGCATGGTCTCGGGGTGCACCTGCTGTGCCTCATGCGGTCTCTTGGGCGCCCTCTTTCAATGTGAGATTCATTCTGTGGAAAGTGGAAGGTTGGAAAAACAGAGGCCGCCACCCAGGCCAACTGCACAGGTGTGTGGACCAAAGTCAGCGGCAGGGCCAGCTCAGCCCTCATGGGCGTGTGACCGGCTGTTCCTCTGAACTTCAGGGCCGGGCTTGAATATCACTGTGACCGCTGACTGTGCTGTGTGCCCTTGGGTCAGATTCTGTCTGTCCCTGATCCTGAGTGAAGGGAAGACTGGCACAGAGTGCTTGGAGCTATTGGAGGACCCTTCATGGAGCATGCCCAGGGGACACAGGCCCAAGAGCTCACCCAGCTGAGAGCCTCCGGGGGGCCTTGGTGAGACCCCAGGGCCCAACTCTGGGAAATCCAGGGCAGTCTGGGTGGGGCGCAGCCGGGACAGCCCACACGGGCGGGCCCTTTGCTGGAGCATGTTGCTGATTGGTTCCTCAGCAGGGTCACACCCCCAAGGCTGGGGCTGTCAGATTTGGGAGGATGGACATGGAGAGGGCGGCGGTGTCCAGCATGCTGGCCTCTGAACACAGGATCAGGTGGGCAGTCCCTTCCGTCTCACAGGTGGGTTGGGACCCGGCGCCCAGCCCATCTGGAAGGGCCTCATGAATCACCAAACAGAGTCAGGATGGCTCAGGGGAATTTCTGCAGGACTCAGAGGCACAAGATAGGGCAGGAAGAGGAAGTGGTGAGGGCGCAGGTCCGGGGAGGGTGGGGCCTGCAGGCCGTGGGTGCAGCCGGGCCGTGAGCCGGGGAGGTCCAGCCATGCCCAGGATTCCTGGCAGAGCGGAAACCACCAGCTGGTGTGTGAAACCGTTATTTATCACGTGCAGTTTCCTAGGGACCGCATCTAACACTGACATAATTTCAAACACTCAACCTAGGCCAGAGACGTAGGACCGGGGCTCAGCGCTCCCCTTGCACGCGCAGCCCTCCCGGGTTCCACGCCCAGACCGCCAGGGCCGCTCCTGAGCACAGAGCCAGGAGCTGACTCGGGTGAGCCCGAAGGTTTATTTTCTCTGTTCCGGCTGGGCCCCAGCTTCCACTTATTGGGTCACACTTTCTTCTGGATATTTCTGCGGGGCTGGAGTTCACGGTGACTGCGTTGCAGACGACCCTCCATGCCAGGGGTGGGCCTCACTGCCACCGCTAAAGGCCTGAAGTTTGGGGGAGAAAGACCAGGTTTCCCGGAGTTAGAGAGGCTCCCATCAGGGCGGACCACCCCGGGTGCCGGCACGGCTCTTTCTTGGTCTATAGACGTTGACTCTTGTCCGGTGGTTCCGACGTGCTTGGGCTGGGCCTCTGCTGAGCTCCGAAGCAAGAGGAGGAGGAGGAGGAGAGCTGGGGAGCCTTCATTTCTGAAAGGCCAGCCAGAGGGGAGGCAGCCCACACAGGTGACCCTCACGGACCCGCTGTGTCCCCCCCCAGGACCCCGACCTCTGCTCGGTCTGCTCTGCTGACCAGGCCCTTTGCTCAACACTCCCCTATAGAGTTACTTTCCCAGCGACTGCCTTTTTTTGTACACACACACACACACACACACACACACACACACACACACACACTTTATTCTCTAAGATAAAATTTAAACGTTTTTTTTATTTTTTGTGTTACACCCGGCGATGCTCAGGGGTTACTCCTGGCTCTTCACTCAGGAATTACTCCTGGTGCTGGGGGGACCATATGGGATGCGGGGATGGAACCCGGGTCGGCCTGCAAGGCAAACACCCTCCCTGCTGTGCTATCGCCCCGCCCCGGCTGATATTTTTAATTGAATCACAGTGAGATGCACAGTTACAAAGTTGTTCATGATTGGGTCTCAGTCGTAAAATATCCCACCACCCACCACTTCACCAGGGCGCATTTCCCTCTAACAATGTCCCCAGTTTCCCTCCCGCCACCCCAGTCTACTGCCTGCCTCTGTGCAGACACTTTATCTCCTCTCTCTGTGTGTCTGTCTATGTCTGTCTGTCTGTCTCTCTCCCTCCTTCTGGGCATTATGGTTGGCAATACAGAGACTAAAAAGTCATCATGTCTGTCCCTTACCTGCGTTCAACACTTAGCTCTTGTCCAGAGTGGTCACTTCTAACCATTGCTGTCAGAGTGGCCCCATCCCTATCCTAACTGCCCTCTGCCCCCGCTTGTGGCGCTTCCAACTATTGGCCGTGACGGCGTCTTTGACACTATGAGGTTAGGGAAGAAACCGTGAGCCAAAGGTGGCACTGGCCTATGTGAGTCCCACTCACTGCGCCCCCCACTGGGAGAACTGTGACTCCGCCCACCCCTGCTGCCTCCCCACCACACACACACACACACACACACACACACACACACACACACACACACACACACCTTTGAGTCCCTCATCCCCCTGGACTCTGTCCACTCCTGTCGGACTCCGAGGAGGAGGATGCGGCTGCCCCAGGTGAGGACTTATTGATGGAAATGAGCTTGGCCTTCTAGAATTGGATGAAATAATTGAATTTCTTTATTTGCATAGGATCAAATCATAGTGCAATCAATCATCACAAATTGACTTATTGATTTATTTCCGGGTAATTCCATTTGCCATTCCTCTAAGTTTTCTTGGAGCAAGCAAGATAAAGGGAATTTGTTTTGTGCCTGCTAAGGGGGTGGGATGGGGGGTGGGAGGAAGCGTGGGGACTCTGGTGGAGGGAAGGTCACTCTGGTGGGGGGACAGGGAGGGAGGTCACTCTGGTGGGGGACAGGGAGGGAGGTCACTCTGGTGGGGGGGACAGGGAGGGAAGGTCACACTAAGGGGGGACAGGTGCTGGCACATTGTGTGCCTGAAACAAGTTGTTTATGAACAACTTTGTAAATCACAGTATCTTAATAAAAAAATTATCATTTTGCTCTTTTGGGTTACATCCAGCGGTGCTCAGGGGTTTCTCCTGGTTCTGCACTCAGAGCTTGGGGGACCATATGGGATGTCGGGGATCAAACCGGGTTGGCCGCATATAAGGCAAATGCTCTCCCGCTGGACTATCACTCCGCCCCCTCCTAAAAATTAATTTTTCCAAAGGACTTTAAAAGGTGTGTCTGCTGTCTGCTGCCTCCATGTGTGGCTATGTCCACGGAACCCGGTTCCTCCTGTGACCGGCTGCAACCCCACGCCCGTGATGGCCCTGTTGGAGGCCTCCAGCCCCTCAGCAGCCTCCCAACAACGTCCAAACACCTGTGCTGACGCCCTTCTGGGTCACCTCCTTGGGGCCAGTGGGGTGCCTTGTGCTGGGACCTGAACCCAGGAGTGGCAGGTCCTCAGGGATAAAGGGGAAGTTCCTGGGTCACTGCCAGGATGCCAGCGGGCGGCCTCTGGGGAGCTCAGACCTGTCACAGAAGCCTCCGGGTCCCCGCTCCCTCCCTATCAGTCACTATCTGTTATGTAGCTGCTTCTTTATTGCTGCAGTGGGGGGCTGGAGTGCTCCCAAGTGGTGCTCAGGGGCCCCATGGGGCCTCTCTCAGTGATCATAAAGCTGCTGGCCATCCTCCTCCCTCCAGCCTTCCTTCCCTTCTCTCCTTCCCTCCTTCCTTCCTTCCCTGCTTCCTCCCTCTCTCCTTCCCTCCCTTCCTTCCTTCCTTCCTTCCTTCCTTCCTTCCTTCCTTCCTTCCTTCCTTCCTTCCTTCCTTCCTTCCTTCCTTCCTTCCTTCCTTCCTTCCTTCCTTCCTTCTCTCCTTCCCCTTCCCTCCTTCCCTCCGCTGTCTTATAAGACCTGAGTTTGGGGTCTTCCTGCAGCCACCGGAAGTGCAGAGTGAGCTGGAGTTTCCTCGCCCTTTCCGGGTCCAGGGGCCATCACTGACCAAGTCCCTGCCTGTTGCCAAAGTCTTGCCGCAGCCTCCGCTTCCTCCACAGCTCAGAGCATGAGGCTGACTGTCCACCTCCTCAGTGAAACCCTCTCTGGCCACCAGCTGGGCTCTGAGTCAACCTGTCACATGGCCCAGCCTCCCTCTCGCCCACCCTGGGACCCAGACTCACCCGAGCCCACTTCAGCCTGCGACTTGGGCAGGAAGAAAGTCCACGTGGTGTGGACAGGCTGGAGGACATGCTGGGAGGCGCGTAGCAAGAAGACTGAGCAGGTGCGGGCTCCCGAGTCGAGACTAGGCCAGACCCGGCACCGTTCTCCCAGGTCTGTGCAGTGGAGCAGCAGGAGAGCGCGCCATGCGTGTGTGGAGGCCCCCGAGTGCACCTGGCAACACACACTCACACACGCACTCACACACACACGCTTTCACACACTCACACACACTGGTCTGACTCCAGACTCACACGGACGCCTTCACAGCAGCTCCGACTCAGACATGACCAGAGAAGCAGCAGGGCCGGCGGCTCCGGGACCCTCGTCAGGGACTCGCTGGGGGCTGTGATGCACGGACAGACCTGAATGAAGGAGGAAGGGCAGGGGGCAGGTTGCTGGGCGGGCTCTGGGGCAGGGTGTGTGTGGAGTGATTGCGTGTTTGTGGTATGTGTGTGATTGTGTGGTGTGTGTGTGTGTGGTGTGTGCCCGGCTGAGGGACAGACGAGGCAGCATCAGGCAGCCCCGCTGGTCAGTTCTGGGCTCCCAGCTCGTGCATGTCCGAAAGGCAGGTGTGAGGCGAGGCCGGCAGTGAGTGACGCTGTGTAGAGTCAGTGTTTCCGGTCAGCGCGACCGCAGCGGTCATCGCACGCAAGTCCTGCTCCTCTGCAGGAACTTCTCCCCTGCCCGGTCACAGGCCACCTCCGGCCCCACGCTCGGGACGGGCACGGAGGCCTGGAGGACCACGTGGGAGGGCGCTCTGGCTGCTGCGCCACAGACCCCAGAGAGACCTGCCCGGTGCAGGTGGGAGGGTCCGACGGCGGTGGCAGGAGGGTCTTCTGGGTGGAGAAGCAGCCCGGAGGGCCCCAGGGGACTCAGAGGGTCCGGAAAGTGCCGTTGGCTGTGACGGAGGGCAGCGCTGTGGCATTGGCCGTGGAGCCGGCAGCCCAGTCGGGGAAGGTGCCCAGGTTGAAGATGGCCTGGCCCCAGGTGTTGATGGCCACCGTGAGCAGCAGCACCCCAGCCATGTTCATCAGGAAGCCCGTGCGCATCTGCAAGGACCGGGACGGCCGGCCGTGAGCCCCAGGAGACAGACACGGCCCCCAGCCCCCGCGGGACCGTGAGCCGACACGCTCAGCACACATTCACACACAGACACATGTACCCGCACTTAGACACACATATGCACACACACATACATGCCTCACATACACTCAGCACATACACAGGTACGACACGTATGTACTCGCACTGACCGATACAGATGTGGTGAGTATACATACTCACACACACCTCACAAACACACTCACACACACTCACACACTCACAAACACACCCACACACTCCACACACACTCTCACACACTCACATACACTCTCACACACACACTCACACTCTCACACACACACTCCACACACACTCACACACACACACAGAGTCTGGGCTTCACTTGTTCCTCGACAGGACTTGTCTTCGTCCTCTGTCCTCCGGGGGCAGCCCTGTCCCTCCAAGCTGCCTAAGTTCTCCTGCCCGCCGAGGCCTTGCCTGGCCCCGCTGTCCACCCTCACTGTCCTGCAGTCGGAGGCAGTGGCGCCGTCCCTCCTGCTGGCCCTTCGCCACCTTCCTCCCGCCTGGGACCCAGAATCCCAGTTTCAGACAGGGGCAAACTTTTCAAGTCATCTAGCTTGAGGTTTTTTGTTTTGTTTTAATGCTAATTTGGTAGAATAAAGTTGTCAAAAATTACTCAGGGGCCAGAGAAGTGAGAGGGGCTACGGCATTCTACAGCGCCCCCTGTCTGGTGCCCCCATCACGAAGTCCCGGCACCACCTGGTCCAGACTTGGAAGCCCCCCACTGTCTCCAGGGGTGGCCGCTGGAGTGTCCCACCCTCAAGAGCACCACGGGAGGGGGAGAGCCGCACAGGGCGTGTCCCTGGGTCCCCCCAAAAAACCACGAATGACCCTGCAAAGGGCATGGATTGTGGGGCTCGGGGTGTGTGCCCCAGAAGTGCAGGTTCCGAGGGACATTGGTCCAGGCTTGGGGACACTGGGAGCGGTCGCGTCTCCCACTCCCGGGAGCTGTGCTCAAAGGCCCGCGAGCATCAACCTCTGGTCACTGAACCCCCCAAGTCCCTGCTCTGGGGTGCGGCCCCTCTGCCTCGGCCGCCGCCTTCCCTCCCTCTTGGGGGGTCTGACCCCCTCTGGCTGCACACACCGGCATGTCCCCAGCGGGGCTTCCGGGCGGCACTGCACTCAGCAGCGAGCTCAGCTCAGAAGACTGGGCGCCCCTCGCCCCACTGCAGGGTGCCAACCCAGCTCCCTTTACACCCCTCTCCTGGCCGGGCTCCCCAGTGCGCCCGGGACCTGCCCCGTGCTGCCCCCTGCTGGCGAGGCCCCGCCACTCCTGCCCTCTGCAGGCTCCGACAGGCTCCCCTGCTGCGCCTTACCCCAAACGGGCCCTGCGCCCAGACCTCCATAGTTCCAAGGACCTGCCTCCGGCCAGGGAGAGGCCCTGCTGGACCCCCTGCTGGACTCCCTGAGCAGGTTCTGACCCCCTGCCCCCTCCCCACTTATCAGCCTGTGCTCTCGAGCCTGTGGGAACTGGGAAGGTCATCCCGGGGCACCGGCTCCCAGCCTGCACTCCCAGAGCACTGTGGACGGAGTCTCAGAGGCAGAGGCGGGTTTTCCTGCTGTGCCTCCTCGGAAGGCGCCTCCCTGCGTGTTTTCTAGAAGGTTCCATCCTGGCCCCGCCGGAGTGGCCGATTGAGAAATGGGGGAGGGGGAGCCCCCTCCCGGCCCGCGCTGGCCAGCCCAGACTCACCATGTCCTTCACCATCAAGTGTCCGGAGGCAAAAGCAATGGAGTTGGGCGGCGCCGACACGGGCAGCATGAAGGCGTAGGGAGCAGCCGACGGTGCCGGGATCATGAGGTACAGAGGGTGCACGCGCAGGCGTATGGCCTGGGCCGAGCAGGGGCGGAGAGGCGAGAGAGCGAGAGAGCAAGAGAAAGAGAGAGCGCGCAAGAGAGTGAGCGAGAGAGAGAGCGCACAAGAGAGAGAGAGAGCACGAGAGAGAGACAGAGACAGAGAGGCAGAGAGACAGAGCGAGAGAGAGCAAGAGAAAGAGTGAGAGAGAGCCAAGAGAGCGAGAGAGCGAGAGAGACAGAGACAGAGAGGCAGAGAGACAGAGTGAGAGAGAGCAAGAGAAAGAGTGAGAGAGAGCAAGAGAGCGAGAGAGCGAGAAAGAGACAGAGACAGAGAGGCAGAGAGACAGAGCGAGAGAGAGCAAGAGAGAGCGCAAGAGAGCGAGAGAGAGCAAGAAAGAGACAGAGACAGAGAAGCAGAGAGACAGAGTGAGAGAGAGCGGAGAGACAGTGAGAGAGCAAGAGACAGAGACAGAGACAGAGAGACAGAGACAGAGACAGAGACAGAGAGACAGAGACACAGAGAGAGACAGAGACAGACAGAGAGCCAGAGCGGCCACCAGCACGTGGGCAGCAGTTGACCGGGTGTCAGCACCAGAGAAATGGCCAGACCAGAGAGTCGGTACAAGAAGGCACAGAGCCGGGCAGACAGCGGGAGGGAGAGAGGAGAGAACGTTCCCCATCAGCAACACACGCGGGGCCACCGCAGGGGAGGGCCGGGCCGGCCCCCCTCACCCAGAGCGGTGACTCGGCGGTTGGGTGTCCCCACCCCAAAGTGCCGGAGTCCCCCTGGGGCGGGGATGAGCTGCTGAAGGTCGCAGGTCCCGGATTCTGGTGCTTTCACAACCCGTCCATAGCTGCTCACTGGGCACCTTCCTCTGGGCTCCCTCCGGGATTTCAGGGCATATTGGAGGGAGACATGTTTGCCCCCTGGGGATTTTACCACAGCAGCAGGAAAGCCAAGCACAGATGCTTCTCTCGGACCCTCGGACCCCACCGTGTGTGTGAAAGGTTGGGAATTCCGTGTTGTTGAATGTGAGACTGTGTCCCCGGCATCTCCACTAAAGACTGGTCACGGCTCCCTGCGGGCTTGTCCTCCCACTGACCCTCCCACCACCTGCCTCTCGCTTGCCTGGTCCCTCTGGTGAGATCCACCCCCCCCCCACCCCTTAGGGTCTGGGGCAGCTTCCTCGCGCCCCCTGCTGGTGGGAGCAGGTAATGTATAGCCCCTTGGCAGGAGGATTTGACCAGAGCTAAAGAAACCGGCAGCGGATAATCTCTTATTAATGCCGGCGTCTCAGCTCCCTCGCAAACGGCGAGACCGGACACCACCTGTATGTTCATCGATAGAAGATATTTGAATCACGCCGACAGCCCCAGATCTATAACAGAAAGAGCTGCAGGCATTGAAAAAGAATAAAGGGCATCTCTGTGGGCGGCGGGACACCATCATAAACGGGTGCAAATAAATTCCAAGATAGAAACGGAGCAAATAAATTCCAAGATAGAAACGGAGGGTTTCAGAGAAGTGTCCCGGCCATCCGTCTGTCTGCATACAAAGCACCTGTGTGCTGTGCTGATTTAATGTGATCATCATTCACTGATTCGCCCCTGGTGGTGGGCTCTGGCTCGGGGGGCCACTCCTGGCAATGCTCAGGGGACTGTGTGGGGTAACAGGGGTTAGAAACCGGGTGCCGCATGCAAAGCCGCCCCCTCCCCTCTGTCCGCACTCTCCGGGCCCCGCCTGGTCTCCTCTGATTCATCCTGGCAGTCCCGGATGGTTTGGGGCCGGACAGTCCAGGGACGCTGATTGGTTCAGTGCGTGTTGCCTCTGGTGGTCTCTGCTCCCCGGGGCCCTCAGCTCTGCCCAGGGAGTCGCAGTCCTCCTCTTCCTTCTGCTCTGCTCCTGGCTTGGTTTGGGTGTCAGGGCCTGGTTTAACGTCATGCCTGCACCCACACAGGTTTTATTCTCTTTCTGGGCCCCGGAGCCTGGTGGATAAGGTGGGAACTCTCTCATCCCCTGCCCACGGGGTCACCTGCTTTCCAGGGACCTGCCGGCTGGGGCTGGGAGAAGCTGGGCCCCCTTCTGCAGGGCACGGCTGAAGTGTGGGCTGCCACTGTTTATGGGGAGCTACTGGCACCTAGTGGTAGGAGCTAGGAATGCCGCCCACATCCTAAAATCAGCTCCCACACACCCCAGAATTCTCTATTAAACTTCTCCTGGTTCTCAGCTCCTCTTAAACCAAACCCAAAGACTGACCTAGTCCTATAAAACTCATCCCAGAGGGAATTTGGTGCATTTAAAAAATATTTACTATTTGGAGTTAAAAACAACAGGGGTCG
The DNA here is from genome assembly GCA_021461705.1 of Cryptotis parvus. Classification (NCBI taxonomy): domain Eukaryota; kingdom Metazoa; phylum Chordata; class Mammalia; order Eulipotyphla; family Soricidae; genus Cryptotis; species Cryptotis parvus. Next base: position 82,132 of record JAJIBD010002842.1, read on the forward strand.
GAGCGATAGCCCAGCGGGTAGGGCGTTTGCCTTGCACGGCCGGGCCTATGCCGGCCTGGGTTCGATCCCCGGCATCCCCATATAGTCCCCCGAGCACCGCCAGGAGTAATTCCTGAGTGCAGAGCCAGGAGTAACCCCTGAGCATTGCCGGGTGTGACCCCAAAAAGCAAAAAATCAAACAAACAAACAAACAAAAAAACAACAACTAGATATGTTTCCAACAAATGGTGTTTCTGACTGCCCCAAGCAGGACGGTGTGGGTGGCACCCGGACCCGGGAGAGACAGGAGCTTGTGTGGCCCGGAGGGATCTCGGCCCCCTGCCCGCCCTGCCCTGCCCGGCCCTCACCAGCTCCGCCAGGACGGGCAGGAAGATGATGATGGTGGCCGTGTTGCTGGCGAACTCGGTGAAGAAGGCGATGACAGCAGTGATGAGCAGCACGGCCAGCAGGGGTGGCAGGGCCTCCAGCGGCTGCAGCTGCCCTCCCATCCACGTGGACAGCCCCGACTCCTGCAGGAAGCAAGCCACAGGCTCACACGCCCGCCACCTGGCTGGACAGTGGGACTCAGGACAGGAGATGGAGGAAGGGGTAGAAAGAGGGGGAGAGAGAGGGAGGGAGAGAGAGAGAGAGAGAGAGAGAGAGAGAGAGAGAGAGAGAGGGAGAGAGAGACCCTCTCCAGACTCAGGGCCCCAGTCCCCAGCCTAGGCCCCACCTCGTTTGCTTGGCCATGTCCCGCAGAGTGCTGAGGTCCAGAGATTTCTCTTCATGCCCGCAACCTCAGCCCTAACTCGACGGGGAGAGATGAAATTGAGCCCCTGGCTCTGTCTTCCCATGCCAGCGGCCAATGACCAACACTTCTACAACTCTGTACAAAACCATCTCCCTGACCTTAGAATGATTCTGTACTGGCACATTCCCATGCATGAACTCGCTCATAAATACACAAAACATACATGTCGGGTTTTGTCAGAGAGGTCAAGGACAGGTAGCCGTGGTCACCCACGATAGAGACATTTGCCATCAACAGAAATAGTGACCAGGACAAGGCTAACAGGACACACGCTGGCGTTATAAACACTGTGTGTGTGTGTGTGTGTGTGTGTGTGTGTGTGTGTATGTGTATGTGGGGCGGCCTGGTTTGTTTTGGGCCGCACCTAGCAGTGCTCAGAGCGTGCTCCCTGACTGTGCTCAGCACCCTCCTGGGTCCCGAGGACCCCTGTGCCGCACTGGGGATCACGTGTGGGCCGGCTGTGTGCAGGGCCAGCTCGGACCTGCTGTCCCATCTGCATTAGTCTCATGAGCACAAGTCACCGTATTGCGGCGTGGTGCCTGCAAGCACAGACGTCCCTGCACGGCAGGTGAGGGGCCTGTGCAGTTGCGACTGTACAAGCGCCCTCCAGGGCTGTAACTGCGCTGAATTTCATGTATTCATGTGTGTGCGGACCCACATCAGCCAAGCACGCCTCCGCTGGAAACACCAGCCGGTCACAGGAGCACTGAATGCGGAGCAAGGCCGGGGCTGACGACGGCCCCCAGAACAGAGAATGGACAGGTGAGACGGTTCCACCTTCTCTATCCGGGTCTGGGCTGACTCGTCCAGGAGTTACCCTCTGGGCAAACATCCATGAAGCCTCTTCCACTGCCGGCCCCCAATGTGGTAGAGCCCGACCTCCAAAGGCTGCCGATGCTGCCCCTGGAGGCGGAGGCGCGGTACTGCTGCAGCCGAGCCACGTGAGGTCCCGGGCTCCTTCTCGAAAGCCCGCCCAAGGCCTCAGACTCAGGCAGCAGATCCGGGTCAGAGCTGGGCTGCTGGTGGCCACGGAGAATCAGGGGATGTCCATGGACGCGCTTTCCATCCATCCCCTGGCACCCACCCACTCTGGCTGACCCACAAAACGTGACCCCTTCCTAGTCTGTTTAATAGGAAACTGTTGATCCAGCGCTGAAAGTGTCCCAAAGGGCTCCAGAATGCAGCTCGTCAGCCTGACGAAATAACATGACTCCAGAAAACAGGCCCTAGCTAGGATTTCTTAAAAATGCTTGTGAATACTTCATCAGGGGAAAAATAGTGGAAAAGTCCTTCTCCATTTGATGGTGAGAAAGAATTAGGGGTGAGGGGGCCGGGCGATAGCCCAGCAGGTAGGGTGTTTGCCTTGCACGTGGCTGGCCTGTGCTGGCCGGGTTTGATCCCTGGCATCCCATATGGTCCCCTGAGCACCGCCAGGAGTAATTCCTGAGTGCAGAGCCAGGAGAAACCCCTGAGCACTGCCGGGTGTGACCCAAAAAAGCAAAAAAAAAAAAAAAAAGAATTAGGGCTGAGCTGAGGCCCCAGCCAGCCCTGCTGCGGGCGGGAAACCCGCCAGGGAAAATGGGGTCACTTCGCCCCTACCTCCATTGCCCCCAGCCCCGTCCCTGCCTCCTCCGGTCAGGTCAGGCCTCAGCTCTGGCTCGGAGAAGGCGACTGTGTCCTAGAAAGGCGAGAGGTGGTGAGCGGGAATGTTAATGGCCAGAGACTCCCGCTGGGGCCAGTTCCAGCCCGCAGCACTCAGGGTCTTGGCTGAGCCTCACCCAAGGGCTGAGTGTGGGTTCCTGACAACTCCCGGAGGAAAATCCCAGCTCGAGGGTTTTCCAGGCCTTTCCCTTAGGTTCTGGAAGCTTCTTCTCCAACCCCAACACACAAACCCATTCCAGGGCTCAGCGCAGGCTGAGGGGAAGGAGAAAAGACTCAAGCTGACCCCACATCGTCCTTCAAGCTGGGTCACCCCTGACAGGTCACTGCCTCTCCGGGCCTCAGTTTCCTCATCTCTCTTGGTGATATTATAGCGTAGAAGCGGGTCACGCTGGGAGAAAGGAGAGCAGTGATGAAGCAGCAGGAGGAAGTCAGACCACAGCCCCACTGCCGGGCGTGACGTCAGACCACAGCCCCACTGCAGTGTGACGTCGACCAAGACCCACTGCCTGTGTGACGCCATACCACAGCCCCACTGCCAGGTGTGACATCAGACCACAGCCCTGCTGCGGGTGTGACGTCAGACCACAGCCCCACTGCCGGGCGTGACGCCAGACCACAGACCCACTGCAGGGTGACGTCAGACCACAGACCCACTGCAGTGTGTGACGTCAGACCACAGACCCACTGCAGTGTGTGACATCAGACCACAGCCCCACTGCGGTGTGTGACGTCAGACCACAGCCCCCACTGCCGGGCGTGACGCCAGATCCAGACCCACTGCAGTGTGTGACGTCAGACCACAGCCCCCACTGCCGGGCGTGACATCAGATCACAGACCCACTGCAGTGTGTGACGTCAGACCACAGCCCTGCTGCCGGGTGTGACGTCAGACCACAGCCCCACTGCCGGGCGTGACGCAGACCACAGCCCCACTGCAGGTCGTCAGACCACAGCCCCACTGCATGTTGACGTCAACCACAACCCACTCAGGACATCAACCACAGCCCCACGCAGTGTGTGACGTCAACCACAGCCCACTGCCGGGCGTGACGCCAGACCACAGCCCCACTGCAGTGTGTGGCGCAGACCACAGCCCCCGCATGTGTGACGTCAGACCACAGCCCCCATAGTGTGACGTCAGACCACAGCCCCACTGCGGGCGTGACGTCAGACCACAGCCCCGCTGCTGGGTGTGACGTCAGACCACAGCCCTGCTGCTGGGTGTGACGCCAGACCACAGACCCACTGCAGTGTGTGACGCCAGACCACAGCCCCACTGCCAGGTGTGACGTCAGACCACAGCCCCACTGCCGGGCGTGACGTCAGACCACAGCCCCGCTGCTGGGTGTGACGTCAGACCACAGCCCCACTGCTGTGTGTGACATCAGACCACAGCCCCGCTGCCGGGCGTGATGTCAGACCACAGCCCCACTGCTGTGTGTGACGTCAGACCATAGCCCCCACTGCCGGGCGTGACGTCAGACCACAGCCCTCTGCTGGGCGTGACGCCAGACCATAAACCCACTGCCAGGTGTGACATCAGTCCAAAGACCCAATACCGGGAATGACGTCAGACCACAGCCCCGCTGCTGGGCGAAGTCCAGCATGGTGGGGACCGTGCAGTGGCCAGGTCATGCTAGTCAAACTGAGTACCTTACGGCATCCAGGGGTGCTCAGAGACGCCCAAGGCCAGACACAGGAGTAGGGGCGCTGAGCTGAGAGAACAAGGCCCCACACCCTCCTTCTTTCCTGACTCAAACGCGTTTTTCCTTGATGTCTTTTCCAAGGAAGAACAAACTCAGTGTTTAGAGTTTCAATCTAAAACAGTTGGAAAACGTTTCCAACAATCTAAACAGTAGAAAATGACCAGTGATCTCGGAGACTCAGCTGTGCATGTCCAACCCTGTGTGGTCATTCTGAGGTAGGGAGCCAGCACAGTTGGTTAAAGGAAAGAAGAAAAAAGTGTGCGTATGCAAACCACTGTGCTGTTAACATGCTGTGTGACCTGGGGGAAATTAATGCATGTCTCTGTTCCATTACCTTTTTTTAATGGACCACACCCAGCAGTGCTCAGGGGACATGCGATGCTGGGAACCGAACTCAGGACCTCCCATATGCTAACTTTGTGCTCCACCACTTCAACTACTTCCCTGTTCTGTGATTTCTTCGAGGGATTGGTGCAGATTTAATGATCACACATAAGACCGTTTCTGTACCCGGGAAGCAGAGGCAGATTTGCTATTAATTATTTCGTTTGGCAACTAGCTAATAATGTATCATATAATACTTTCCATCTGAGCATGAGTCTAAGCTCTTTGCTCCTATGAATGTATGTTTTCTGTGGCAAGGCCGAGTGGCAGTCTAATGGCAGTCATGGCTGAAGAAACTGAGGCACAGAGAGGTTGAGATTTCCCCAAATAAGTCACATGATTCACCCCTGGGAATGGAATTTAGGCTCAGCATTGGATCTGTAATAATTTCATCGGTTTGCCTAATGGAAAAATAAAATGAAAAAACTGAACCAGGATCCAGAGCAATAGCACAGTGGGGAGGATGTTTGCCTTGCCTGTGACCAACCTGGGTTCGATCCCCGTCATCCCATATGGTCCCCCAGCCCACCAGGAGTGATCCCTGAGAACAGAGCCAGGATAAGGCCTGAGCACTACCAGGTGTTGCCAGAACAAACAAAATGAACCAGAGGCAGGCCTGGGAGAGAGAGAGAAAATGAGAGAGAACAAGAGTGAGAGTGAAAGAGAGAATGAGAGAGAGAGAGAGAGAGAGAGAGAGAGAGAGAGAGAGAGAGAGAGGAGGAGAATGCCAGGGTTACGGTGCTCTTTTTGTGACCCCCAGATCTGCATATGAACCCTTAAGCTCCACCGGGAATGTCCCCTTAGCACAGTGCCAGGAGTAACCCTGAGTGCTGCCAGACCCAGATACACGGGGCAGAGCTGCTACCATGGTGTGCCCAGCTGGTCATGAGGAGCCCAGGAGGGAAGGCAGGTTCTCGCCCTGGCCCGCCACCCCAGCAGAGCCTCGCAAGAAGCCAGATGAACCCCCACACCATGAGGGCCGCCATTTTCAACATCCAGACTCCACAGCTTGTCAGAGCTCCACCCAGCAGAAAAGCTGACCTCTCCCCCATTGCTGTTCTTCAATAAATGCATGAGATGAGAGGCTACTACAAGAGTATCCCACCTGCACGGCAGAGCCTGGCAAGCTACCCGTGTCATATAGATATGCCCAAAACCAGCAACAATTATAGGCCTCATTCCCATGACCTGATGGAATGATTTGAGGCTCTTTATGGTCCTGGAGCGAGCGGTTGCCCTTGGGCTACACTAGCATGCGACAGGACTTATGGAGATGTTAGTGGTGCCCGCTCGAGCAAATCGATGATCAACGGGAAGACAGTGATACAAATGATACCGCCACGTGTAGCCCAATTCCACTAACCAATAAAAATAGGCCGAGGGGGCTACTGCAGAAATGAGGTATGAGGGGGACTGGCCAGGGGTGTGGCTGGGCGGGGGGTCCACGCTGATTTCATAGTGAGTTGAGCACATCAGTTGATAGCCCTCACCCTGGCCAGGCTAACCCAGCATGATGGAGGCGTCTCCACCAACAGTGAGGTACAGAGAGAAAAACCCTGGCCTTGGCCTGGCTCCTGCCAGTCCTGCATGCTTCTGCCCTCTGCTGGCCACTTTTGCACCTGCACTCTGACAGGGACCCTGCCCCGAACTTGTGAGTGGAGACCCCACCAAGGGTGGGGAAGGCAGAGCTGGTCTCGAGCATTCATTTTAGTAGAAGGGAGCTGAGCAGATGAACTGGATCATTGTGTGTGTGTTGGGGGGAGGGTAGCAAGGAGAGCAAAGGGCTGGATGGTGTGGGGCCGTGGCTCAGAAGCCTTCTGTGCATGGTTCGCACGTGGGAACCCCAGGTTTGAGCCCTAGCACCGCATGGTCCAGAAACACGGTGACCAGGAGGGCCTCTTGGAGGAGGTGACCTTGGAGCTGAAGGGTGACGACCGAGAGGACTCAGGGAAGGCATGAGGAGAGAGAGGTCTGGGGCAGGCGAGGTCTGAGTGGACAGAGGGACAGGAAGGGGTCAGCGGAGCAGGGGATGGGAGGAGGTGACATGGGGAGGGAGCTGGGGCAGGCGTTGAGCCGCAGGAACCTTCAGACTAGATCTCAGTAAAGTCCTGAGAGCAGGAAGGGGGTGGAAGGCCCAGGGAGGTGCCCGAGCACCCACAAACCAGGGGGACGACCACGTGGGGTCCCCAGACACTGTCAGGCCTAGCCCGGGAGGTCCTGAGCCACGGGGCCCAGAGGGCCTGGCTGGTGGGGAAAGGGACAGTGCCTGCGGCTGCCCGCCCCCTCAGGCTGGGACACAGGGCCCTTGTTGACCAGAGCCCTGGGACAGCCGCCAGCCTGGCCTCCCAGTGGTCAGTGGCCCTCACCAGCCCCCACTGGACCTGGCCCAGCAACCCCGAGGTCCCAAAGCTACTGAGGTGCCAGGCTTGCCCGCTCTAGCGCCAGGGTTCAGCCTTGGGTCTGCCCGCCTCCCCTTGGTAAGCGGCTCCTTTTCCATTTGGGGGGGTTCCCAAGGACGGGACCGCGTCTCCTCCTTGACTCTGGGCCACACATGCGCCAGCTCTGTGCCTGTTCTAAGGCCACCCACATGTTAGGGGCTTATATAATGGACAAATGGCCAGCAGGGAGGCCACTGGCCTTGCACGCCTCTGACTCGGGTTCAATCCTCAGCATTCTGTATGGCCCCGTGAGCGCCGCCAGGAACAATCCCTGAGCACAGAGCCAGGAGTCAGCCCTGAGTGACCGCCCAAAATAAATCCCCAGAAAAAAATAAACAAAGCCCCTTGTGAAACAGGCTCGAGAGGTGGACCCCGCTCAGAGAGGGACCGGCACCCTCCCAGGGGCTGCAGGGATGAGAGCAGAGTCGGGGGCTGCTCCCCTGACCCCGCCCACCCGCCCACTCACCTCACAGGCCTTGGCCATGGCGAAGCCCCCGCCCAGCAGGAGGATGATGTTCCAGGGCACCGTCTCCTGCGCCTTCCTCCACGTCAGCAGCGGCGTGCCTCGGCACTGGGGGCTGCGGGAGAGCACGGCGCTGGGCCGCGGAGGGGTCCCAGGGGTGTGGGGGCGGGGGGCCCACCCACCCAGCAGCCTCGCGGGGCCCAGAAGCCACAGCCGGGCTCTGGGTCTCTCTCTGCGGCTTTGGGAACTTCACGCTAAGGGGTGCCGGCGCACCAATCACTTCTGGGAGGAGCCACAGCATGTGGGAGAGCATTTGCTTTGCACACAGCTGACCCAGGTTCCATCCCGGCATCCCATAGGGTTCCCCTGAGCACCGCCAGGAGTGATCCCTGAGTGCAGAGCCAGGGGAAGCCCTGAGCATCACTGGTGGGACCCAAAAAACAAAAAACAAAAGAATGATAAAAGTGAGTCCTATGCCCACAGTGGAGACATCCTCGAGGGTTCCCAGCAGCTCCAGACGGGACTCCCTCAGCCTCTGGGCAGGAGGGAACATTCCGGACAGGAGTCTACACCCCACACAGCCAACGCCACAGAGTATACACCCACACAGCCTACACCCATGCAGAGTACACCCACACAGAGTGTATACCAACACAGAGTATACACCCACACAGCCTACACCCATGCAGAGTACACCCACACAGAGTGTATACCCGCACAGAGTGTACACCCACACAGCCTATACCCGTGCAGAGTACACCCACACAGTGTACACCCACACAGAGTGTACACCCACACAGCCTACCACCGTGCAGAGTACACCCACACAGAGTATACACCCACACAGAGTGTACACCCACACAGCCTACACCCATGCAGAGTACACCCACACACAGAGTGTACACCCACACAGAGTGTACACCCACACAGCCTACACCTGTGCAGAGTACACCCACACAGAGTATACACCCCACACAGAGTATACACCCACACAGAGTGTACACCCACACAGCCTACACCGTGCAGGGTACACCCACACAGAGTGTACACCCACACAGAGTATACACCCACACAGCCTATACCCGTGCAGAGCACACCCACACAGAGTGTACACCCACACAGAGTGTACACCCACACAGCCTACACCCGTGCAGAGTACACCCACACAGAGTGTACACCCACACAGAGTATACACCCACACAGCCTATACCCGTGCAGAGCACACCCACACAGAGTATACACCCACACAGAGTGTACACCAACACAGCCTACACCGTGCAGAGTACACCCACACAGAGTGTACACCCACACAGAGTATACACCCACACAGCCTATACCCGGCAGAGTACACCCACACAGAGTGTACACCCACAGAGTGTACACCCACACAGCCTACACCCGTGCAGAGTACACCCACACAGAGTGTACACCCACACAGTCAACACTGCGCAGAGTCTACACCGTGCAGAGTACACCCACACAGTCTACACCCGCACAGCCACCACCCTGCAGCATACACCCACACAGAGTGTACACCCGCACAGTCAACAGAGTACACTCACATAGAGTAGACACCCACAGTCCACACCCACGCAGAGTATACCCACCCAGTCAAAACCGTAGAGTCTACACTGGTGAAGTCTAAACCCACGCAGTCTCCACCCTCAGACCCATGCAGTCTACACCTGTGCAGTCAACACCACCCACTGTACACTCATGCAGTCTACACCACTGCAAAAGTACATACCCGCAGTCTATACCCTTTTAGAGTCTACACCCACATTAAACCCATACCCACACAGAGTCTACGCCTGCACTGTCTAAACCTGTCCAGTTTACACCACCGTGGAGTCTACACCATCTCTCCCCCAGACACTCAGCCAGCTCCCAGAGAACACAGGTGACCGGGCCTGGGGGCTTAGATAGCCTGTGTCACAGGCCTGGTGGCTCTGCCGGGCACTCTTGCTGGGTGCCCCGGGGGCTGCTCCCTCAGGGTCTTAGGGATGTCCAGGTTGGGTCATCACTGAAGTTCTGCAGCTGAACCTGAGACTGGAGGGGAGGTCCTTCCTGTTTCCTGCCAGGCTGCCCCCAGACAGCCAAGCCGCATCCTTCCTCCTTCCCGCCCAAAGTGTGTGCCAAGGACTGCGCTTGAAATCTTGGGGGAATTGGGGAGGGCCCCCCCAGCCCCCTCCACCACTGACACCCCCGGTTTCGTCTGAAGCTTTTCCAATGTGAAAGTTGAGAGCAGAGAGCTGGGGGGGAGTGAAGGCACCAGGTTGATGCAGCCCCTCCTGGTCGGTCCCCGGCTCTGCACATGACCCCCAAGCACCAGCAGGAGAGATCCCTGAGCATGGCTGGGCCTCACCCCCACCCTGATGCCCCCCAAAACGTAAAGTTCTTCTCCCACAGGTCGCCAGTCCGGCTGGGCTCCAGGCCGGGAGCAGCTGTTCTGCCACCTTGGGCCTTCCTCAGCCTGGACAAGCCGAAGGGCGGAGACAGGGACAGAGGCACGGGCCGGGCTCTTGTGGGCAGGGCAGTGGCCCCCACTCGGCCACAGTTCTCAGAGCCCCAGAGGGCAGGCCCCAGCCTGAGCACCCACCTTACCTTTCAGATCAAACCACCACTTGAGAGAGGGCCTTTGGGACGGGAAGAAGAACAAGATGATGACAATGGTCATGCCCGTGACAGCATCGGACACATACCTACAACGACAAGCGGCCCCAAAGAAGTGACCCAGAGTGTGTGACCCCAATACGGACCCCGGCAGCTCCAGGGGCGGGAGGTGGAGGCAAAGCAGGACAATTAGGGGGAGGGACGTGACCCCTGTGCGCTCGGGGTCAGAGCTCCTGGGCAGCCCAGGAACGGCCCAACAAGCCCACGTGTGCCCAGCAGCTGCCACTCTCCTGGCTCAGGGGACTCGCCCCACAGTGCTCTGTTCCAGCAGTGGAGCACAGACCCACCAGGCCAGGGATCCCCTCCGGAACCTCATCACACACATCCAGGACCCGGCCTGGTGGGGTGCCGGAGGGTGGTGGAGGAAGGCCCGATGGGTCTTTGACTTCACTGCAGAGTCGCTGAGACTCAGCAGAAAATGCCCGCTCCCAGGCACAGCTCGGGCAGCGGAAGGCAAGGAGCCAGGATCGGAGCTTCTGGCTCTGGCTTCAATGAAGCACAGAGTGAGCCTTAAACAAAAAGCCTCTTCAGGGTGCGCATTTGGTGGGAGGGCTCCAGAGGTCGCCTTGTCGGGGATTAGCCAAGTACCAGCCAGCACAGGCAGCGCAGAGGCTGCTGGGGGGGGGGAAGTGGTGAGACCTCATGGGCGAAACCCCTGGACTCGGTCACTATTTGTAGAAACTCAGGAAGTAACTGGACGTTTGAACACACGTGACGCACAGACATGGTCGTTCTCGCTAAGGGCTGAAAAACAGACACTTGTCACACGTTTCAATAAATTGTGCAATAATGATGGATATGTATGTTAATATTGTAGGGTTTGAAAAGATAATCAGCGTTGATGGAGTTGTGTGGAAATAAGACTGAGATAGTTTATAATTTGGGGAAAGAATTTTTTAGGGGTGGGCTACACCTGGAGGTGCTCAGGGTCTTTTTATCCTGGCTGTGTGCTCAGGGATCACTCCTGGTGATGGGGAGCTGGGTGCCATGTGTGGATTCGAACCAGGGCCCGCCCTAGTGGGGCAAACGCCTTAACCTCACACTCTCTCCTTGCTGGCAAGTAATTTTTTTTTGTAGTAGTGGACACTAACCAAAAGGAATTGATTTCACAAATTAATATGCTCCTCTGTAGAATATTACGCAGTGATTTTAAAGAATAAGGCAGGTGAGAAATGTAAAGCTGCCCTTGACACAACTTCTTTGCATGTGAACATTCGCTGTGCGTCTGCATTGATGCACTGTGTCACGTGGTCTAAAATCCTCCTCCCAACTCGATCGTGATTGCCTCGGCTGAGCACACGAGCTGGTGGATGCAGGCAACTTCACTTTTCCATTCACACTACTTGGAATTTTATAATTCTATGCATCCACATTTTATAAGCAAGCAAAGAAAAAATGCAGGTCAGAAAGGATATGATATTTTGGGGGCCAGAGTGATATGCTAGTCCATCAGGTTGGGTCCTTGCCTTGCACACAGCCTACCCAGGTTCAATTCCCGGCACACCCACAAGCCCACCAGGTGTGGTCCCTGAGCACAGAGCCAGGAGTTACCCCTGAGCACCTCTGGGAGTGGCCCCACAACCAAAACAAAACCCGAAATGATGTTTAGTGTAGGCACATGTCTGTTGCCAGTCGGGGTCCCAGCCCCAGCACCCAGACCAGTCAGCGTCACATCCTCGGGCCCCCGCATCGAGCCACCAGCCTGGTTGGCCAAAAACTGCCAGTGAAGCCCCAGGTGTCCTGAGCACTGCCTGAGAGCACCCCTCTGCCCCCAGGATTGGGCAAGAGCCATAACACAGGGTTGAGGCACTTGTCTCGTAGGCGACGGCCCGGTTAGAATCCCATATGCAGTGCAGATGGCCACACCCCCGCCTGAGCACCGCGGAGACAGACTCGTGTTAGTGAGCTTCTCTTAGCTCATTCCCATGGTTTTAAGCTTGGCTTTACTGATGAATAAACCTGCATTAAACACTGAAGGCAAACAGCTCAATGAAGTTTGGTGATTGTCAACAGACCTGTGACGGACAGCACAGTGGGAGAGCGTTTGCCTCACATACAGCAACCTGGGTTCGGTCCCCGACCTCCCATATGGACCCCTGAGTGTTGCCAGGAGAGATTTCTGAGTACAGAGACTGGAAAAAGTGCTGCGCACTGTCAAGTATGGCCCTAAACCTAAATAATGATAGCGATCAAAATAATAAAAGTAAGAATAAACAAATTTAAAAAGAATGGTTTTCAGTTATACAATTTTTTTTTTAAATTTTGGACCACACTCGGTAACGCTCAGGGCTTACTCCTGGCCCTGTGCTGAGGCACCCTATGGGGTGCCAGGGATTGGAACCCGGTTGGCGCCAGCAAGGCGAAGCACTTTTATCTGTTAAAGGCAGCACTTTATTCTATCACTTTGGCCTATAGTTAGACTTTTTTTTAGTTTTTTGGGTCACACCCGGCGATGCTCAGGGTTTCTCCTGGCTCTGCACTCAGGAATTACTCCTGGCGGTGCTCGGGGACCATATGGGAGGCGGGGTTCGAACCCAGGCCGCCCGGCCGCCCGCCGCAGGGCAAACGCCCTCCCCCCGCTAGGCTATCGCCCGGCCCCTAGTTAGACATTTTTAAGTCAGAGAAAAGGACCATCAGAGCTGCAGGCTGAGATTCTAGGTAGTTTGCTCTTTCTTTGTGTTCCTGGAATGTTTGACACCCATTTTTTCATCTACCAAAAAGCACCTACATATTGGAAAAAATGAAAGAATGGTTGTAACAGTTGCTGTTCTCATTAGGAAGGGTAAAGCTTATCCTTCATAGCAGGAAATCAAAATTGAGGTCACTCATTTGTTGGATGTGGAGGTCAGGGATCTGAGGTTCCGGGAGGGAGACAGAGCTTCTCTAACCAGTACGGCTGGGCCTAGGTTTGATACGGGCATCCCCACACGCAGGGAATTCCACCCGGACTCCCCATTGCAGGGGCCCTCCCCAGTCTCCTCCCTGCTGGTCCCATCCTGCAGCCCCCAGAAACTTACCCAGGGAGGAAGAGATTGACCCAGCCAGGGATGAATTTAGGGTCCCGGTGAAGAGGAAGACAGCGAACAAGCAGAAGAGAATGAAGACCACCTGCTCGGCAAACCTGCGGCAGACGTGGGTCTTGCGTGAGCCCGGGTCCCATGTGGAACTTGGCGGGAAGGGGCGCAGGCAGGACCCACTCGTGAGACTGAGCCGGGCGCTGCCATGGAGAATCCAGAAAGAGTAACTCATACCCCTGAGAGCCTCCAGAGTCTAGGGAAGGGGACCCCTTGGGGGAAGTGTTTTCTGGAGCTCACATGCTCCCAGAACCCTCCGGAAGTACCAGGCCCTCTCCCTCCCCTACACGATGTGTTTCATTTTTACCTAAAAAGTCCCAGTGCCTAAGGGGAGTCTCAAGGAAGTGCTAGAGACTGAGACAGGAAGTGGGGAGCAGAGAGAGGGAGGGAGGGAGGGACAGAGAGAGAGAGGAGAGAGGAGAGAGGAAAGAGAGAGGGCAGGAACAGAATCAGGGGAGACAGCAGCTCCGAGAGCTGAGCAGAGGGTCCACACGTGGAGAGGGGTGGGAAGAGAGAAAGACCCCGGTTTGGAGTGACCGCCTACCCTCTGTCCCTGGGCATTGTTGGAGAGCAGGAGGAAAGGGTCAGGAGCCCTCGTCTGACCTGATATGGTGTGTGGGCCCGGGAGCCCCCACAGAGACTGACCTCCCTCCTCTCCTCCACGCCCCCAGACCAGCAGTCAGAAAAGGCGGCCCGTGCCCAGTGCCCCGAGGCGGGACTGAGATCCAGGTCTCCTGAGTGGGGAAGCCCAGCGCTGCCCCCGCCCCTAAGGACCCCACACCACGCCCAGCACTGCCCCCGCCTGTGGACCCCCACTCCACATACGTACTTGATGGGCCCCAGTTTCTGGAATTCCTCCTGGATCATCAGGCGTGCTCTCTTTTCCACCTGAGCTCTCACTTCAGATTTCTTCTTCATCCAGCCCCTGAGGTAGACAGCGGGCAGCGAGTGGAGGAGTTAGGCTACGGCCACCCCCCAGGTACTGTTAACTTCGTCCCCCTCACCTGGCCAGACCCCTGGGAAGGGGTCTCCTGTCCCTGTCCTGCCTGTTTGAATCTGCTCTCCCTGTTTGTCAGCCGGGGTGGTTTTCTGAGAGCGTGGCTCTGCTCATGAACACAGTCAAAGGGGCACAGGAATAAACAGAGCAATCACTGGAACAAGACACAGAGTCCAGAAATCTACCTTTAAAAGATGGGGATCTAGTCCATGATAGCTGTGGGGAAGATGGGCCAGTCAGTGCCCTTGGCCGGACAGCGCAGGGAAAGGAACAGAGAGCCCAGGCACAAACAAAGCCTGTCTTGAGGTCAGTCGCCTTCAAGCAGGGTGCTGAGACCATCGGATGAGGGGAAGGAAAGTCTCCAACAGAGGAAGAGCCAAATGCCGTGGAGTGAACGTGGACTCCTACTCCGCTTTCATATACAAAATGTGACTCAAAATAGACCCGTGATCAAAACGCAAAGGCTTAACTCTTCAGACTTATTAAAAGAAAACGCAGGAGATGTTTCCATGGCGTTGGATGAGGGACCCCTTTCAGCTACGCCAGCAAAGGCACCAACAACTAAAGGAGATCAACTGGGTGTCATTAAAATGAGAAACTCTGGGGCTGGAGAGGTAGTCCAGTGAGTAAGGTGCTCGCCTTGCATGCAGCTGACCCAGGTTCAATTCTCGGCATCCCATATGGTCCACCAAGCCTGTCAGGAGTAATCCTTGAGCGTGAGGCCAGGCGTAAACTCTGAGTACCTCTAACTGTGGCCCCAAAGCAAAAACTAATGAACAAAAAGGCTGAGAAATGTTTGTTTGTGTGTGTGTGTGTGTGTGTGTGTGTGTGTCCATGAATGACCTGAGGTTAATGGGGTGGCCTTCTGGAACAAAAATATTAAGTTGGGGGCGGAGCGATAGCCCAGCGGGTAGGGCGTTTGCCGCTGCCAGCCTGTGCCGGCCCAGGTTCGATCCCGGCATCCCATATGGTCCCCGAGCACACCAGGAGTGATTCCTGAGTGCAGAGCCAGGGGTAACCCCTGAGTGTCTCTGGGTGTGACCCAAAAAGCAAAAAAAAAAAAAAAAAGCAAAAAAAAATTAAGTTGGAATTAAACTACACACGGACCCCAAGGGTAAATTCCAAATAGAAAAGAGATTGTACTGTAAAAACTAAAAACGCTAGAGGAAACTGGGATTCTTTTTCATAACTCCTGTTAGGAAAACATCTTTTGCCTGAATTCAAAAATTAGAAATTATGGACCAATTTACCTTTGTGGAAAATTTCAAAAAGTGTCTATGTGGCAAGAAGTCCCATAAGCAAAGGAAATAAAACTCACACAGTATTCTGAAACGAAGCATCCATCTTCCAATAAGGAGAGACACTTAAAATCAAGACCCCTGCCCATGTGAAAAAGAAACCCACAGATTCACAGTTGTCGGAAAAGAAGATACCACGACGGCATCCGAGCAGGAACACGGGCCGACTGTCCCATTGTCCCTCAAGCTGAAGCCTTGCTCACAGTAACTCCGTGTTTTGTTTGCTTTGGTTTGTGTTGTCACACTCGGTGGCCCACGGGACTGACCCCTGGCTCTGTACTCAGGGATCAGTCCTCGTGAGGCTTGGGGGACCACATAGAGTGCTGGGGATCAAACCTGGGCTGGTCGCATTCAGGGCAAGTACCTACCCACTGGACTATCGCTCCGACCCCGACTCCATTTTATTCAATCCCTATGCCTTCCCTTCTGTTGTCATGTCTGTGATGAGCACAGGCCACACACTTGCTTGGGGGTCCTGTACCTTGAGATCACAGCCTTTATGATAGCACTAAGTATCTCTGGGGAGCACCCATTGAGGAGCACTTACATGTGGGGAGCAGTGATGCTGGGATGTTTGAGCCGGCCGTAGCCTCTCACTTGGAAGGCAGGAGCCCCTGGGCTCTCCTTGGCCCCCTCAAAATTCAATAAGAGGGGGCCAGAGTGATAGTACAGCAGGGAGGGCGCATGCCTTGCATGAGGCCAACCCAGGTTTGACCTCTAGCGTCCCATATGGTACCTGGGCACCACCAGAGGTAATTCTCCTGGGTGCAGAGCCAGGTTACATTTCTGGGTGTGACCCCCAAAAAAGGTGAACACATTTTCAATAAGAGAAAGGCAAATTATTTTCCTTTTAGTTATTGGCAGATTGGTCAAACAAAAAAAAATCATCTTGTTATGCATGGAAACAGGCTCAGACCTTGTCAATGGAACAGATGAGAATAGTCTCTCCAGAGAACAATTTAACAGCATCTATTAGAATATGATAAAATGTGTTTATTATCTGCCACAGAAATCCCCCCAGTGGAAATCCATCTTACAAACATGTTTGTTCCTATACAAAATGGCATCTGTCAGGCAGACTGGTCACCAGAAAACGGCTTGTATCTGCTTGTATAGACAATGATGTGAGGGATTGATAAAAGTTGGTCGCTGCCTGGGGGATCCACCGAATAAACGGGTCTATGTAGGCCTGGAGGAAGAATTCTCCCCGCGGTCTCTTTGCATTGTTGTGCCTATTAAACCATACGGATGTGATATTTTAAAAAATTAAGTGTACTGGGAAAACGCTCAGCGGCTCCTTTTGAAGGAAGATCAAACTCCCATGGATCCCAAGTGTCAGCTCGGGTCTCACTGCTTGGAAGTGTGGATCATCCTTATTGTGGGTGGGTGAACTCCAGCGTCCAGGGGCCTGTCCTGGCACTGAGCAGGCCCTGGCCTTTCCCCTGGAGAAGCCACTAGTACTTCCTGTTGTGACAACCATAAGGACACTCCCAAATGTCTCCTCGGTGGGGAGTTGACGAAAGACTTGCCTGGGAGAAAACCGCTCTCCTCTCCCAGCCATCCTGAGCTCCATCGCAGGCTCCAGCTTTTCCTTACAGAACATTCCTTGCTTCCTGTGGCTTCAGAGTCTGACACTCCTTCTCCATCCCCTGTTCTATCTCCTTCTCCATCCCCAGCTCCTTCCCTCCCGTTGCTGAGTTCCTCTCATTACCCTTCATAGTTTCCCTGCTCTCCCCTCCAGGGACCCCTCAGCCCCCCAGATCTCACTGTCCTCTCCCCAGCACCATCCTGACGGGTACTCCTGCCTTATTGACTGGCCGTGCTCTCCTCCACCTCGACTGTCAGCTTCCCAGGGAGGGTCTCTGCTTGCCCAGTGTTGCTCTGCCAACACCCATGACGGTGCTGGGCAACATCGGAGGTGCCAGGCGAGGACTTGCTGAAGGAAGGTGGTTTCCGGGCCCGACATTTTGCAGTTCTGTGCCCGGAAGCCCCCTCTCTCTCTGCCTCCCACACCTGCCTTTCCTCCTTCCCCTCCTTCAGGCTCACCATCCCCGCCGGCCCCCACAGCCTCCCATGAGACAGTTGAGGGGTACCTCAGCGCCAGTCCTCCGTACAGGAAGGAGATCCAGAGCCAGCCCACTAGCAGGAATATCAGCATGAGCGGAAGGCGAAAAACAAACCAGGAGCCGAAATTCACCACGTCACACATCGGGAAGTAGCTGGAGACAAGAGAGAGAGAGAGAGGGAGGGAGGGACAGTCTCATGGTCAGACGCGGCCGGGAGGGCAGGGGAGCGGCCCGGGAGCATCTCCTCCTTCCGCTCCTCCTCGAAGGCACCTACCAGCTTTCCTGCCCGTTCGTGGGGAGCCTGGATTTCTGGCCTCATGGGACTGTCACTGGCTGATAAGTGGAAGACAGGTCCCGGGGGTCTTGGACCCCCAAGAAGGGGAGAGCTCACCCCACTAGGAGAGTCAGCTGCCACTGCTGCCCCATGTGGTCACTAGGCAAGAGTATGGGGCCAGTGAGCCCACATCTGGGGAGATGTTGGGAGGTTTTTATTTTTGGTTTGGTTTTGGGGGTCACACTCGCCGGTGCTCAGGGGTCATTCCTCTGGCTCTGCACTCAGGGGTCATTCCTGGTAGGCTCGGGAGACCCTATGGGGTATCAGGGATTGAACCCTGTTGGCCTCGAGCCAGGCAAATGCCTTCCCCACGGTCCTGTGGCTCTGACCACACAATGGTGACGCTTCAGTGGCGGAAGCATCACATCTGCCGCGGGCTCACAGGGTCCTGGCCCTGAGGCTTTGCCTGATGGTGCCAATGCCAGGGAAATCTCCTGCCAGCTCTCAGCTACCCACCCCCACCCCAAGCTTGGGCAAGGACTGAAGCACTGTCTGTCCTGAGGGGAAAGGCCTTTCTGTCAGAATTCGTGGAATGCACCCAGGGTCCCCAAAGGTGCATATTCTTATATGCGTTCATCTAGAAAGTCTACCCAAAACACAGCTTGCTCAGCTGCGAAGGAAAAGTGGTTCTAGAATTATATAGTTTTGCATTAACAGAAGGTTTGGGGCACAGATCCCTAATAAACGGGAGCGAGTAAACGAAATGTGGACAGTTATCGCAGACCTGCAGACGGATGAAAGGGGGATCCATGGCTTCAGAACATCACACACAGTGGATCGTGGGAGATTTTTATTTCTTTTTTTTTGGGGGTCACACCTGGCAATGCTCAGGGGTTACTCCTGGCTCTGCACTCAGGAATTACTCCTGGCGGTGCTCAGGGGACCATATGGGATGCCGGGATCGAACCCAGGCCGGCACAGGCCGGCCGCAGCAAGGCAAACGCCCTACCCGCTGGGCTATCGCTCCGCCCTAAATTTTCTATATTTTCTATAATAAATAGGCATGCCTTTTGAGAGAAGATAAGAGAACAATTAACACTTTATTACTATTAAGAGAACTGGTACAGGGGTTAAGGTGCCCCATGCGAGAGACTGATCCCTGTTTGACTCCCATGTGTTCATGAGACCAAGTACAGCGAAGGCAGTGGGGTCCCAGAGCACCACCTGTAGAGCCCTGGTGTTCCCTGACCACCACCTTTGTGGCACAGATAATCCCCTGCACTGCAGCGCCTGGGCACTACTTACTGCCCAGGGTCCAGAGCAATAGTCCAGCGGGTGGATGCTTGCATGCAGCCAACCCAGGTTCAATCCCCAGCATCCCATTGGTCTCCCAACCCCCTTCAGGAGTGATGCCTAAGCACGGAGCCAGGAGTAAGCCCTAAGCACCACTGGGTGTGACCCCAGAACAAAAAATCAAAAGTAAAACCAAATCAATTAATTTAATTAAAATATCAGTAGCTATTTCTTATCAGTCTCATGACTCATAATAGTAAATGATGATGGCGTGCCTGAAAGTGAGCTGTAAGGTGCTGATTAATAGAGCGTGACACCTAAAGGGGCAATTTCAAGTCATGATGCATATTTTATTAACGACATTTTGAATGACAAAATTAGAACCTCAAAACTGTGAGAAGTATAATGACAATAGCGGTAAATATATAATATATAATTAGTATATGAAATATATTATATTATATGTAAATAGTAAATATATATGTACCCCTCAAAACTACAATTCTGCTGAAATAATATGGAAAGCATTTCCATTTTAATTTTTTCTCTATGTCTTCCAAGTGTCTCTTTGTGTCTGAATCATGTATAATCAGAATAAACTAATAAACTGTTTTTTGGGAGTTACGGCCAGGGAAGGACCCGGGACAGTCATTTCCCGGCTGCAGAATCAGAAACCGGGGTCCTTTGTTGTTCCATTTAAACTCCCTCCTGGACCAGAAGGACCAGAGCTAGTGTGATTAAATGGTGCATATGATTTGCATGGCATTTACATGTAATTTGCTAAAATTTTATATATATATATATTTTGCTTAGAACTCTTACTTTTTCCATAATTTCTCTTCTAGTTGAAACAAAATTAACATTCACAGCAGGTAGGCATTGAAAATCCTGAGGGCAACTCCTCCTTTATCCCCAATTTAGGGACCCGCCACTGGCCCCCAGAATCACTTCCTCCTTCCAACCTTGAGGCTGTGTCTTCATCCTCCAATGACCTGCCCAGCTGCCCGTCCCAGTGAGGAGACGCAAAGTCCAAACCCCTATTCTCCCCGCACCGGAAGCAAGACCATCTTAATGTCTGGGGTTTCAGTTGAGCAAAAATAGCCAGGCCTCGCTCAAAGATTCAACCTTCAAGAGACACCAAACATTAGCAGTGGGCTTCTTTCTCTCAAAGTACAAATGCCTGCCCCATTCCTGAGCCCCCTACCATACAGATCCATCTCAGACCCAGGGCTGGATTCTTTTCGACCTTTGCTGAAAACACCCATCCACACCCAGACGGACAGTCTCTGGCTTTTCTCATCAATTCTTAGCACTGAATGTTAGAACCTGAGAATGGTGGGAAGGGTTATGGTTTTGAAGTCAGCACTTGGGGCAAAATATGGGTGAGCTTGAATATTCCTCTTGAAAGAGTCTAATGGGCTGAGGTGGAAGGATGTTGGCGCATTGGTGTTGGGTGTGGTGAGACAACATAACCCCTAAGACATAAACATTTATACTCTTTAGCAGACATGCTCACTCTTATGGACCAAATTTTCCCCAATAAAATCAATTTAAGAATGGCTCCATGGGTATCACTTTTATCACTTTGCTTGTAAGTACAGAGTAACTGTGTGTATACCAAATCCTCATTCTCCCACCCCGCACTCCTAGTAAGTCCCCTCTTGGGGTGCACAGCAGGTGAAGAGGTGATCATGATGGCTACCAAGTCCTTCTTGTTGGCCAAATGCTTACGCTTGCATTCATGTGGGTGAAGCGGACCCAGACAGCATCACCGCAGCAAAAGAATCAGAAAAACACCCACTTCTCAGAAAGAAAGCTGGAATCTGGGGCCACAGCAACAGTACAGCGGGTAGGGCTCTTGCCTTGCATGCAGCCAACCCAGGCCCAATCCCCCAATATCCCATATGCTCCCTGAACACCACCAGGAGCGATTCCTGAGTGCTGAGCCAGGAGTAACTCCTGAGTACTGCCTTGTGTGGCCCTAAAGCAACAAAAGCAACAAACAACAAAAACAGAATCCTGGAATCTTGAGTTCTTTTACACATGCTGCTTGGCTTTGAGCAAAATATTCCAACAGGTGAGGCTAATGGTTAAAGCAAATGCCCACTGTTAGTGGTCAGCTCCCAGCTCTGACCCGGCTGGTCTCAGCCTGGCCACGTTTTCTCATGAGCTCTCCTCGCCTGCCTCACTGCACTCCGAGCTGCCCATCAGCCTGCCCCCACTAGTCCAGGCTGGAGCCCTGATCCCTCTGGAGTCTGCTTCCTTCCTCCTGCCCAGAGCTCTGCTCAAACATTTCCCTATCAAAGGCTGCCCCCAGCAGTGCCACGGGTACCCCTTTCCCTGCCAGACTAAATTTCAAAAGTCACTGCACTGATGTTACGCATCTGGTGCCTTTTTTGTTTATTGCTTGTTCTTCTAGTAGAATAGAGGACTCACTGGGGGTGCCCGGGGGTGACCGGGAGTGACCGAAGTGACGAGCTTTATCACAGGGTCCAAAGATACCCCCTGGATGCTGAAGGTGGGCGACAGGGGAGAGCAGGGCAGAGACCCCAGGCTTTTACCTCTTTAGTTGCCCAACCAGGATGAGGTTGGGGGCGGTGCCGGTGAGGGTGGCGGTGCCCCGATGCTGGCGGAGTAGGGGATGGAGATGAGGAGGCCCTTCCAGATGTTTCTGCAATATTCCTTCTCCTTCTTGGAGTCGGCAGACTGCTCCGTGGTGCTTCGATCTCCTCGAGACTGCCTTTGCTTGAAACAGAGCCAAGACAAGCTGATCAGGGCTGCCAGAAACCTGGGCCTCGGGGTGAAACACAGCATGTACAGAGTTTTTTGTGGACTGGCAGAACTCACGGGTCTTTCCACAAGCAAGTGGCACAGGTGTGCAAACCCTCTAAAAGTGGGCGATTCCAGCCTCGGGGGCTCCTTCCTGAGAATGTGCCCCAAAGAAAGAACTGGGCCAGTCAGTGCCTTCTAAGTGGGGACAAAATTTTGCTCTTCTGGGGGAGCAAATAGATTTTAACTGGAAAGTCATTGAAACCTTCATGAAAAGGAGATTGGTTCAATAAGGATGAACGTTTGTCGGAATCACATCTCGTTCAGTGATCAAAAATAATGATTTAGAGGGCTTGAGGTGAAGACCATCCATTATATACAGTGAAAAGGTGAGGAATCTCACCGTTCTTTTCTGTTTTTAAAAAATACCCACGTGGGACAGGAAGCTAGGACGTCAGGTAGAGCGCTCTCTGTACACACAGTTGACTGGGCCCCGCCCCCGCCGCCACCTAAGGGCCTCCCAGCACCGCCAGGAGTGATCCCTGAGAGCAGAGCCAGGAGGAAGCCCTGAGCACTCCCTGGGTGTGGCCCTCAAACCAAAATCAATAAATACAAATATTCATTGAGAAAGTGCTTGCCTTGGAGATGTGAGGCCCTGAGTTCGACTCCTGGGACTGGAAAAAAAAATAAAAGCAAAAGTATTCACATATTTCATGAATAATGAGGGTTGAGAAACCCCTAAATGGTCTCTTTAGAGGGTTGCCTTAGTGCTGCTCTCGTGAGTAGAATGCCAGATGCCTCCCCCTCTCTTTTATTCTTATGTTTTCTGGGTACAGTTAGATTTCAGGAAACAGTGAAATGAAGATTTATTAATATCATAACGATAACTATGCCAACCTAAATGCAATTCAGTATAAAGATGGACGTTGTCCCCATGGGGAGAGAGGGCAGGTCCCAAGGACAGAACATCGCTGACCTTTGAAACATGCGTGAGCTACAGAGCACAAGCTCTGGAATAATCTAGAATCATAGTCATGAACTGTTCTTTTTTTTGCTTTTTGGGTCACACCAGGGGTTACTCCTGGCTCTTCACTCAGGAATTACTCCTGGTGGTGCTCAGGGGGAACATGGGACGCCGGGATCAAACTCGGGCCGGCTGCAGGCTAAGCAAAAGCCTTGCCCGCTGTGCTATTGCTCCAGCCCCGTCATGAACTGTTCTAGCCCATCTCTGGGAGTGAGACGCTAAATATATTTTCCTTTAGGTTTTGAATATTTATTTTTCTTTTGCTTGTGCAATGATGAAATAGTCATAAAAGCAGAATGAAGAATTGTTCCTGGGTCCGGAGCGATAGTCCAGCAGGTAGGGCAAGTTTGCCTTGCACGTGGCCGGCCTGTGCTGGCCCAGGTCTCGATCCCCGACATCCTATATGGTCCCCCCAAGCACCTCTAGGAGTGATTCCTGAGTGCAGAGCCAGGAGTAACCCCTGAGCATTGCCGGGTGTGACCCCCCAAAAAAAAAAGAATTGTTCCTGTTTAACACATCTGGTCCTCCCCAAGAATGAGAGATACTTCAAATACCTTCTGGTTTTATCAGTCCTGCCTGAAGGTCTCCCTCTCCAGGGGGCTACAGAGACATGATCTAGGGTCTAAAATAACACCGGGGTCTGCAGGGGACCAGTGATGGGGCTTCTCAGGCCCTGTGGCCTGGGTGGGGACTGAAAGATGCCAGCGATCTCACTCATGCTCAGGGACCCCACACTGGTACCCAACCAGAGGATAATGGAAGAAAAGGGGCTATAGAGGGGGAAACTGAGGCCAGCGAGGGGAAAGGGCTCCTAGGAGGGGTGGACTCTGGGGCTCTCCACAGGGCCAGCTAATGCTCTGCTTTAAGATTGGCAGATGTCACATCCTGTCCCGCCTCCCATCTATCGGTCCCATCTCATTCAAAATCAAGGTTATGCCTGTGGTCAGGGGAGGAGGGTCTCACATGTTCCGCCTGCACCAGTGTCCTCTGGCCACGCAGACACTCCCCGCTAGCCCTGCTGGCTTCCTGGCTGCTGTCAAGCCCCTAGGCACCCACTATCACTCCCAGCTGTTTGCCCAAGCCGCAGCTTCTTCGTGAGGTCTTCCCACCCGCTCTTGAAAATGCCCGCTCGAGTGTCACGCTGAGTGAACTGCGCCAGAAGGAGAGGGACAGACCTAGGGTGACTGCACTCATTTGTGGGATGCACAAAACATGGCACGACACTAATGCCCAAGGACAGCAGAAACAAGGGCAGGAAGATTGGTCCGTGGTTGGAAGCCTGCCTCAAGCACTGGGGAGAGGGCAGTTGGGACAGAGAAGGGACCGCTATGACAATGATGGTTGGAAATGATCACTCTGGGTAAGAACTGTGAGCTGAAAGGAGATAAAGGAACAGACATGGTAACTCAGAGAGAGAGAGAGAGAGAGAGAGAGAGAGAGAGAGAGAGAGAGAGAGAGAGAGAGGTGCCTACCATAGAGGCAGGGGTGGTGGTGAAGGGGATGGCTAGAGGGAAACTGGGACTTTGGTGGTGGGAAATGTGCACTGGTGAAGGGACAGATGTTGGAATATTATATAACTGAAACCCAACCATGAACAGCTTTGTAACTGTATCTCGCAGTAACTCAAGAAAAACTGAAAACAGAACAAAAGTTGCCCTCCCCAC
Source organism: Cryptotis parvus (assembly GCA_021461705.1). Taxonomy (NCBI): domain Eukaryota; kingdom Metazoa; phylum Chordata; class Mammalia; order Eulipotyphla; family Soricidae; genus Cryptotis; species Cryptotis parvus. The sequence continues at coordinate 106,707 of JAJIBD010002842.1, forward strand.
TCTCACCCGTGCCCACTCTTCTCTGGTGCATCTCACGCCACCTCCTGCTACTCCGTGGCTTGGCCTTGCTACTCACTTCCTGTCCCTGCGATGTGACTTTCCTAGCTGGGGATTGGCTCAATAACCCTGGGACCTGCCTGTGTGAACCAATGACACTTGAATATCGGTGGAGGTGACAAAACAGACCTGACGCGTGTCCAGCAAGGCCTTGTCCAGACTCATGACTGCCCACGTTGTTATTCCCACTCGCCGAGCAAATGCCGCCACTACCGCGTGCTGCCAGGACATGGGCAGCTGCCTATGGACATTCGGGTCCATAACTTCAAAACACTCCCCTCTGCTGGGCCCCAGGGCCACACGCAGTGGGTGGACGATGCTAACTGATGCTCAGGCTGACTCAAGACATTTGTCCAAAGCACTGCACCAGTAAGTGACAGGATCCAAGTTCAGGGTCGTGTGGCTCCAACTCCAAAGCTACCCCCGCCCCACCCCGTCATATACTAGGATACTAGGGGCTGACGGTGCCTCTACTGGGAACAAACAGGCTCCCTCGGCCCCGACTGCTGAACTTCCGGCTTCTTGCCTCATACTTCAACCTGCCCTGACCCCCGGGCCTGCTTTTATTCTCTCCTTCCTGGCTCTCATGGAGGGAGTGTCCCCCTGTTCTTTGAGCTTCCTTTCAGACTCCCATAGTCCCTGAGGGACCCGCTGTGTCCCCTTGCCCTTTCTCTATTGGCTCCTTTAAAGGAGACCAGAGATGCGTGCCTGAGCCCCCGGGATGGATGGAGGAAACCTGGACGTTAGGTCACCCGCAGGGAAATCCTGGACAGAGGGGCGACGGCTGGCCGCATTGGATTCTCGGTCATGGTCGCCTTGGGCAAGCACGGGCTCCTCTATGGCTTTCACCAGGAACTCACTCTTCCGTGCTGGCAAGAGACTGCATCTCCACGGGCACCGTGCGCAGACCGTTCCTCCGTCCCGCAGCTAGGAGGAAACAGCAGGAGGCCTTTAGTGCGGAGGGACAGGAGAGAGGGAATGTCTACCTGCTCCCTCGGAGTCTCGGTCGAGTGATCTTCGGTTCTCCTGACCCGGAGCACGTTCTATTTGCTGAATCAAGAAGGAAAAGAGGCAACATCCGCCTTCCTGTCCCACCGTCCCTAGCTGGAGCTGGCTCTGGGCAGGTGGGCAGAGTGCCCAAGGCTCCTTGCCAACCCGGATCACGCCTGCACTTGTCCACGGCCTGAAGTATGATGGGAAGGCCAGCTATGAGTGCTAATGGATCAACAGAGAGTGACTTGCATGGTCCATTCGTTCATGGCCACCGACTCCAAGCCACTGTCTATGAGCCTGGGATGCGTGATGAACGGCGCAGAAAAGGTTGCCATGTTCATCGAGTTGATTTTCCAGACTAATGAATAAAGCAACACCGAGAAATGGTGAAAATGATGATGGAGATGAAACTGGGCAAAGGGTGGTTGCAGAGTTGGGGGGGGTCAGGACCCTGCTGGAGAAGGTCAGCAGAGAACATACCAGGCACCAATGACCACCTGGGTAGGTCCTAGGAATGCCCTGGGAAGCAGCGTCCTGACCATAGGACTGGCAAGGCCAAAGGACCTTCTTTCCCAAACACAGAGTGGCTCCTTCTGACAGCTCCATCCTGGAGTGAACTGAGTTCCTCAGCCACGCCCAGAGCCCAGAGCCCCGCTCCACAAGACGTCATCCCTAAGACCCCTAGTGGAGACCAGTGAGCGGCCGCAGGGAGATGCTCCCGGCTGGCGTGTGAGAGTTGTGTTGGCGGATCTTTGGCCATGTGGACAGGGAAGAAGGGAAGAAGCTCCGGGGCAACCTCAGCTCTTTCCTGCCTCCACTCATGCTGTGGGGCAGCCCTGCCCTGTCCACTCTGGCCTGCTCCTAGAGTCCAGGCTGCTGGTGTCCGTGGTGCCCAAGGCTGGCCCTGCTCACCACCCCCCAGGGATCTGCAGGCTCAAAGTCAGGTCAGGTCTCCGCGGGCCTGAGCACTGCCTTGCTGGGGGCCACCGGCCTGCGGGCAACACGGAGGCCAGAGGCCGGAGCACTGAAGCAGAGTCAAGGGCTGTTAATGAAACACTGATGGGGTGACCGCCACTGCCCAGGGAGAACCCTGACCCACGGACGCCCCCTGCCCTGTCCTGACCCATTTCTGGCTCACTCTGCACCCTCCCCACCTCGGTTGGGGCCTTACCGGTCACCAGCGTCTAATGTCCACGGGGGAGGGGCTGAGGGGGGGCACCAGCATTGCTGATCTGACCCATGGCTGCACCCTTAGCCTGGTGGGCTGGAGATTTCCTGCCAGTTGCCGCACCACTGCCCGCTCTAGGCCCAGCTTTGTGGCTCCAGAGTTTCTGTGTTTTTGAAAAACACTTAGGAGGACCTGTGGGAGTGGCAGGTGGGAAAGGGAAACCTCCCACAGGTGTGTGGAGGCCGCACCTGGCCCTGTTGTTCCTTTGTGGGCCCAGGCTACTGCCAGTATCTAAGCCGGAAACCCGAGGCCAGGGGAGTCAATGAGAGGTACTGGAGAGTCACAGGCAGAGGAGGGTCAGCATATGCGCCCGACAGCAAGCAGGTGTGGGCGGTGGTAGACGCCAGTGGCTGGACAACAGTTTGTTCTAAGTATTATGTCTCTACAACAATGAAAGGAGAGCCAAAGAAGATGAAGTGTAAAAGCAAACATCAGGAAAGCCAAGGTGTGGAGCTTTTACCATTTACCCGGTCCATGGCTCCACCCCATGGGTCCACTCCTCTAACCATGGAGGCTCAGCCCATCACGTGGAATCTGGCCAAGGGGTAAAGTCCCCAGAGGGCCTGGGTTCGTGGTCCAGAAGTCACTGGCTGGCCGGGAGATGGATGCTTACATAAGGGCTTCTCCAAACAACCCCAGTCCCTGGGGTCAGATGGAGTCGGGAACTGGGCGCTTTTACATTTTTAAGCCTGCAGCAGCCTTGGAGGGAGGCTGGGCTGTCACTTTTCTTCACCAGGAGATGCTGAGGTCCAGAGGGGTGGATCATCGCCAAGAGCAAAGAGGCCTAGTGGGATTGTGGCAGCCAGGCTTGCTCCCAGTACGTGAAAGCCACTCAAGGTACAATAGCAAAGGCCTTACCAGGTCTAACACGGAGCAACTCACTCTAGCCATAGACTTAATATACGTCTGACCTGGAACCTTTGCTCCAGCTCCATCTGCCCCCAAGAAATGTTCTTCCAGCATGACCAGAAGGCCCGCAGGAAGGCGTCTGGCCCCCAGTGAGGAAAATAAATCCCCAGTGAAGGTTAAAGATGCCCCAAGGGAGGCAGGTTTGGGTTACAACCCTGTGGTCAGTTTTAATGATCCCGGTTTTATGTATGCAGAACAGAAGCTGAGAGCAGGCCATGACTGGCACCTGCGCTCACACATTCATGAATCCCATACATTGATGAGCACCTCCTAGGTGAGAGTGTCCTAGTGATGACCAGGCTCAGAGCAATGAGAGTCTCACACCACACACACACACACACACACACACACACACACACACACACACACACACACACACCAGAGCCAGGAGTCTCTGGAGCAGGGAGAACAGAATGATACACGAATAATACAAGCAAGCTGGGTTTGTGGGTGTGCCAGGACCGGAATTGCCCCTTTCTGGCTCCTCCCACTTCCGGGGAATCCCAGGATTCAAGTACAAATGTACCATGGAGGACCCTCACTGGTCACCAGCCTCTTCCAGCCACAGATGCGGGAAGGACCGAGAGCAGCGGCCAGTCTCCTGAATGAGGAGCAGAGGGAGAGCCTCCCCCCAGGCTGCTGGGAGAGTGGCGTCACAGTAGCCCCAACGGAAGAACCCTGCTAGCAAGCTGGGCTTGCAGGCAGAGCAGAGCAGGGGAAAGAGTGTGAGGGTTTAGCTCTCAAAGATTGCGTCTGTTGGAGCCACTGTGGCACACATCATCCCTGGGAACCCCACTGCGTCCTCTCTAAGGTAGGCTGCTGGCCAGGCCTGCACCCCATAACCGTGGCTTCCGGGAGTCTGGGCCTCAGCAAGGAGCAGAGCTAGAAAGGACTGAAGTGAACCACAGGGCTGCCGTCCAGGACGAAGGAGCCTGGAGGTCTTGTCCAGCAACCCCATCCTGCCCCCCGTCTCGTCTCTCTCCCGCCGCCAGCCTGGTGCATGCAACCTCCAGCTGCAGAGCTCAGCAACTGACTCACCAGGTTCCTCCAGGCGAGTTGCCTCGCCTCAGTGTTCTCATCTGTGAAATGGGCATCTGCTTCTCAGAAAGACCAACTGAGCCGACAAGTGAGAAAGTCTTAGTTCAGCCACTGAGGCTGGACCTTTAGCCCCAGTCCCAGTCCACTCAGTGTCCACCACCCCCCTCCCGTTCAGAGCCCAGAAACCGGGTAAAGGGAACAACTCTCTCTCTGCACCAGAATCAGCCCGGTGGGCCAAGAGCTGATCATTAACCAAGTCCTGCTCTCTGATCCCACTGTCGGCACAGCAGGGGTCCGCTCCTGCCTCCTCTGAGGGTGAGCTGCCCCCACGTCCTGCAGCAGGGCCCCTAGACTTCAGGCATGCTTTGCACCCAACACTGAGGGGCCTGGCTAAGTCCCTTCCCCTTTCGAGGCTCATGTTTTTCTTCACGTGATTTAGAATGAGAAACTTGACTTCCAAACTTTGCAGGTGGAGGGCAAAGACACACCAAGATAACAGTCTTGGTGGCCGAAGAAGAGGTTAAAAAGTCTCCAGCCCGGATTCCAGAGGCCAGAGCTGCTGTTTTTGAAATGCTGCGACTAAAGCTTCTGTGGTTTTTCGTTTGGTTCCAAGTGAGGTCAATGCTAGCTCAACTCATCTAGAAATAAAATGCAGAGGAAACGCTTGGCATCAAGCAAGTACTCCCTCCACCCTTCTAGCCGTGTTTCGGGTGTTCAGGGTAGAAGACAGCTAAGGCGGTGGGAGGTGGCTGGGGTGTGAACAGGAGGAGAAACAGAGACGACACAGTTGGTGTCAACAGGGGAGACAGCCACGGGCCTCTCATGAAGCCCCACAGCTCTGAGAAAACACGATAAGCAGGTCCTGACGGTATAGACCAAGGGCCCCCGGCTCAGCCTCGCCCACTACTTGCCCTCTCTGGAAGGGTTTTTACATTTCACAATGGCTAGGGGGGAAAAAAATCCTTCAGGAGAAAACGTGTCGTGTCATAAAACTTGTATGAATTCTAACATCAGTGTTTATCGATAAAACACTCTCGGCTCATAGTCCGTGGATGTTTTCTCTCTCAAAAGACGAGTTGAGAAGTTGCCAGGAAAGAAAGCCCAGAATATTGACTGTCTGATCATTTTCAGGAAAGGTTTGCCAACCTCGCTGCTCGGCGTCTCTCCCCTTCCCCGGGGCCTTGACCTTACCTAGATTCCGGTTTTTGCTGCCTGAGCCACAGCGTTGTGCACCGTGGACACTCCGCTCCCTTCTCCCTGTGTCTCCTCCATAAAATCCTTCTCATTTCTAGCACTGATGCAGGAGTAAAACAAGCCAGATCCCTTACCGCATGGAAAGGCAGTGATCACACTACACTAAACCAAATATCTGGATAGCACAGGGGTTTTAAACTTTTTAAAATATGTACAAGAGATCCTCAAATAACATCAATTTGGTTGTGATTTTTGTTTGTCCTAGGGGCCACGCCTGGTGGTGACTGGGGCTTACTCCTGGCTCTTTGCACATGGATTACTCCTGGAAAAGCCCAATGGATCAGACGGGGCACTGGGGATTGAGCCTTACTCAGCCACACGGAAGGCCAGAGCACTATCTACTGCACCATCTCTCTGGCCCCTGATTTTTTATGAAGGGGGGAGGTTGCAGGGATCCAACCTAAGGGCTCATACATGAGAAGCATGTGCTGTACCACTGGGCCACTTTCCTGACCTATGAATAATATAATTTGGCAAAATTTCCTTTCATAATAACATTGAGGGAAAACACACATATCCTTGTCAACACTGAACGGAATGAAGGACCTACTTTGTTTCTCTCTCTCTTTTTGTGTGTGTTGTGTGTGTGTGTGTGTGTGTGTGTGTGTGTGTTTGGTCCATACCTAGCTATACTCAGGACATACCCCTGACTCTGTGCTCAAAGGTCACTCCTGTTGGTGCTCTGGGAACCATATGTGGTGCGGAGGATGCAGCGTGGGTCAGACTCATGCAAGGGCGTGCCCTGCTCACTGCAGTCTCTCGGTCCCCCGTGCTTATCTGTGGGGTCACAGACAGTGCATATAGATCAGCTGGGATAAATGATGATCCAGAGCTGCTAAGGGCCGGCCTGCTATTTCTTGCCCATCACTGAGTTTTCCACGTGTGGGGAACGAGCATCTGTCGGGTCCATGCACAAAAGACAACCCAGGCCACGTTCTCTCTGGCACAGCAGAGCTCCAGACCCCTCCCACTCCTGCCAACACTAAGTGGAGCGGTAGCCTTCTCACTGGTGCCAACCTAGTGGGAGGAAGCCTTGGTGTTGTTTCAGTTTGATTTTTCTCTGTGTTATTGAACAGTTTTTCAGATGCTTTAAAAATGGCACCTCTCCCCAAGACACAAGTATTAATTCAAGAGGATCCACGCACACCTATGCTCATCACGGCACTTAGTACAATAGCCAAAATATGGAAACAACAGAAATGTCCAACTACTGGTGAATGGATCGAGAAATTGTATATATACATATATATATATACATCATATATATACATACACACATATCCTTGTCAACACTAAATAAAGGACCTACTTTGTTACTCTCTTTCTCTCTCTCTTTATCTGTGTGTGTGTTATACACACACAAACACACACACACACTGGAATATTACGCAGCTCTAAGAAAACACAAAATCGTGCCATTTACAGCAACATGGTAGAACCAGAGGACGTCATGTTGGTGACGTCAGTCGGAAGGAGAGGACAGAGGCAGAGTGACCTCTCTCATATGTGGTACTTAAAGATACACAGCAAGGTAGCATCAAAGAGTCAAAGGCAACACAATGGGAGAACCGGTCCACACAGTTGAGTTAGGGGGTGGGAGGGAGGGTCCATGGGATCCCTGGGAAAGGGATGGGTGTACTGGTGATGGGTATGGTGTTGGAATTATATTCATGATAACCCATTGTTAATCACATTATAAACCACAAAATCTCAATTAAAAGTTTTAAATGGATCTCAGACACTTGGCATATAGTGGATGTTTGGTTAGAGCATCCTTGAGTTTCCATGGCTACTCCCACCACGCTCCCCTCACCTTCGCTCTCTTCACTCTCCCTGGGGGATCCTTCTGCACCTCCTTCTGACCGAAGAGGCTCTTGAGCACGGCGTTGGCAATGGGAAGCATCATGGCGGTGGAGGCGGTGTTGCTCAGCCACATGGAAAGGAAGGAGGTGGTCACCATCATGCCCAGGATAAGCCTGAAGCAGAGAGAGTTAGAGGGGGTCAGAACCAGGGCCCGGCAGGCGGGGGGGGGTGGGGCGGTGTTGCTTGCTCCCAGGTGCCTGCCCTTAGTAACCAAGGAGTCAAGTCAACAGATAGAGAAAAGACAGAGAGAACAAGGCCATGGCCCAGGGGTAAAAAGCCCACTCCCCAGACTTGTGATAAATCTCAGGTAACTGGGTCAATGTGTTGAAGCCAATTAATCGCAGCCAAATGGTTTCCAAGCCACACATCCTCTGGAATTTTCTCTCCCTTGTCTCCGAAACCTCCCAGGTCCCCCTGCAGAGAAAGGCTGCTTTGGTTTGGCAGCAAGAATCTCCACTGCATCACCCCAAAGGCTTCTTTTTCCCTCTCACCTCCTATCTCTACCAGGTAGGAGGTGAGATGCCCTGATGCCCACTCCTGGCCCCCTGACCCCCACTACCATGAATAACCCTTTGATTAAAATGTTTCCTTCTCGGGGCCAGAGTGATAGCCCAGCAGGTAGGGCATTTGCCTTGCACGCGCCAGGCCCATGCCGGCCCAGGTTCGATCCCCGGCATCCCATATGGTCCCCTGAGCACCACCAGGAGTGATTCCTGAGTGCAGAGCCAAGAGAAACCCCTGAGCATTGCCAGGTGTGACCCAAAAAGCAAAAAAAAAAAATTTCCTTCTCACAGAACTTAAGGAGCGATGTGGGATCTAAGTGCATTTTTTAAAATTCAGAATAAGCCAACGGCTTTCGGCATCTGCCTGCCATTGAACCATCCTTGCCTTCCAAGTGGACCCTGATGTCAGTTTGATCATTGATTCTTCACTGACAAAGATCTGCTTCAGAACCAGTATCGTCCTAAACTTTGTGCTTGCAGAAGCCCTACCTGTCCATCGATGTCAAACGAACCCACTCATCCCGGGAGGTCCCACACCACTGGACACAGGAGTCTGTTCTCTAGCAGAAACTATGGGACAGCTTTGGCAGAGAAAAATGCATCTAGCAGGGCAGAGAACTGGGCCCAGGGAAGAAGCCAGAACACGGGAGGTTATCAGAACCATCTTCCTCACTATCACACCTTCCCCATCTCTCTCAAGCCATCCAAGCTTCCTCCCAGTCCTGTCTCCTTACCGGGCTGTACCCAAACTCCTCATCCTCTGCTCCCGGAAGGCAACCCAGAGGAACTTCATGAAAATGCAAATCTGTTCATTTCATTCCCTAACTCTCACCCTCTAAAGCAGAGATTCACAGCCAGGGAGTGCAGGGTAGTGATTCAGGAAGGAATTGGGGATGCTATTTTCTAACAGTTAACAGAAATGAGTTTCCTTTAGGAGTCATGTGAGGAGGAGCATCAAAGCTCGGTCATATAAGAAGTCTCTGATGACAAGTTCCTCGTCTCGCTTCATTAGAGCTTCCTGGATTATCACTGGCATTTAAAACTGGTGCAAAGCAAGTTTGGGGCTGGGCTGTGGCTGAAGCTGAAGAGCGCCTGTGGGCCTGGGTGAGGCTCTGGTGTGAGCCCTGGTTCCATGTGGCTTCCTGAACCTGCTGGGAATGGTCTTAGTGAGAACCATGGCTCGAGGCGTCTTCAATCACCACAGAGTGGTCCCCACATAATGGTGAGCAAAGGAAGAAAGCTGCTAACTCTTCTCACTTGCCACTATGTTAACAAAGATTCTAGACAGCTCCATGCTGTGATAAGGGCACTTTCGAGCAATGAGTTCAATTTTGTTCTAATTGTCACTGCTGTTGTTACACACAGGCACTTCATACACCGAGAAGCATTATTCTGGGACTGGAGTGATAGTACAGGGATTTGGCTGACCCTGGTTTGATCAGCACCCTGTGGTCTCCAGAGTACTACTATGAGTGGGTCTGGGGTCCCTGAGAAGCCCTACACCCTCCAGTCCTTACATCCAGTCACCAGCCCGGTAAGCCGAGATTTGCCAGGAGGGCCCCACTTGGGAAAAAAATCCTTCAGAAATTATCCTGGAATCATCTCTCTGATTCACCAAATTGCAAAAGAAAATTGAGACAAAAAAACCCAAAAAAAACACACACACACACACACACACACACAACATACATACACACATGTAACATAACAAAACAAAGCAAAAAACCCGATAGAACCTCTGAAAGTGGTCCCTGGGTCTCAGCATTTCAACCACCTCCCCAGGTGAGTCTGAGGCACTTTGGAGATGTGCCCACAAAGGTGGGGCTGTTGGTCCCAGAGCACGTGAGTGAGGGGTGAAGATGTGGACCGCGGACATGCTGCTTTTTGTCTGCCCAGATGCACCAACCAAGAATCGTGGGTCTGGGGTTCCGAGAGATGGGGGTCCATCTGCCTGCCCAGCGCTGGGCAGCCCCTTACCTGGCCTTACCTGATGGGCTGAACCCCAATGACCATCAGGATCCGGAGGGCGATTCGGCGGTGCAGATTCCACTCTTCAATGGCACTGGCCATGATCAGGCCACTGAGGAAGAGGAAGTTGGTGTCCACGAAGTACTGGGGGCAGACTTTACTGGACGGCAGGATGCCCAGGAAGGGGAAGAAGACGATGGGCAGCAGAGCCGTGACCGTGAGGGGCAGGGCCTCCGTGCACCAGTACACCGCCATGAGCAGGATGACGAAGAGGCAGCGGCCTTCCTACAGGGAAGAGGTGGGTTCAGGACACACAGCAGACGGGGGTGCAGGGGGAGCAGAGGGAGGACAGGGCCTCCGGGCAGGGGGCAGTGGACAGGGTGAGTGCACATGGCTTTGACCCTGGGCAGCTCTCGGGGCCTCCCCTGACTCAACAGGACCGTTTGAAGATGAAACGACATGCCCAGGGATGAGGGGCAGAGCGAACACGGTTTGACAGAAGATTCAAACAAATTCTGGCAGGGAAGTGGGGAAATGGAAGAGCCAAGGAAAGCCACACACAGTAACCTGATCACAAACCACCACAGAGTGGAATATTGAGGGCTCAATCCTGATGGGAAGCCAGGGAGACAGGACGTATAAATCGGCGTTCTTCAATCTTTTTTTTTTCTTTTTTGGTTCACACCCGGCAATGCTCAGGGGTTTCTCCTGGCTCTGCACTCAGGAACTACTCCTGGCGGTGCTCAGGGACCATATGGGATGCCGGGGATCAAACCTGGGCCGGCACAGGCCGGCCGCATGCAAGGCAAACGCCCTACCCGCTGGGCTATCGCTCTGGCCCCACTCTTCAATCTTTTTAAAAATCATTTATTTTGTAGTTGGATCACAGTAATTTGATCTTTGGCCGATATGGGTCCCCAGACTGACAGGACGGAGGCAGCGGTTCTCAGCCCTTTTATACCCGCGGCCCGAGTCCATGGGCCAGTGGCTGGAGATCACTGGTGTAACCACGTCTCAGGATCTTTTCCCCAGAAGGGAAGGCTACTGAGCTCTTCTCTCTCAGCTCCCACTTTCTGCAGCTGGATGGTCGCTCCTGAGAGTGCTCACTAGCCAGCTCTGCCCTGTGGGCAGCCAGAGAAAACAGTCAGGCAGAGCAACTTGGGGCAAAGGGAAGCCATTGGCCCGTGTGGAATGGTGAGCGCCCAAGTTGCTTTGGAGAAGCGAGAGTGAGCGCAGTGACTGAGTCTTTCCAGGGCCCACATCAGGTGTGTAGTTTATAACAGTGATAATGACAGACCCGGACTGGACTAAGTACCGGGCACAGCTCACGCCTCACCACCCCCAGTGACGCTGCTCTCAGTAGGATCCTCACCGTGTGGCTCACCGAGAGCAAGACCAGCACACAGGCTGAGCACAAGGCATTCACTCTGCTTCCAGGACCAACAACATACTTGACCCAGAACCCACTGAGGCAGACAAAGCCACTTAACAGACTCAAAACAAATAGGACCTGGGGCCCCACGGGTGTCTCAGTAGGTAAAGGAGCCTCAGCTGCAGTCACGAGGCCCCAAGTTGTAACCTGGGTGTTGTCCACATGTGAGCATGAGCACCGTGGCCAGGAGTGAGTCCCGTGGTGAGCATACTTGGGAGCCCCACTGGGCCCAAAGCAAACACTGCCCAATACGTGAGCCAGCACCAGGGCTGATCTCTCTGGGGAGCGCTGTGTAAGCATCACAACTGCATGTGAGACCCTGCACCATGGCCAAGTTCATGACAGTCACAATCAAAGGTGTGACTCCCAGGAAGTACGTCACCCTCTGGACATGTCAACCCAATAACAGCGACAAAAGGAAGGGAAAGGAAGGGGCAAGATGGAGCCATGGTGACTGCAGATGGGGTGGGAGATGTGTGCTGGGCAGCAGGGGAGTGGACAGGGCTACATAGGAGCAGAGGGTGAGGGAATGTTCTAGGCCTGGCTGGGGGAAAGTGGGTCCATGGAGGCATTTCCTCACCAAAATTCGCCAAACCATCCTACTCCCTACAAAAAGACAAGATCCCTATGGAAATGCCTTCACTTCTGATATACCACTTCTGTTCCCCAAACTCAATAGAAATAGTGACTTTTGAGCTGCCCTGGGGTGACCAGCCATAACAAGCAGAGCCTCAGACACGGCTGGGGAAGCTGGAACTCAGCTCTCCCCAGGCTCAGCTGACCATGGGGCCCCCAGGAGGACAGATGGGTTTTGGGAGGGGCCCATAACCTCTGGTGGGGGTCCTAGAAGCAGCCAGATGAGACTTGCCCACCACATTAGCCGCCATTTTTGCTGTCTGGACGCTGACCATGAGGCCCAAAAGTTGCGTGGCCGCAAGCGGCTGTGCAGTTCATCAAACTAATGGAAACAGTTATGTCCTTTAATGTACTGCATTCTACGATGTGTAGGAAAAGTTAGGCGGGAGGGAGAGATAGAGAGGAGAGAAAAGATATACAGAACTCGCCAAGTAGTTGAGGTGTGGGAGGGGGGAGGGAGGTGCGGACATTGGTGATGGGAGATGGGTTCGGGTGGAGGGATGGGTGTTGGAACGCTGTAGAACCAAAAACTCGACATGAACATCTTTCAATTGTATGTCTAAAAGTGGTGTAATAAAATTTGAACAAAAAAAATTTTAAAAAAAATAGTGACTTTTGGGGGTGGGAGCTATCGTGGTGATGCTCAGGGATCAATCCTGGCAGTATTTGGGGGCCACATGCAACACTGGGGATTGGACATTTCTGGTGGTCCTCAGAGATCACTCCTGGCAGTGCTTGGGGCACCATAGGCAACTGGACTGCACAAAAAGCAACTGCCTTACCCCCTGCACTCTCCCTGGTACATTAAATAGTGTCTAGTTACTTCCGTGGCCTCTGTTTGAACAAAATAACTAACTGACCTTGCATTCTTATGCTCTCTCAAGGCAACAGTCTGGTGTTCCAGTAAACTATTTCTTGGAGGCGGTGCTATCTGACGCTGCTTAACACTCCTTACTTGTCACGCATGGTAGACACCTGACTTGATTCAGCATCCACAGGGCATTGGACTGGATTCCATCGTGCTAGAACATGTCCTCCGCTACATAATGGGTGTCTAGTTCAGTGGATGCTAGGGCACTAGGACCCATCGTAGGAGGGACAGGGACAGTGCCAGGGAGACTCAGGAGACAGCCTGGCTACTCGTCCACGCGGGTCGGGGGTGAGTGGGGAGGGTCTGACAGGGCCATGAGGGGCTGGATTGCAGAACTCGTTCCAAAATAGGCCCTGAGCATTATGCTTAGGATCTGTTGTGATGTTTCAGGCACAGAGAAAAGTCAAATGTCGTTGGTCCAGCGGTTGGCCCTCAGTGGGAAGAACTGGAGAAGGCCGCCATCACTAGGCTGTGGAAGACTGTCCCCACCAGAGCCATTTCTCAAACCTTGAAAATACATCCTAAGCTCCTGGACATTTCCCAGGGGTCTGTCTTAGCTTTGTCTCGGTGCTCACATCACTCAGAAACTTAGAAGCCTGCCAATGTCCTGTCACACGGAAGAAGCTGTCAAACAAATCCCATTTGTCCATTTTGTCTCTTGTTGCCGTGTCTTGGGCTTAATATCCATCATGTTATGACCAAATCATTACCTGAAGCTTCTGTCCTGTTTCTTCTTGGGTATTTTGTTTTATTTCTTTATTCATTTATTTGAGAGGGGTGTGGAAATAAATCGCGGCGCGCGAGCAGCCGCTACGCAACAGGGAGAGCTGGTATCTGCTCTGCCTGGGGTATCTGTGTCCAGTAAAAACCAGTAATAATTTATTTATTTGGCTCTAAGGCCACACCCAGTGATGCTCAGGGATTACTCCTGGGCTCTGCATTCAGAAATTAATCCGGTAGGGCTCAGTGGGCCGCACGCAAGGTCAAGAATGAAACTCAGGTGGCTGCATGCAGAAGCACCTTCCGTCACTGCACTGTCTCCCCAACTGCTGATCTTAGGGGGCCTAAGTGTTTTCACACATTTTCAGGCCTTATATTTAGGTCCATTTGGGTTCATTTGTGTATGTGGTGTCAACTAAAGGTCCAACTCGGTTCTTTTACATATGAATTTGCAGTACCTCTGAATTATTGGGACCATCTTTCCTCCCACTAGACGCTGTAGGGTCCTTCTGAAAGGATCATTTGGCCCCATACAGGAAGGTTTATTCTCATATTTTCTATTCTGCTGTACTGGTTTATGTGTCTGTCTAATGCCACTGTCATGCTGTTTGGGTTACCATAGTTTTGCAGTTTATTTTGAAAGCAGGAAGTGTGAAGAGCCCAGATTGGTTATTTTTAGGACTCTTTTCATCCATTGGATTCTCTTTTGAGTCCATATAATTTCAAAACATTCTCGGCAGCCTAGTTATCTTAAAAATAATTAGTTTCCCAATCCACGTACCCAGGCTGTGTTTCTATCTGCTCATGTCTTCTTCAATTCCTTTCAGCAATGTTTTGTACTTACATAATTCTCACACTTTCTTGGCTAATTGCAGAGTATTTTTGGTGTTGTTGGAAATGAAATTATTTCCTTCATTTCCTTTCCGAATGTTCACTATAAGTGTCTAGAAATGCTACTAATTTTGTGCATTGATTTTATATCCTGCTATTATATGAATTCATTTATTCGTTCTGACAGCTCCTTGGGGGAGGAATCATTAGAGCTTTAGAACTTCCATTACTGCGCTGAATCCAAGTGGCAAAGACAGGTCTCCTTGCCTTAGGCTAAGACTACATTTTTGCCACCGCTTATGAGGCTCCCGGTGGTTTTTTAATATAAAGCTTCTAGAATGCTGAGGCTGCTTCCATCCTTCCTAGTTTGTTGGGTGTTTTATCATGAGGAAGTACAAATGCCCAGTAACACAAGAAAAAATGCTCATGATCTGACTTGTTCTTCAAGCCTGTGTTCTTCCTTGAACCTATGACTTATTTGCTTTTTAAATGTTTCTTTGTTCAGCTATTAATACTGAAAAAGGCTGTGTTTTCTCATGAACATTAATCCCTTTCTACTTCCACACATCTTTCTAAATAAGGTTCAATAAAAACTGGGGCTAGAGTGATAGTACTGTATCCAATATGGTCCCCCGACATCCAATAAGGTCCCCTGATCACCACCAGGAGTGATTCCTGAGTACAGAACCAGGAGTACCACTGGGTACAGCCAAACCCCAAACTCTCTCCCCCACATAAAAAAATGCTCATGATCAGTAGGGAAATTCAAATCCATGCCAGCTAGATGAGATACCCATTAGGATGTCAGGGAGAATAAGAATTTAAAGTGTTGCCAAGGATGTGAGAAATGGGACTCTTGTGTACTAATGGCAGGAATAGATGATGCTCATCACTACATAAAACATTACGGTGGTTCCTCAAAAGGAGTAAACTAGGCCCCCAGTTGACTCAGCAATTTCGCTTCTGGGTGTATGTTCAAAGGTGCCGAAATCAAGGTTTCAATGAGCTATTTGCACCCCCAGGCCCACAGCAGCTGCCTTCACCATAGCCCAGGTGGGATCCAAGTGTCAACCAGCGATGAGCAGAGCAGTAAGGCACAACCCAAGCCTGTGTACAAGATCATTCAGCCTCAAAAAGGAATGAAGTTTGACGTGTGCTCCAACCCACGGACATCTCAGCTAAGTGAAATATGCCCGTTCCTCCTATTTTACGTGATTTCACTAACAGGATGTGTAGAGGAATCAGGCTCACGGAGACAGGACGGTAAATGGTGGTCAGGGGCTCAGAGACAGAGAGGAGTTTCTGCTTGGCGAATACAGAGCCGGAGTTTTACAAGATGAATGGAAAACGGAGAAGGAATGGCTACATACTGTGTGTATTTAACATCTCTGAACTATGCATTCGAAAATGGATATGATAGGAGCCATGTTCTATGGCTTGTACCACAATTTTTAATTGCCGAAAAAAAGCTACCAGAGTGAACACTACTATTAATCTTCCTTCAGAAGATCTAAAAATGTCTTGTTTGGGAGGAAGGAAGAATAATTGCAAAACAAACAAGTGAACATTTCCCAAACGCAGATTATTAGGCAATGAGAAAGATTCAAAGACAACAAAATAAATACAATCACAAGATTAAAATAGCCCCAAGACTACAAACAGCTCTGGGCCATGGCTTGCGGTTGTTCTGCACATGGTACAGTGAAGACAGGTACCACACCTCCCAGAGGACCCCCGTAATGTTGGGGCTCAGCGCCCAGGCCTCCGCTGATACAGCTCTGCTAGCGGCAGCCTCGCTCTGTTTCATGTCCACCACCTCCAAGTCAACACCTTAACATCAAGCCTTGTCCTGAGGCAGCTTTGGAGACTCAAAATCTAAGACGGGAGGGCTTCTCAGAAGAGGTGACAACTTTCCAAGCTAGCACTTGAGAGGGGGCTAGAGCAGGGAAGAACTTTCTTGTCCATCCCGTCCCAGAAGCATCTATGGCACTAGAGTCACAAAGAAGGGTCACCTGCTCCAGCTGGACTTGGGGTTTATCTGAGACAGCCCAGATGTGGTCGGGAATGAGAGCTGATGCTCAGCCAGCAGAGCGCCTGTATTTAGAGTCTAGCCCTGCCCCTATCATCTGCACTATTTTTGCATTGAATGTAAGAAAAGGGATATACATGATAACTCCTAAATGTATGTACTGCAAGCCACAGTGTATAAGAGAAGGGGAGAGAGAGAGAGAGAGAGAGAGAGAGAGAGAGAGAGAGGCAAAGTGACTGCCATAGAGGCACGCTGGGGGAGGTGAATCTGGGACATTGGTGTTGAGAAACAGGCACTGGTGGAGGGATGGGTGCTGGAACACTGCATGACTGAAATCTAATCATGAACAATTTTATAATTGCATATCTCACGGTGGTATAAAATTTTAAAAATTTTCCAAAAAATAAAATAAAGTGCCCATTGTGAGCTTGTACTGAGATTCTGAGTTTGCAAGACTCTTTGTGAGTGTGACTGAGAGTCTCTGAGTTTGACTGAGATTCTCTTCCTGAGTTTATTGCTCTGAGATTCTGGTCCTCACGGCTTCACCCATCCTCCCTGTGCGCCTTTGCAGGAGCAGGTCCAGAAGCACTTCCTCTCATTTTCCCTTTTCTTCCCCCTCTCTTCCCCTCTCTTCCCCCTCTCTTCCCCTCTCTTCCCCTCCCTCTCTTCCCTCTCTCTTCCTCTCACTTCCCCTCACATCCTCCCCCTGCTCAAGCACCAGTGGCCACTCCCTGGCCCTTACTCTAGGTTCTCAGTGCCCTAGTCCACCCTTCCCACCACTCACCACCTGTCCTCCTCTCGGCCATGCGGGCATGGAGCAATTTTCTAAGCCATCTAATCCTGGGTCATCCCTGGACCTTTGACGTGCAGTTTTTTCCACCTGGAACGTTCCTCCTGGAAGGTTTCACTCTTCTTCTCCTTCAGGCCCCCTCCTGAGTCACACCCAACATCTGTGCTCACAGGAGAGCCAACAGCACAGTGGCTCAGAACCCAGAAAACCGGAGCTGCGGCCCTGAGCCGGGGCTGTTCCGCTCTGCCCTGCGTGGTGCCCAGGAGGCGAGTCAACGGCTTCTGGCGGGCCCAGAGGGGGCCCACAACCTTGCTTCTCCCCCTTTCCAATCTTCCTGTTACATACTGTGAATCTGTCACCCCCCAGCAAGGCTGATACTCTAACTGCCCAGGTGGTGGCATTTGGTGGGCGCTGGGGAGGACAGGAGATGGAGAGAATGTGTAAATGGTGAGGAAGCCCCCAGAGGAAGAGCGCCTTCTGTGGAGACGCAAGCAAACTCTTCCTCTCTGTGTCATGAAAGATAGAAAGAAAGAAAGAGGTGTCTGTCTTCAGGCAGGGCAGCCAGCCCACCCCGGGACCAGCTTGGCCAGCACCCTGATCTTGGGCTTCCCAGCCTCCAGTAGGAAGGTCAAATACGGGGTTTGTTTAGGGTACCCGCACCGGTCATTTTCACGCATTTCCCCAGGGCGGTCCTTCTTACTAGGCTAAATTCAGATCATTTCAGTTCTGGGATGAAAAGGCAAAGGAAAACTAGGATTTCTCTACCAGAAACTACTCCCAACGTCTTGCCTCTGGCCATTCAATCAACTCTTGCAGGAAGGGAAAGTGGCTGAGGCCGGAGTTATAGTACAGCAGGGAGGACGTTTGCCTTACATGCAGCCAACCCGGTTCAATCCCCAGCATCCCATACGGCTCCCTAAGCACTGCCAGGAGTAACTCCCGTGCAGAGAGCCAAGAGTAACTTCTGAGCACCACGAGGTCTGGCCCCCAAACAAAAAATATAAAAAGGTGGGGGCTGGAGCGATAGCCTAGCGGGTAGGGTGTCTGCCTTGCACGCGCCCGGCTTATGCCGGCCTGGGTTCAATCCCGGCATCCCATATGGTCCCCCGAGCACCGCCAGGAGTAATTCCTGAGTGCAGAGCCAGGAGAAACCCCTGAGCATCGCTGGGTGTGACCCAAAAAGGCAAAAAAAAAAAAAAAAAAGGGAAGAGAAGGTGACTTTGTTTTTATTTCCATTTTGCAAAGAGGAGGGAAAAAAAGACACAGAGAAGTGAAACTGTTTCCCAGGATCTTGTGGTTAGTACAGTAGATTTGCGCTTCAAACCAAGGCAGTCCCACTCTACACTAGGGTTCTTATAATCAGATCCATTAGCTTTCTAAGACCACCATGCATGACCGTCAGAGAAAGGAAGAAGGAAGAAACGAAGGGACAGTCATAGGGAAGGAACAAGAAGAGCAACCCCAGCATTTGCAGGGGGAAAGCCCAGCAGCAGCGGAGACATTTTCGGATGAGATCAGGGTTAGCCTTGTTTTGTGAAATATAACCTTGTGACTCTCCAATGAATCCAGCAAGCTGGAAATGCATATTTCTTTCAGCCGATCTGCTAGTGTTCTTGGGCAGAAGAAGGAGTCACTCCTGACCCAGAAAGAGCAATTGCATGGACAGAATAGCTGGGGCTCCAGTCAGCTGCCAAAGGCCGAGCCAGGAGATGGAGCAATGTCCCAACCCCTCTTCTTGGCACACTGGCCAGAGCCACATGAGCTTGTCTCAAAGAAAGACACACCCCCCCCCCACACAGCCCTCAGGACTGTCTGATGGAGAGCTCTGCCTAGACACAAAGTAAACACATTTATCTATCTTTATTTTGATTCTCTTTCCTAAATAATTAGATCTTTCCTGCAATGTAGCTTGACAAGCTATCCCATGAAAACTGATTTGTAAATTCTCTGACTACCAGAATCAGCCCGCGAAAACTGATTTGTAAATTCTCCTGTCTACCAAGTTTTGAGGCCCACCCAAACCAGTTTTGTGCTCCCTTCTGTTTTGAGGAACCCAGATCTGTTTTGCCCTTCATTCATTTCTGTGTTCCCCAAGATCTAGCTAGTGCCTCATACATTGTTGGGGGGCTTGGCGTCAAGAAGTGTAGAATGGGGACCAGAGCGATAGCACAGCGGGAGAGCCTTTGCCTTGCACACAGCCGACCCCATTGACCTGGGTTCCATCCCCGACATCCCATATGGTTGCCCAAGCTCTGCTAGGAGTAATTCCTGAGTGTTGCCGGATGTAACCCAAAAAGAAAAAAGAAGCATAGAATGAGTGAATAAAAGACCCTAATTTTTAGGCTTTCCCTCTGCTGGAGGTTGAGCAGAGGGAGATAGAGAAGAAAGGGGCGTTCTTTGAGGGTCTCGGCCGGAGTGGCTGAAGCATGGAATCCTTGCACAGAGCAGTGTAGCCCACCAGGGCTGCGGTTCAGAGCAACACGGTAACACCAGGGCGGAGTCGCTCATCGGCTAGCCACTGCTCTCAGCACCTGGCATTTGTCTATTGAGCTTTTCAGCAAAGGGCAAATTTCTGGAACTGCAGAGAACACGGTGGGTCAGCTCCTCTCTATGGACAGGAACAGTTTCACGCTGTGTGGGCGTGTGTGCACGTTTGCGAACTGTCCACAGATAGCTCCAAAGTTAAAAACGGCAGGAGGTAATACAGCTTCTGAGAAAGTAACACTGTAAGATTCAAACTGAACAGACATGTACAAGTAATAACAGACATACCTACAGAGTTGATGGCTTCAAAAGGACACTGATGGGACAATCAGGGTCGGAGCGATAGCACAGCGGGAGAACATTTGCCTTGCATGCGGCCGACCCAGGTTTGATCCCTGGCATCCCATATGGTCCCCTGAGCACTTCCAGGAGTAATTCCTGAGTGAAGAACTAGGAGTAGCCCATGAGCATTACCAGGTGTGACCCAAAAAGGAAAAAAAAAGAACAATGAACAACTTTATACCAATAAATCTGACAAGCTGAAGGAAACAGAAAATCTTGAAACACATATTTTAGGCAACTATCCAAAAACAAAATGAAACAGAAGTCGGAGTATTTCAGCATCTAATAAAGAAGCAGAATCACTCATGAGAAACCTTCTTGTCCCAAACTCTGAGACCTCACTGGAATGGACCCAACATTGAAGAAAACATTAACACCCGCTTCAGTCAAAGTCTGCGGGCAGAGGGTAATACTTGCTTCCTCGTTTATTCCGAGGTCGGAATACCCATTACCCAGACAACACTGACAAAGGCACCAGAGTTAAAGCAGGTTTCAGGCGAGGCTCAGGGCAGAAGCGCCTGCCAGGCAAGACTGGGCGAGTTCCATCCCAGCACTCCAACTGCCCGTGTCCGTCCTGCTGCTCCCAGAGCTCATGCAGGAAGTAAACATTTAGGAGCCTCTGAGTATAAAGGTGGTCAGCAGCAGCAGGTCTTCACTATTGGCCAAGCACTCGTGCTTGTGAGTTCTTTCCCTCTCTTCCATTCTATGGGCCCAGCGTAACACAGCTGGTTTTTTTTTTCTCTACATTTTACTGACACCAGGCCAGAGGCTCACCTGCCCCAAGGGGCAGAGGAAGAGCCACTTGGACCCTGAGCCCTACCGCACTTTCCTCCTCGTCCAATCCCTGCTCCTGAGTATTCTGCCTTTCCAGCCTTGTCCAATCCCTGCCTCTGTGTATTCCCAGCACATGTGGAAACTCTGGCATTCCTCAGTGGCTGGACCCAGGCTTTCAGTTACCCCCCCAACAGCGCCTTCCTCATCCCCCACCCACCCACTCCGGCTCCTGTTCTTGTGAGGATCAGTTGCTGGAAGTCACAATCCTCGCAGTACCTGACCACAAACCCATCACCCCACTCATGCACATCAAAATCCACAGTCCCTGGGCAGGCAGCTGAACCCAGAACTGCCTGGCCCCCTTTCAGTAGAGAGGAGACATATCTAGGAAAGGAAAAATGCAAAGGGAAGGACAGGAGGGAGAGCGTGAGCTCGTTTATCCAGCCCCAGCCGGGAGTCCTGGGTGGGGGAAGATTCTGGTCTGGAATCAAGACCCTGCGTGTGGCAGGGGGAGTGAGGGGGACCCTACTACTTAAAGATCAGGGTGTCACAGGGTTGTGGGAGTGGGTCCCTGTCCAAGAGGGGCATCTGCCAGTGGGCCTGTTCGGAGGCCACTGGGGGAAATCACGCTCTCCCGCCTCTGTGGAAGATGGTGATGACTGTGAGCTACATACAGAGAAATGCATCCAGTGTGCGTGTGTCTCTACAAAACCACAACGACCAAGAGAAAAATGTCCCCACTGCCCACATAAAGCTCTACTGTGAGCTCAGAGCCTCAGAGTTCCTCCAGTGCTTGGAGTTCCCTTGGCTAAAGGCTGGATACACCAAGCTCAGCCTCCACGATGGGGGAACCACATCCTCTGAACAGCCCAGAGAGCACCAGGGGTGTGTGCTGGCCCGTGCCAAGGGGTCCTGACAGCTTTCTCCTGACTTGGTCTGTGCTCCAAAGCCCAATGAGAAATACAGATGTACACAAGCTGTTTTAAATATGTGCTCAGAGGGCTGGAGCGATAGCACAGCGGGAGGGTGTTTGCCGTGCATGTGGCCAACCCAGGTTCCATTCCCAGCATCCCATATGATCATCCAAGCACTGCCAGAAGTAATTCCTAAGCACGGAGTCAGGAGCGGCCCCTGAGCATCGCAGGGTGTAACAAAGGAAAGAAAGAAAGAAAGAAAGAAAGAAAGAAAGAAAGAAAGAAAGAAAGAAAGAAAGAAAGAAAGGAAGGAAGGAAGGAAGGAAGGAAGGAAGGAAGGAAGGAAGGAAGGAAGGAAGGAAGGAAGGAAGGAAGGAAGGAAGGAAGGAAGGAAGGAAGGAAGGAAGGAAGGAAGGAAGGAAGGAAGGAAGGAAGGAAGGAAGGAAGAAGGAAGGAAGGAAGGAAGGAAGGAAGGAAGGAAGAAGGAAGGAAGGAAGGAAGGAAGGAAGGAAGGAAGGAAGGAAGAGAAAGAGAGAGAGCGAGAGAGAGAATGTGCTCAGAACACAAAAGTAATGAATCTACAACATGGGGTCACACTTTCTTTCTCTGGAGGGTGTTGGGCCACACCTGGCAGTGCATAGGGTCATTCCCAGCCCTGTGCTTGGGGTGACACTTGGAGGGGTTCCAGGGAGCGAGTGACACCGGATCGGCCACGCCTGCACGTCAAGCGCTTTCGCCCTGGACTGCCTCCTCCTTTCTCCGAGAACGAGAAGGGTCCTGCGATCTTGCAGAAATTTGAGACTAGCTTGATTTTACCTTCATTTGAATTTTTTTTTCTGACCTGGGTAGTCACAAGATTTTTGATTGTTGTTGCTTGACCCTTAAGTCCATTAATATTACACCATGTGTGATGAGAAAAACAACCTTTTCGCCCCAGGACTGCTGCCGAGGCGCTTTACGGAAGCAGCGTCTGGGCCAGGCTGAGGAGCCGGGTCCAGAGTCAGCTCTAAGCTCCTACTTGGCTTTTCCTCGGGCACCTTTGTTTTTATTTAAACTGAATCACCATGAGATACACAGCTGCAAAGTTGTCCATGATTGAGTCTCAGTCAGACGAAGTTCCAACACCCGTCCCTTCACCAGTGCGCGTTTCTCACCAACAATCCCAGCTTCCCTCCTGACACGAGAGCCTGCGTCTATAACAGATCTCTCTTCCTCGCTCTCCCTCACTCTCTCACTCTCTCTCTTCACTCTCTCTCCCTTGCTCTCTCTCCGTTGCTCTCTCTCCCTCACTTTCTCTCTCACTGTCTCTCTCTCCCTCTCCCTCTCTCCCTCTCTCTCCCTCATTCTCTCTCACTCTCCCTCACCTCTCTCCCTTGCTCTCTCTCCGTTGCTCTCTCTCCCTCTCTCTCCCTTCTCTCTCTCTCCCTCTCTCCTCTCCCTCTCCTCCCTCTCTCCCTCTCTCCCTCTCACTGTGCTTTCGGTCATTGTTACTGAGACATCATTTATTCATTGTTACTCAGAGGTCATCATGACATCATTTATTCATTGTTGCTGAGAGGTCATCATGTCCTTTCATGCCCTTTCCCTCCCTTCCGCACGAAGTCCTTGCCCAGAGTGATCATTTCTAGGCATCACTGTCGCAGTGGTCCCTTCTCTGTCCCACCCGCACCCACTCTCCCACTTGTGGCCAGCTTCCAGCCATGGGCCAGTTCTTCGGCCCTTGTTTCTCCTGTCTTTGGGTATTAGTCAGTTATGGTTTTTGCTTCAGATCCCACAGATGAATGCGGTCACTCTCTGGGCCTCTCCCCTCCGTCTCATCTCACTCAGCACCACACTGCCCATGTTCATCCCGGGGCATCTTTTAAAGGACCCTCTTAGAGTTAAGCCCACGCAAGGCCCAGCGGTCTCTGCCTCAGCCCCATAAGAGCAGGTGCCGGTTACCCCACATCCTGCTCCCTCACCACCCTCGCGCATCTTGGGGGGTCCTGAGAGTCATAAATAGGGGTCTGGCTCCTGTTGGGCCTCCAACCCAAATGGGGTTTTCCAGTCCACCAAAGTTAGAGCCTCCTGCCCTGCCATCACTGTTCAGAACTCGAGGTGGTCCCACGCCATGCCAGTGTGTCTCAGTATTCCAGGGACACCTCGGTGGGGGGCCGTTCTCCCTAGGGCATTTGATGGAGGACGGGCGTCTGCATGTGCTTTGCCTCGGTTTGGCCGCTGACACGATGGTGAACGAGCCCAACACTGCTGTTCTCCTCGTTTCACCCCATCTTCAGAGCGCCAGTTATGCAGAAGTTGGGTCCCCCTCTCTCTTCCCCAAGGATCAGTTTCCTTTCTTCCCTTCTCCCTTCCCACCTCAGTGTGCTCTCTCGTGCACACTGAGGTCATGATCATCCAAGCACTGCCAGGAGTAATTCCTAAGTACGGAGTCAGGAGTGGCCCCTGAGCATCGCAGGGTGTAACAAAGAAAAGGAAAGAAAGAAAGAAAGAAAGAAAGAAAGAAAGAAAGAAAGAAAGAAAGAAAGAAAGAAAGAAAGAAAGAAAGAAAGAAAGAAAAAGAAAGAAAGAAAGAAAGAAAGAAAGAAAGAAAGAAAGAAAGAAAGAAAGAAAGAAAGAAAGAAAGAAAGAAAGAGAGAGAGAGAGAAGAGAGAAAGAAAGAAAGAAAGAGAGAGAGAAAGAAAGAAAGAGAGAGAGAGAGAGAGAGAGAGAAAGGAAACTGGAAAATAAATTTAGCCTGTGTGTCATGCAGTGTGTTGGGTGTATGAGCTTCCTCCATTTTATTATTTCCAACAACACTTTAAACATAGAGTGGCTCTCTGCTTGTCTTCCTGCAAGAACACAGATCTTTGTTTTATTGGGGGGTGAAAATCACACTCGACAGTGCTCAGGGCTCGGTGACCACTCCTGGTCAGGCTCAGGGCACCCTAGGGTGTGCCAGGGGTTAAAATCAGGTTGGCCACATGCCAGGCAAGCACCCTACCCACTGCACTGCCCCTCCAGCCCCCATTTTATGTCTTGTGTTTTCACTCTCTCCTTTGATCCTATGATTACAGAGATGGGGACTTTTTTTTTGTTTGTTTTTGTTTTTGGGGTCACACCCGGCGATGCTCAGGGGTTTCTCCTGACTCTGCATTCAGGAATTACTCCTGGCGGTGCTCAGGGGACCATATGGGATGCCGGGATCGAACCGGGCCGGCACAGACCGGCCGCATGCAAGGCAAACGCCCTACCGCTGGGCTATCACTCCGGCCCCGAGATGGGGACTTTTTAGCCAAGACTTTCAGCCTTCACATCTCGTCTGCATCGGTGCAGCGTCTCTCCACGTTTGTCAGACCCTTTCTTTCCAGGGTTCATTCTTGGCTTGTTCTTTTCTTGCCTTCCCTTTGCAGCCTTTTTTGGGTAGGTTCCAGGCTGGCTACTGATCATAGAATTGGGGTCAATCTCCTACGAGTGATTCTGATGTAGAGGAATGTGTGGGCGGGCCAGCAGAAGCATTAGCTGTTGCTCAGCTCTGCTCTGGAAGTCTCGAGGTCGCCGGCTTCATGCGGAAGCTAAGGTGGAGAATCAGCCAGGATGTGGTTCTTTGACACCTGCTCCTTTTTATGTCTCGGGCTGAGCCAGCGGGAATCACTGTGACCTGCTTGCTCGGTGGCATCTGTCTTTCTCCCCCACCCAATATCCAGCTCAGAACCGGCAGCCTCTGGGTTTCCTTGCTCAGCTCAACTGAGCTCTGCCCCAGCACCAACAACCCAGTGACCTTCTCTGGCTTGGGGCTCGCTTAGGGTTGTGATGATTGGGGTAAGGGGGAAGGTGTCTGGGGGCAGGGACCAGAAATGCAGCTAACCAGCCTACAGTGCCCAGAAGCACCTCACAGAGTCACTCATTCCGTGCATGAGTGTGGCTGAGAGCTAATGCTTCAGACAAAGGAAGAAAGATGACCCAGAGAAGGAAGGCAACCAGCCAAGGGCACACAGCATGCCAAAGAGACTCGATTGACGGATCTCTTCCGAGAGAGATGCTTTACGGATCTCTCCAAGAGAGAGAGAGACTTGATTTACGATCTCTCTGGAAGAGGGACTTGTTTTTGCCGCATTTCACTGTGAGTTGAGTTGGGAGTAGGGCTGGGGTGAGGCAGAGGCCCGGACGGAGGATTCTGAGAGGGAACCCCTATTCCCTTTGCTTGCTAGTCTCACCCCCATCCTTGCCCCAGCTGGGATTGAGATGGTGGGGGTTATGCCCCCCACAATCCCTTACCAGCCCGGTTCACAAATATAGACATTTTTGCAGGAAGGTTATTATCCACTTGAGCAATCCCGGACATCCCGGGCTTGGCACACATTCCCACAGGGATTAAAGTCTGCAGGGGTTGGAGCCATAGGACGACAGGGAAAGCACTTGCAGTGTGCACAGCCAACCGGGTTCGATCCCGGGCACCCCATAGGGTCTCCTAAGCACTGCCAGGAGTGATTCCTGAGCACAGCTGGGTGTGGCCCCAAACAAAGAAAGGTTTGTAGACAGCATGTACCATAGGGGAAAAGGTTGGGACTGGAGGTTATTTTTTGAGTCGGGGAATGATCTCTAGGTGGATACAAAGTGCTCCCCTCCTTGTCCCCAAGTCATGGAGGGAGGGAGAGAGAGAGAGATGGAGAGAGAGGAAGAGGAAGGGAGAGAGGGAGAAGAGAGAAAGGAAAAGAAAGAGAGAGGAAGAGAGAGATGGACAGAGAGAGGGAGAGAGGGAGACAAGATGGAGAGAGTGAGAGAGAGTGAGAAAGAGAGAGAGAGTGAGAGAGCGAGAGAGAGATGCTTTCCTCAGCACACAGTCAGGAGTCTGGGGGCCCTGCCTCCACATAGCCCTGCAAACTGCTGGCCCCAGGGCCCAGCAGGCATTTCTACCAGGCCACTGGGCTGTGACCAGGCTCCCAGCAGGCACCCACAGCTCCATGCCAGGCTGACAGCTGGACTGGCGTCCATGGGGAACAGGACAGGTGCTAACTGCCCAGGCGGTGACCCTTCCACTGCCCCCTTGAAGCCTACTCCCCGGGAGTGTCCAGCACAGCCCTGCAGGAAGCCCTAAACTCTGCACCCCAGCGAGGCCCGAGCCCTGCCTTCAACCTCTCAGAACTGGCTCAGCAGCCACTGTGTGGGCTCCAGCCGGGGTCCAAACCCCAGAACCACGGGGCGTGGAGGGGTGGGCTTTTAAGTCAGACAGCCACGCTGGGTGAGATGCTTCAGCGGGACCCCTGCTCCAAGTCTCAGCTATCTCAGACTCGAGAACTACTCAAGGGCATAGGCAGCCATCACCCAGAGGTGGGCATCACCCAGAGGTGGGCATCACCCAGAGGTGGGCATCACCCAGAGGTGGGCACTCTGGGGGCAGAGGGAGGGCAGGGCGCAGCAAAAATGGGGCTCCTCATCCCAGACCCAGAAGAGCCGTGAACTGGCCTGCTTGGGTTCAATTGAAGCCTAAAACAAGTGACATCACTCTGTGCCTCAGTTTCCCCATCTGTCAAGCAGGAAGATGACGATGACAATGAGAATTTCGACCTCACAGGGTTGATGACCTGAGACTGGGCAGGGACAGGGCCGAGGCTGGAAGAGTCAGCGCACAGGCCCCATGGCCAACACCCTAGTGACCCTCTCTGGGCATCTTCTCCCATGGGTCCAGGGGGCCTCCTCCATCTGACGCTGCTCTTGACAACACCCTTGTCATCCCCACCCACATAGGTCTGTGTTCACGGGCAGTTTTTTGGGCTATCGTGAAGACACTGACCCTTGGTCATCACTGCCCCAGGTGGTGGGGGTGGGGGAGCCAGGGCTGAACCGAGGGAGGTCATGTGATGGGTCACGGTCCGGCCCCAGGGCCTTTGCACCTGCTGTGCCCAAAGCTGAAGAGCACCTTCTCTCTCAGGGTTGCACGCTACAGTTTGCTATAAGTGGGGAATGGAGAGTCTGAGAATCCCGAACCTGCACAGAGTGTGGAAGAAGCAACCGAACACCTCTGGACCCCTGGCTCTGGGCTCCAAGGTGAAGAGCTAGGAGCTATCTATTGCTACTGCTAGGAGCATCAGTACTATCGGTATTGTTGCTACCATCGGTACTATTAATACTTCTAGTAGCATCAGTACTATTGCTATTGTTGCTACCATCAGTACTATTACTACTGCTAGTAGTATCAGTACTACTTCCATTGCTACCATCATCAATACCATTACTTCTGCTACTACCATCAGCATTATTACTACTGCTAGTATTCATCAGTGCTGTCGCCATTGCTACTACCATCAGTGCTATTACTATTGCTACTACCATCAGAGTGGCTATTCCTAGTACTTCTGTGATCCAATCAGGGCCCAATTCATTTTGGGTTATGAAGAAAGCTACATGGAAACCCCAGGATCTAGGTCCTCTCAGCCCTCGTTTCACAGCGCTGGAAACCTTGTGCACAGAGAGGGTAAGTGACCTGCCCACAGCCACACAGCCAGGAAGTGAGAGAGCAAGAACGGCTTTCAGGAAGGCGAGAGCTAGAGAGCAAACTCTCACGGTGCTGCCGGTCCACCCCTCACCCCAGCTCGGAAAGTGACTCTGGGGGACACGCCAGCCCAGAGATTCCGAGCAGACTCTCATAGGAGAAATGAGCCCCTCGAGGAAACCAGAGAAGACAAAGACCAGAGCAGAAAATGGCCAAACCCTGCGGTGGGGGGAGATTCTCAGTGCGGGCCTCAGTTTCCCCTAGTCCTTGAAGGCTGCAGGCCGGGTGCAGCATCCCACTTCTCCCAGGCTCCCCAAGCCTGGACACCCCATAATCTCTAGGCCTTTGCACCACAGACCACTCCCAGGCTCACTGCTCATTCTAGGGCCCCCTAGATGCTGCTGGCAAGTGCCCAGGTCAGGCCCCAGGAGGGTGCAGAACCCCCAGCCCTTCCCAGAGACGTCCAGGGGGCAGGAAGAGGTTAACAGGAGGGGGCGAGTTGTCCCTCTCTCCCCACTCCTCAGGCTCTGGGGCTCAGAGGCAGCCCCAACGTCCACCAGCCTGTCTGGGGGAGAGACGGCCACTCACTGCCTGAGAGCCCCAGCGGCCAGTCCGGCCGTGGGAGGCGGCAAACAAGGGCTTCTCTTGTTTCTCCCAACCAGGGGGAAGCCTGTGCCCTGGGCCTGCCCGCTGAGAGCCCAGTGGGCAGTGAGAACGGGCAGCTGCAGCTGGGGCTGGAGGCAGCCTCGGAGCAGATGGGGGAGCCAGGGTCAGCGTGCCCTGTCCACAGCCTCATTTCCAAGCCCGCTCCGCCCAGCGGATGCCCCTGCTGCAGCTCAAATCCTCCAACTCTCACTTCCTCCAGCCTCTGAAGCCGTCCCAGGAAGGCCTTGCAAGGACGCCGGCCCTACAGGTTTGCCAGCCCCGGCACTTCTGACCCAGGGCCCGAGAGCTTGCTGTGGGGGCACCACGTGTCTCCCAGGAGCGCCTTCAATAAGGGGTAACCCGCCACCATGACTAGACACGGCCGAGGCACGTCCCCAGGGCCCAGAGCACTGTGGGTGCCGAGTCCCTGAGGGGAACCAGCAGTTTGAGCCCTTGATAAACCCCATCCATGGCCCGTCCTGCTCATCTACAGCTGGGGAAACTGAGGCACCAAGGGGTGATGCAACTGGCCCCAGGTCATAGGTCAGTTCAAAGGTCAGGACTGGAATCTGAGGAGCTGAAGTCCAGCTCCTACCTACAGCGCCTGACGCCCAGGTGAGCTCCGGTCTCAGAGAACACCCCAAGACATCCAAAGTCCTGCTTCCCTGCCTGAGGGGTCCCATCGCTGCTCTGAGGTGCCGTCTGAGGTCCCCCAGCCATTACAGCACTGCTCCTCCGGGGAGTCAGGAAGCAGAGTCGCCCTTTCCTGGGGCACCAGCTATGACATGCTGGTCCTGAGCCTCTCGCTTTTGCTCCCGCTCTGTGAAATGGGTCCAACCGCTCTCGCTGCAATTGCGATGTGTCGTTCACAACTTACTTGTACGTGCTGGGAACTGCCACATGGCAAGGCCTCCCCTGAGTTCAGAGATTTCTGTTCTTTTTCTTTTCTTTTTCTCTCTCGTTATAAATGACCTTGACGTAGCCATGAGCACAAGTTCTTAACTTGTCGACGACTTTGCTTTACCTAGTCCCGACGCCAGCACTGTGCTGGCTGCCAATGGCTGCGCCCACCCGGCCCACACTGACTAGAAGCCACATCCCGCGGGTGCTCTATAGAAGTGCTCTTGGAGCCCCTGAGCCTGGCCAGTAGCCTCAGGAGCTCTGCCTAGAGGTGCCCGTGCGGCAGCTCTGTGAGTAGAGATGCCCCTCGTTTCCCTGCTCACACTCTGTCTCCATGTGCTCAATGCATTGGAGTCCCATTATCACCCCCTGAGCACAGGCTCGGGAGTTCAACTGCCAGCTCTGACCTCCACAAGCCAGCTCTGACCTCCACAAGCCCAGCTCTGACCTCCACAAGCCTTCAGCAAGTGACCAAACCCCTCTGGGCCTCAGCTTTCTCGTCAGACCCACAGCATCACGGGACGCACCGGTGCCTGAGAGCTTCGTGCTGGACCTGACGCTTAGCAAGTGTAGAGAGGAGCTGGGAAGGGCTCCCCGGTGGGCAGGGCAGGGGGTTGGGTACTGGTGGTGGGAGTGGGCAGTAGAGAGTTATGAATAAACCACGTGCCCCAGGATGTCAACAAACCTGAATTCGCCTCCTGGAACACAGGCCAGCAGGTGACCTTATAAGGTTGAAATCAAACCTCTGTCAGCCCAGACAGCTGATAACAACACTTTCAGGGAGATAAGCAAAAAGGAACCAGTGGGGGCCACCCAGCCTTCCCCCAGTGTCTGTGCCCAGTGGGGCGGTGACTGTTGGCCCCTACCGGGGCCCCCGCACAGGTTCACTCCCATTGGCTGCCCCTGCCCAGGTGGAGTCCAGGGGCCAACAGGCAGAGGCGGCAAGACCCATTTCTCAGACAATAACGACAGTGTCCGTTGCCTGGGCTCCTGCCATGCCCGGGCACCTTCTGGCTTCTGCAGGTGGGCTTCCTTATGTCAGCCATGCAAATGGGTAAATCGAGGCTAGAGGGGGAAGAAGCGCGTGCTAGGAAAAGGGGTGCCCTGGGGTGCCTTCCCTGGGCTCTACTGGGGCCACAGAACTGTGGCTGACTCCGGCCCGGGCAGCTGGGGACAGAGCAAGGTGCTGCTGTTCTGCACCGTCCGGGGTCAGAGAATTCTGCTCTTGGGCCAGACGGCTTGTCCTGCGGCGTGGGGTCAGGAAACGCGAGCTCGCTCCCCGCCGCCGTGCCGGGAAGCACACGGGCCTGTTTATGCACCTGGCGGAATTCAGGCCAGTGGAAAGTTGGCTGGACCTCAGAGCAACGGGCCCAGGCCAAGGGTGGTGGGTGGGCAGCAGGTCAGACCTGGGGACACATGCTGGGGGCAGGGGGGGGGAGAATAAGGGGAGTCCCAGGCAGCAAGAGGCTGGAAAACCCCTGAATGCCCACATGGGCCTCTCCAGCCTGAACCCAGCGGAGGAGGGAACACCACCGCCTCCTCTGAGTTTCCACAAATGGGTCTTAGGAAGATTGCGTGCCTCGGAAATCAGAGGCCGCTAGAGAACAGTGGGAGGGCATTTGCCTCACACGTGGCCCACCTGGGTTCCATCCTCGGCACCTCATCTAGTCCCCTGACCCCCACGAGTGTGTCCCTGAGCTCAGAGCCAGGAGAAAGCCTGGAGCATCACCTGGTGTGCCCCTCCAAAAAACAAACAGCCAGCGATGGCAGAGCTCAGATCCAAAGTCATTCATTCTGTGTCCTGGTTCACCGAGCATCCACTACACATAAGACACTCTCCGAGTTACTGCGGGTGCTCAGAGGACAGGAGAGGCCCAGCCTGACCCCAGCACTACTCACAGTACTGCTCGTGGGAGAGGGCCACGCAGAACCAACAATCTCTTCCCATAAAACAGGCAGCGGTTTCAGAGTGTTTTGTAGAGGGAGGGGCAAGGGATTTGGAGAGAGAACAATCAGGGAGGACTGCTGGAAGGAGGCGCCCTGTGGAACGGGCAAGCGGTTCCCGCTGTGGTAGGGGCAAGACCATTCTGGGGAGTGCACGGCCAGGCCCTGAGCGCGAGCAAGGCAAACCGAGCAGGTTGGAGGACCAAGAGGCAGCCCGGGAGGCGAGAACACAGAGAAGAGCAGGGCACAGGCCGGTGGCAGCGACCATGGGCTCCGGTCCTGGCTGCACTGTGACATCTTGGGTCCTTGCTGACCCTCCAAGGTCAGCCCCTCTCAAAGCTACCTAGTTGCTTGCAGCGTAAAAACAGTGACCAGTTCACTGTGCGCATATTTTTGACTAATCCAACACCAAAGCCCACACCCAGCCACTTCCTTTATGGGGCTCCAGCCCCAGGTGGGTCCTTTTCGGCTGCCCTGACCTGCCCAGGGCCATCCCCCACGCTGCTGGTTCTTCAGACCGGCTGCTCTTGGGCCACTTACCCCGGGATTAGGTCAAGGCAAGAAAGCGTCTGTGTGTCCTCACAAGTGTAGCCAACGGTCTCTGAAGAAATGACCCCCACAAGCTTTGGGTGTGTCTGGAACTGGCAGAGCCCACACCGTGCCAGGGCACAGCAGTGACCCACAGAGTGTGGCTGGGTCTGCCCTCCGCTGCCTCCCACGGCACCGTGTACCCCTGTACCGCCCTGGGGGCAGTCCTCCCTGCAGTACCCCCAAACTCTGCCGCAAGCACGCACGGCAAGAACAATGAGCAAGAACATTTCTGGGCCCACGGGCCTGTGAAGCTGCGCCCACTTTCCAGGGTACCAGGACAGAAACGGGGCTGCGCTTCTCTACAAACTCGTGCACGGGGTGCCAATTTTCAAGCCTGCTTTCCTGGTCTCACTCCTCCCTGGCTGACTCCTCCTGGAAGTGCTCCCCACCCCCTGCAGTAAGAGCGGATCCCCAGTGGAGCTGGGAATTGCAATCCCGCATTCCAGCCCACTCCCTTCACCCCTGCTGACAGCATTCCCTGGCCAGGTCAGAATGTAAGCATTGTTTCTGCCCTTGGCCTTAACCCCAGCCTCCCGGGAGAGCAGCCCATTGGTGGCCGGCAGACAGGTACATGTGCGGCCACCCTGTCGTCACAGTCACAAGGGCATCAGAGCCGAGGCGGCCTCGTGATGTCACCAAGCAGGACATTAGATCCCCAAGGGGTCTAGGCAAAGGTACAGGGTCCTGGTCTGGCCACTGAAAGTTTGCAAATGCTGGGGAACCCAAAGCCTCTCAGAGCAAGGGAAGAAGCGAAGCGGCAAAGTGATGCGGGGGGGGGGGGAGGGGGGGAGAAAGGGGGGGAGCAGCCGCTGAAGCTCCTGAGCTGTGGTTTCGTCTGCTCCGTGAGGACTTTCTGGCAGCTTCGTCTGCGGAGGTTATCACAAGGCTCAGACCGCTCAGGATGGCCAGAACTGTCTCGTGCTGTGTTTGCAGAGAGCAGCCCACTGTTTGCTTTCGATACACATCCCAAAGCAACAAATGCAGTCGTGTTCTCGGTTCAGAGTTCCTCACGGGCTCTGGACACCTGGGACATTCAGTGGAGGGATGTGTCGGCCATCAATGTCCAAGAATATAATGTTTTTCTATAGTAGAACACGCACTGTTTTATGCATAGGGAAAAGGGGACCCGGCATGTGCTGACAGAAATCTCGAGGGCCGTTAGTATAATCCTAAGAAGTCAGACCCTTCTCCTGGGATGACGCACTGCCACTTAGAGAGCAGCACCTAGAGCCACGCAGAGGGTCTCTGCCAGAGAACCACGGGGGGCAGAAGAGGCTCTGACTGAACTGCACGAAAGCGCCACAATTCAAAGCCGAGACCCTCCATTCTGTCTTCCCTGTCTCCAGGCCGGCTGTGTGACCTCGGGGAAATCACCTAACCTTGCTGGTCATTCATTTCCTCACCTGTTAGGGATGCAAAGAGCAGTGCCCTCCTGCCTGGCGAGTTTACCTGGGACGAGCTCCTTGAGAAGGTGCCTGGCACAGAGTAAGAGTCGCCGCCTCCTCGCTAGGGGCCACAGGCAGCCACTCTTGGCTGAGCGCGTGGGAGCAGAACCCAGAGTAATGGAACCTGGGCTTCGTGCCTGCCCTAAGGGCTGCGCGGAATTCTGCGTTGGTAAGTCCGCCTGCGTTTCCTGAAGGAGAGCCCTCAGATCCCACAGCGCCTAACTGGAGCCAGGAGTCCCCAGGGGGCAGTTTTGTCCTGGAGGGTAGTTAACACCCACGCTTGGGGGAACACAACTGGCTCCCTTGGGGGAGCCAATTTGGGGCCCTTTGGGCCTCCTGGCATTTCCAGTGTGTCTTTCTGAGCTGGGCACATCACTATCTGCTCCAGGCCTGTTGCCCCCAGGTTGCCCCTGGGCTGGTAGATCTTGCGGGAGGATTAGAGCAGAGAGAAGCTCCCGGAAGCGTCTGCAGGAGAATTTCAGCTCATCTTCCCAGAGCTCCGTGGGGCACTTCTCAGGCCCACCCACAGTCTCACAAGCCAAAGACCCTCATGCTTACAGCAGCTCTCGGAGGCTAGCCTGGTGATGGACCTATTTTCCAGACAAGGAAAGTGAGTCTCAAAGAGGGAGAGGAAGTTGGCCCAAGTTCTGGGAACGGCCAGACTTACTCCAATACTTATTATTTTTCTCTTTTGTGCCAAGATGGTCAAATATCTTGGATAATTCCACAGAACTTACTTGGGCATTAGCTTGGCTCTCCTGGCACCGCCTGGTATCGGTTCCTTATTCCTGTGACCTGTAAGGGACCCTAAGGGGCTCTCCCAGCTGACCAAGGCACCAGGGAATTAGATTGACTCATTGACTCCTGGACGGATGGGGAAGCAACACTCAGCAGAAGCTTCCTCTCAGGTGGACACTGGTGAGGGGCAGGAGAGGACCAGGGGTCCCCATGTCTGGTGTGGACTTTTGTCCTCACCTCCTGAGGCCAAGATCTTCTAGGTATTACCCAGAACATTCAGAAAACAGTCCAGGGTCTGGATTCTAACAAGCCAGAAGTGAGCCCTGCACTTGCCCGCTTACGGGGTTATTATCCCCTGAACATCCGATGAACTTCACTTTTCTTCTCTGTTAAATGGAAAAAAATCCTCCTCCTTAGAGGATCAAAGACCTCCTTAGAGGTCCTGGAAGGATCAAACCAGGCAGTGCTCAGCGCCTGACTCCTTAGCACCCATCGTGGATGTGTGGCTGTTCCCAGCAGGTGGACCGGCCACCCCGTGGTCAACACTTACTGTATACCAGGCTCTGTTGGCGGAACCTGCAAGCAGGTGCAGCCCCGGGGGTGGTGGGCACAGCAAGGGATCCCATTTTTACAGGTGACAGGTCACACACCGTTTGGCATTCATTAATAGTCCTTAGAAGCGCAAGTGAAATGCGTCCTGGGGGTTCCCAGCGCACACCTGAGCCACAGGCCACGCACGGAGCCAGGGGGAGAGGGTAGCGTCCAGCGTGCAGGTAACTGGACCCTCCGTGGGACTCCTGCATCCCAGACTCGGGTCCTGCTGCTGGCTCGGTCCGGCGGGGGTTGGGGCGGGGTGCGCAGAGGCGTTATTACCTTGGGCGGGAGGGCGAAGACCACCGGCAGCAGCGCTAGCGGCGCGAAGAACAGCACCAGCAGCCGCCGCACGCTCCACACCTTCTTGGCCAAGGCCGCCAGCGCCGCCATCTGCGCGATCGCCCAGCGGCGGGCAGCCAGGACTGGACGGTGGCTCCGGCGGCCGCGGGGCCTTAAAGCCGGGGAGGGCCGGGCCGGGCACGCGGAACCCCGCCCCGCCGGCTCCCTCCCGGAGCGCAGGGAGGCGCCTGCTCCGCAGGGACCGGGGCAAAGTTAGGCAAAGTCTGGCAGGAGAACCGGGGCCGGCGCCCGCTCTCCGAGCACCCCAGACTCTCCGCCCCTAGGTCTGAGCTCCCCAGTTGTTTGTTTGTTTGCTTGTTTGCAGCACAAAGCAACTGGCTACGCAGGCTCCCCTGGGAATGGCGTGATAATGATTTAAAGAGGATTAAATGGCGAGATCCTGCAGGCCATAAGCGCGCTTGCCTTGCACGCAAGGACCTGAGTTCGACCCCGCTCCCCAGCCCCTCCGGAGCGAGTGTAGGAGTGAACGGGGTGGGGGCGGGGCAGAAAAAAAAGTATGTTAGGAAGTATAATAATACTCAGAGCACGTGTTTAGCTCAGAGCAATGCTTAATTAAGGGAAATACTACCATCACTGATGTTATTATTTCTGCTCCCGTGCTCAAATCTGTAGGGTATCTGCAGGTTGTAGCCTACAGCTTCTTCCTCTTGGACGAATGCATCTAAAGTCCATTTGCTCGACCGTGTGGTAGTTGCATGTCCAGCCCATGCAAGGGATGGACATGTTATGCGATTTGGAGACGACCGCTGGACTAGAGCCGTTACCGACTGGATCCCACAGGATGTCAAAAGATCACGTGCCGCCCACCTACAAGATGGTCAGACTTCTTTGTCAAGACCCTGAAGGAACGGTTTTGTTGTAGGCAGGCAGACAGGGGCGCCACATGGCAATAAAAAATTCTTGAAAATAAAACTGGTCCTTCAGCGATCCAGAGTCACAACTGTTGTCACCAGGAACCAGACTTGATAAGACCATATCAACAATAGACCCTGGGGGAAGGGAAGGCCAGAGGGAATGTGTGAATGGCTTTCGCTGATTAAATCTCCTGAGGGAGATGAATCAGCCTCCCCACCCAGTACCCAGCTCAAGGAAGACCCCCAGAACATTCCAGCCAAAGGGGGATAAAAGCCCATTCAAAAATCAATTGGGGCTCTCCGCCTTTGGGTAGCCCGTGTTCTCCCTTGAACGGGTTACTCTCTCTCTTACTTTCTCTCCCCTTCCCTCTCCAAAAACCTCCTTAATAAAATCTATTTTACTTCACTGCTCGTTGACTCCTGAAAATTCTTTTTCTGCGAGAAAGACAAGAACCCTGAGGCAGACCTGGGTAAGGCCTAGGACTGACTTTCCTTTCCTGCAAAGAGCAATTCCTCGCTCCAGCCTGAGTCCGTGGCTCCCGAGAAACCTTGGGTGGTGGGGATTAACTCCCGTGCCTAGAGATCAAGCAGGCATCAGGTGTGGCTTGATGGCCACCTCGTGGGGCTGGTGGGGCTCAGGCCCACGCCGTGCAGGGCTCATCGCAGACTTTATCAGTCCTGAGACTGCCCAGTGGGTCCCGGGTGGCAGAGGCGGCTGGGGAGAAAGCAACCATCTCTCTCCCCTTCCTGCCTCACATAAGTCACTCGTGGGGTCCACCTGCAACAGTTTGAGGCTCTTCATATTCCTGAATCAACCAGATGCCATTGGGTTACATTGGCACGTGATAGGGTCCAGTGGAAATGTTACTGGCGCCCACTCGAGCAAATCGATGAATAATGGGATTCAAGTAATCAAGTGATCAAGTTATGGTAGTTGCATTAGTTTTCCAAGAAACTGCACAATTGTTTCCCCTGTATTTGCCCCATTTTACATCTACCAGAAATGTCAGTGATCTGGTTTCTCCACATCCTCACCAGCATTTGGTGTTGTCACTTTTTTTGTGTGTCCTTCTGATGAGGATGTGGAGAAACCTCATGGTGGTTTTAGCTTCCCCATTGTCTTTTC
Organism: Cryptotis parvus; assembly: GCA_021461705.1. Lineage (NCBI taxonomy): Eukaryota > Metazoa > Chordata > Mammalia > Eulipotyphla > Soricidae > Cryptotis > Cryptotis parvus. Next base: position 144,009 of record JAJIBD010002842.1, read on the forward strand.
AAGTGCTTCTTTACCATGTATCAATCCTCCATATAAACAGTGGTGAATACTCTCTTCTCCTTCTTGCTTTCAGCTACTGAATTCTGAAAGCCCCTATATATTTCAGATACCGTCCTTAGCTGGGTATGTTGTTTGCGAACATCTTCACTCTGTCTCTTTGTCCTCCTAATGGCAAATGTTTGTAACCTGGGAAAAACTAGACACCAACTTTCCTTCCATGGATCATGATTTGAGTGTCCAACTGCAACACAGGGAGCCTGAAGAAGCTCTTGTTTTTCCTAGAGTCTTGGCAGGCTGTTCTTTGACACTCTATCTTAAGTTCCAAAGTCGATTCATTTTTATGTAAAGGTAGGAAACTTGGATTGAGGTGGGATCTTTATTTTTTGATTTGTTAATCATTGACCAGTCCTGAAATATCACTTGTTTTATATATATATCCTTTTGGGTCACACCCTGCAATGCTCAGCTGTTACTTCTGGCTCTGCAATCAGGAATTACTCCTGGAGGTGCTTGGGGTTCATATGGGATGCCAGGGATCGAACCCGGTCGGCCGTGTGCAAGGCAAGCGCTCTACCCACTGTGCTATCGCTCCAGGCCCCAACATCTCTTGTTTTAAAAGAGAACTTTAGGGGCTGGAGTAATAGTATAGTGAGTAGGGCATTTGCCTTGCATGCAGCTGACCCAGGTTCGTTCCCGGCATCCCATATGGTCCCCTGAGCATTGCCAGGAGTGATTCCTGAGTACAGAGCCAGGAAGAACCCCTGAGCATCACCAGGTGTGACCCCAAAAGCTACATAAAAATTTAAAGAGAACTTTATTACATGGAATTGAATCTGGTGTTGGTGGATATAGCCCTCGATTCTGTCTGTTCATCAGCTTAATTGTCTGACCTCTAATTGTCTGCCCTCTACCAATACCAGTCTCCATGACTGTAGCTATCAATCTTGGTGAGACTTATCACTACCATTTTATTATTTTATTTATTTATTTATTTATTTGCTTTTTGGGTCACACCCGGCGATGCTCAGGGTTACTCCTGGCTCTGCACTCAGGAATTACTCCTGGCGATGCTCGGGGGACCATATGGGATGCCGGGGATCGAACCCAGGCCGGCACAGGCCAGCCGCGTGCAAGGCAAATGCCCTACCCGCTGGGCTATCGCTCCGGCCCCCCATTTTATTATTTTTCAAAATTGTTTCAGCTATTCTATTTTTTTTATATGTCCATGTGGGTCTTTAAAAAATAATCTTGTCTCTGTAACAACATCCATGCTGGGAGTTTGGTAGAAACTGTACAGTTTGGGGACACTTGGAGAAAACTGACATCTTTACTAAGATAACTTTGATTTATGAACACAGACTATCTTGCTGTTTATTTAGATTTTCTTTTATTTCATCAATATTTGGGGCTGAAGCGATAGCACAGTGGGTAGGGCGATTGCCTTGCACGTAGCCGACCCAGGTTCAATCCCCAGCATCTCATATGGTTCTCCCAAGCACTTCCAGGAGTAATTCCTGAATGAAGAGCCAGGAGTAACCCCTGAGCATCGCCGGGTGTGACTAAAAAAAATCCATCAACATTTGATAGTTATTAGCATAAAAGTCCTGTACACTTTGATAATTAACACACATTAAATGTCTCAAGCAATGCAAAAAGGAATTTTTTCCAGAGTCCATATGGTCACTATTAGTGTATAGAAATAAACTAAATGTCTGATATTTCATTAAGCACTGCTGGGTCTGGCCTATCTCCCTGGCCCGCCAACAGAACACAGGGAACGGCATTCTGACAGGGGTCACAGTCAGATCTTTTGTGGCCAGAGCTTCAGAACAGGTAGGACACTCGCCTTGTACAGGGCTGATCTGCGTTCAATTCCTGGATCCACATATGCTCCCCCAAGCCCTGCCAGGAACAATCCCTGAGCACTACCAGGTGTGGCCTAAGATACCAAAGGAAAGAAAAGAGAGAGGAAGGAAGGAAGGAAGGAAGGAAGGAAGGAAGGAAGGAAGGAAGGAAGGAAGGAAGGAAGGAAGGAAGGAAGGAAGGAAGGAAGGAAGGAAGGAAGGAAGGAAGGAAGGAAGGAAGGAGAAGGAAGGAAGGAAGGAAGGAAGGAAGGAAGGAAGGGAAGGAGGGAAGGAGGGAAGGAGGGAAGGAGGGAAGGAGGGAAGGAGGGAAGGAGGGAAGGAGGGAAGGAGGGAAGGAGGGAAGGAAGGAAGGAAGGAAGGGAAGGTGTTTTATAAATGTTCCTTAAATTGAAAATTTTCCCAGCATCTGTTTTTCTGAGTTTTTAAAAAAACCTAAATAGGTGTTGAATTATATTAACTTTTGCATCAATTGATATCAACAAGCCATTTTTCTTCTTTTGCTTATTAATGTGGTGAACCCCCTGATGGGTCATCAGACACCGCATCGCCTCTGTATTCCTGGTAAGGCGTTCTTGGTCCTGATGTATCACTATCACTTGATCACTTGAATCCCGTTATTCATCGATTTGCTCGAGCGGGCGCCAGTAACATTTCCATTGGACCCTATCACGTGCCAATGTAGCCCAATGGCATCTGGTTGATTCAGGGATATGAAGAGCCTCAAACCGTTCCTTCAGGGTCTTTACAAGGAAGTCTGACCATCTTGTAGGTGGGCGGCCACGTGATCTTTTGACATCCCGTGGGATCCAGTCGGTAATGGCTCTAGTCCAGCGGTCATCTCCAAATCACATTACATGTCCAGCCCATCTGATTTTCGATGCCTTGCCAAGGCCAAGGCATCACTATATTTATTTTTATTTTGTCAAACTCTTTCTGCTAGTGTTTTATTGAAGATTTTACATCTACAATCATGAAGGATATTGCCTGCCACTTTTCTATTTCTATTTTTTAAACTTTCCTTTCATTTAAAACTGTGATTTACAAAGTTATTGATAGTAGAGTTTGGGGCATAAAATATTTCAACACCAGTCCCACCACCAGCGTAAGCCTCCTCTATCGGTGTCTTCTCACTCCACCCACACACCACACCTCACCCATCACCTTGACGTGCACATTACAAAAGTTGGTGGCTGCAGCTTAGAACTCAAGTTTTCAGCGTAGCGATTTTTCTGTTTCTACTGTCTTTCTCTGGTGTTGGGATCTGGATAATGCTAAGCGCATAAACTAACACTAATTTCCAAATGAATTAGAAATTGTTCTCTTCTCTTTTCCGCACAGAAGCTGTATGGAATTATTGTTAAGATTATTCCTAATTCCCTACTGAAACTTAGGCCTGAATATTTCATTTGGGAGGAAAACAAAAGTCTTTGAAGTTCAAAGTTCACACATGTCATAGGGATTTAAAGTCTTCTGTTGTCATGGGGAAATTTATTATAGAAGTGAATTAAATTCATTCTCAAACTCAAACCATCTTAAAAATATACATTCATATCCCGTGTTCGGTCAGAAATCCATCCGGTGAGTAATCAATCAACTCAGTTCCTAGACATATGGCATTTCTGGGACAGAACTTTCTATGTTTTGAATCTAGGTCAGGTTATTAATCAGCCACGGAGCTTTTAAAAGTTGGGGCTTTTATGAGTGGTAACAACCTGTCATCTGCAAATATTGATAGTTTGACTTCTTTTGCCCATTTGAATCCCTTTAATATTGTTTTCTTGCTTCATTTCTGTAACAAGGACTTCCAATATTGATTTTAAGACTTGTGTTGGTGAGCAAGCGGGTAGAGCGTTGCCTTGCACGTGGCCAACCCAAGTTCAATCCCAGCGTCTCATATGGTTCTCTGAGCACCTCCAGGAGTGATCGCTGAACACAGAGCCAGGAGTAACCCCTGAGCATTGCCAGGTGCGGCCCAAAGAGGAACAACAACAAAAGATTTGTGTTGAAAAATAGTAGAGAGAGACATTGAGCACAAATTTTTAGCTTTTCACCATTGAGTTTACTGTGAGCTGTGGGTTTACAGTAAATGGCCTTCACTAGACTGAGGGAAATTCCTCCTCTCCCCACCTCATGGGTTGTTACAGATTGATGATGGATCTTCTTGAGTGTTTTAATGCTTTACTTTCTCCGTATCTGGTGGCAATTATTGTAGTCTGTGTCTATAGAACAATGTTTGCATCTTTGGTATAAATCTCACTTGGTCAGGACCTTGTGTTTTATATTTATTTATTTGGTTTTGGGGCCACGCTCAGCAATGCGCAGAAGCAACTCCTGGCTCTGCACTCAGGAATTACTCCTGGCAGAGCTACAACTATATGAGCTGCCAGGGACTGAACCGGGTCGGTTGCATGCAGGGCAAGTGCCCTACCCGCTAGTCTGGACGTTTCAGCAGTGGAGCTGAAAGACGTTTCTGGAGACCTGGGAAGAGAAGTCAAGAGACACTGATGAAATCACAAGGATGGTGGGAAAGGCTCAGAGTTTGAGAGGTGCACAAGGAAGGCGGGCAGGACTTAGATGCTGTCCTTCATAGAACTTAAACAATAACATTATCTATAACCCAGCTGGAGTACACGCTATTCCCGGTCACTGACTCTAGAATTTCAATGCTCCATGGTCTGTGCTCCTGGTCAGCACCAGGTGAACCCTTTCCACGAGACCTCACCAGCTAACAATGCTTCAAACAGCCAGAAATGGCTTTGGGGCCAGAGACCAGAGTCCAGCTATCATTGGACAACACTGATTCTTTCCTTCCTCTTACTGAATCACCATGAGATACACAGAGTTGTTCATGGGTGGGTTTCAGTCATACAGTGCTCCAGCTCCCATCCCTCCGCCAGTGCCCATTTCATTGTTCCCAGTTTCCCTCCATCACCAGCCTGCCTCTATGGCAGGACATCGCTTCTCTCTCTCTCTCTCTCTCTCTCTCTCTCTCTCTCTCTCTCTCTCTCTCTCTCTCTCCCTCTCTCCAGTATTACATTTGCAATATAAGCACTGAGAGGTTATCACGCTTGTTCCTTTATCTCCTCTCAGCCCACAGTTCTTATCCACAGTGATCATTTCCAACTATCCTTGTCACAATGGCCCCTTCTCTATCGCAGTGGTCTCTTCCCCAGCCCTCGAGGCAGGCTTCCAACCATGGACCAATCCTCCTGGCCTTTGTTCCTGCTATCATTGGGTATTAGCCTCAGACTATGTCTTTTTATATAGTCCACAAATGGCGCAATCACTATGCCTATTCCTCTCCTGACTCATTTCACTCAGCAGAACACTGATTTCTTCCATTTATTATTATCATTATTTTTTACTTTGGCAAGGGCTTATAAATATAAGATTTAATTTATAATGTATATATTAAAGTTCTCTACACTGGCACGTGATAGGGTCAAATGGAAATGTTACTGGCGCCCGCTCGAGCAAATCAATGAATAATGGGATGTCAAGTGATCAAGTGATATTAAAGTTGGGTTTAAAGAAATCATCTTGGGGGGCAGAGCGATAGTGCAGTGAGTTGGGCACCTGCAGCCAACAGGGTTTGATCCCCGGCATCCCATAATGTCCCTGAGCCCTGCCAGTTGTGATCCTGGAGTACAAAGCCAGGAGTAACCCCCTAAGTATAGCTGACTCTGTGTGTGTGTGTGTGTGTGTGTGTGTGTGGGGGTGTCTTGTGGCTGGAAAGACAGTACAGTGGGTAGGGCTCTGCCTTGGAGGCGGCCTGTCCAGATTTGATCCCAGCGTCCCATATGGTCCCCAGGAGGGATTCCTGAAAGCAGAGTCAGAAGTAAGCCCTGAGCCCTGCTGGAGGTGACCCAAAGAAAACAATAACGAAAACAGAACCAAACCAAAAAAAGCAATAGTTTTTCCTTTTCAGTCGACTATTGAAGTTTACAGTGCGAAGCAAGACAAAGTAGAATATAAAATAACTCATCATCCAGAGAACACGTGATTAGGATTCCAAAATCTGAACCGGGCGGGTGAAAGCAGAAGGAGCCAGAAAGATGCCCGGGTCCACTCTGCTCCAGGCCACGCGGGCGGTGACTCCACTCCACTCACCCCAAGGCAAGTGACTTTCCACTGGGCCCTGCAGGCCAGAACAAAATTCTTTCCCGAGTTCTCTCAGTTTGGGGCCCTGCCGCTGAGCCTAGTAACCAGTTTTAGCAAAGGTCCCAACTGAGCTAGGGGCGAACAATCCTTAATGAAGGGCAACATTCAGAGGGAAAACTTGGAATTCTCAGTCTGGGTGTGGAAGAAGGGGGGACCTCAAACCAGAAAACCTGCTCCTGGGGTTTGGATTTGGGGGGAATCTCACCCCCAGCGATGCTCAGGGGTTACTCCTGCCTCTGCACTCAGGAATTATTTCTAGTGGGGCTCAAGGGATCATACAGGATGCCAGGGATCGAACCCGGGTTGGCAGCATGGAAGGCCGTGTTAGCAACCCAGGCCCCGGTTTCTGAGGTTTGGGATCAGCTGACATCCACGGGACACTGGGTCATTTGCCCAATATGGCGGGCGGCAATTGGACCTCGTGTACATTGCTGGAGACCACTTATGCCTGTGACCCCAAAATCTCTCCCTGGAACCAGCTAAGACACTCGGAGTATTTCATGCTAGAATAGAGGTTTCTATCCAGGGGCTCCAAGTGCAGTAACCATTTTATTATTATGCACCCCATGAGGGGGTTTCAGGGACTTCAGGCCTTAGTTCACCTCATCTGACTTCGTTCGTGTGCCCCTCGGAGCCGGTCTCCTGACAAGGCCACGCTCACTTGGACGCTGGCCGAGCCCTCGGAGGCGTGCAGCCCGGGAGGGGTTACTCCAGGCTGGGTGCCTGCTTCCTTCCTGCCGGGACGGGAGGGCAGGGACCTCGAGTCCACCTGGCAGGGGCAGCACAGTCCTCTCACACCCAAGGGCTGCCCTGCTGCCTACCGGCACATTATTCTGCCGTGGCAGGTTTCCATTTTCCTGGGATGGCACCATACACTCAGTGTTCTCAGGACACTGTCTCCTGAGAACTGGGCTGTTCGCTCTTCTTTTGTGGCAGTGGGGGGGGGGCTTGGGGCAGTATGCTTGGATCTGGGCTCAAAAGCGACCTTCGGAGTTGGAGCAAGTGAGAGTCCAGCACTCGCCTTGCACTCGGCCGACCGGGTTCCATCCCTGGCATCCATTATGGTCCCCAAGTACCGCCAGGAGTGATTTCTGAGTGCAGAGACACGAAGCAACTCCTGAGCATTGCTGGGTGTGGCCCCAAACACAGCCCCGAAGGGAACATTGGTGATGTTTAGAGGATGTCCATGGTGCCAGGGACTAAGCCAGGGCCAGCTGTGTACAAGCGCCTTAGCCACTGCTGTCTGGCTGGCCCCCTCCTTTCCCTTTAATGGGCGAGAGACTGTGATGTATGGTCACCCCCCCCCACGTACCTGCATTAACATGTCAGGGCCCATCTATGTTACGTGTACAGAAGGTCCATCCTGGTCACCGGTCATTTGGTCAGTCCTGCTGTGTCTGGCCCTGCCTAGTTCCTCCAGGCTCACCCCCCGAACCCTTGTTCACGGTCTGCCGCGTCATGGCCCGTGAGCTGCTCCTTGAACACAGGGGTTCTTTGCCGTGGAGCTCTCCCTGTCTGGCTCTCCCCAGCCCCCCCGCCCCAGCCCCCTCGCCTGGCCCCCTGCCTTCCTACCACGAGGACGGTTCCTTCTGCTCAGGCAAACGTGGCCTGCACTGGGCGCTCTCAGGAATGGGAACAACCATTGCTCTCCCCACCCATTCAAGTCCCCGCGGCATGGGGTAGCTCGCAGGGGATATTCATCCTCTACAAGCTGACGGATGCCTGCCCCATTCCCAAGGCCAGGAAACAGCAGACGCCCACCAACACGGCCTCATCCAACATGCTTCCAAGCCCTGTGTTCACTATGAACTTGAACCAAAACCACAAAAGTGTCTTCACTCAGCAAGCGTTTACGGGCTGAGCACATACCTGGCACCAGGCGTCATTCCAGGGGCTGGTGTCGCAGCCATGATCCACGAGAGGCGCAGCTCTGCTCTCTCTACAGTGCTCCCTTTTGGCGCAGCAACTTCTCAGAGAGTGTATCTATAAGTTCCTGGAGTCAGTGCCTTTAAGGGGCGGAGCAACAGCGGGAGGGCGTTACCACGCCTGACACTACCTAGGTTCGATCCCGGCATCCCATATGACCCCCTCCAAGCACCCCAGGAGTAATTCCTAGTACAGAGCCAGGAGTAACCCCTGAGCATCACTGGTGTGACCCCTCCCCCTTGAGAGACAGAGACACACAGAGACAGAGACAGAGAGGAGGCACCCCCACCGCAGCCATGGCCGAGCCAGAGAAACAAGACATAAGCCCCCATGACATTTTTCTGATGATAAAGAGATCAGCAGACGAAAGGAAGACCCAAGCACTTCTAAACTTAAACTTGCATTCACTCATCCGTTCATTCTCTCACAACCTACCGACAGGGGTGGGGCCCCTCCTGACTGCACAGGCCCAACTCTGGTACCCACCTGGCAGGACACCCCAACCCCAGGGGCTCCGTTCACACCCACACCCAAAGCCGACCCACGCCCACTGAGGCTGAGACAGACAGACCCCGACCCTCGCCCCAACACCTCCTGCCGGAAACCCTCAGCCGAGAGAAGCCCCCGAGACAGGGGGGAAGGTGAGCACCACAGCCAAGGCCCGCAATGGACGACTTTCTCAACACGGAACTGCTGACCGGAATGTCCTCAGAGGGGGCATGCTGGAGGGTGTCGGCAGCAGAGCCAGTTCGGGGTCAGAGGCCAGGGGTCAGGGGTCGGGCTGTGTTAGAGCTGAGGCAGGAGAGCAGGGCCGTGAAGCATCCTCCACTACGGGCCTCCCTCGGCCTGGGCCCACCGTGCACCCCTCACCGTGTCCCTGCCGTCGCCAGCATCTTTCTGGGGGACATTCGGCCAGGCCCTCTGCGGCTCCAAGAGCAACATGGCTCTGAAGTGGGTCCCCAGCGGGCGGCGCCAGCTGGGCTTTGGGATTAGGCACCCTTTGGAGCCGGGACGGGCACCCAGCAGCGTGGCCACGCGGGGCCTTTCCTCACAGTGGCTTCCTGGCCCCGGGGTCGCCGCTCTCCGCCCTGGGCCTTCTCCAAGCCCCCCAGCCCGACAGAGCCAAGGCAAACAAACTCCACGAAGCCTTTGATCGCCCCGAACCCCTGGAGCCGCCGCTGTTTTTTGTTCCAAGCTGCAGGCCAGGACCATACTCTGCTGCCTCCAGCAGGGAGGTGTGTGTGTGTGTGTGTGTGTGTGTGTGTGTATCTGTGTGGCTGCATATCTGTGTATCCGTGTGGGTGTCTGTGTATCTGCGTGGCTGTGTATCTGTGTGGGTGTCTGTATCTGTGTCGGTGTTTATAGTGAATGTCTGTGTGTGGCTTTGCATGTGCCTCGTGTGAACGCCTGTCACCCTGTGTACCTGTCCGCACGTGTAGACATGTCCACGTCCGGTGTGGCCCCCGTCTCCCAGCCTCACATGCCCGCCTCCTGCCGCACACTTCCTCACATTCACGCCACCCGAGGGGCTCAGCTCCTGAGCCTCCAGGTATCACCATCGGCAGGGCGAGCCCTCACCCCCAATGCAGCAGACCCTGGGGATGAGATGCCCGAAGCAGCCTTTTTGTGTCTCCTCCCTCCCTGCCCCCACAGCCCGGTCTGGCCTTCCGCGAGGCCACGCGTCTTCCCCTCACACGACGGTTCAGAGCTCTGAGGAGCGGCGGGAGGTTGGTGATGGCCTGGCACTCCCGCCCGCTCTCTCCCGCGCCGCCCGGCTCCGGGCACTGCTGGGCACCCAAGCCTCGGCTTCCTCCTCTTGATCACTTGATCACTTGAATCCCGTTATTCATCGATTTGCTCGAGCGGGCGCCAGTAACATTTCCATTGGACCCTATCACGTGCCAGTGTAGCCCAATGGCATCTGGTTGATTCAGGAATATGAAGAGCCTCAAACCGTTCCTTCAGGGTCTTTACAAAGAAGTCTGACCATCTTGTAGTTGGGCAGCCACGTGATCTTTTGACATCCCGTGGGATCCAGTCGGTAATGGCTCTAGTCCAGTGGTTGTCTCCAAATCGCATTACATGTCCAGCCCATCTGATTTTCGATGCCTTGGCAAACGAGACAGCGTCCCTGATTCTCGGCTTCCTCCTCTGCAGGCACCAAACTACAGCTCGCGCGCTTCCTGCGCCCCGCTCCTGAGAGGACCCTACCGGAAGGCCCCGTGCGTCTCACAGGCCTGGGAACTTGCTAGGAACGAAAACTCTCAGCCCCAGACAGACTTTGGTCAGACGCTGGGGTGAGGGCAGTGAGGCTGGAGTCCTCGCCTCCCGCCTCCCGGCCTGCAGGTGAGGTCATGTGGGATTAGCTACCGCCCAGGTGTTGAGCTCTGCAAACAGTCCACCACAGACACCAGACAGAGACTCGTCACCATGTGCCAGGCGGGGCAGGTGGAGGCCCAGCAGGCTGGTTTCTCGGTGCCTGTGGCGTACACGCATCTGCACGCCCAGCCCCCGGGCAGGGAGCCTGGTCACTGGCACCGGCGTCTGCTCTCCAGATAGAGGGACATCACCCTCGCTCAGTCCTCCAGTGGCGGCCTGCTGGGGACCACAAGACGGGGCAGGCTGGCGGACCCGACCCCTCTGGCCGTGTCTTTTCCCCTGGGCTCTGCCACTGGGCCACGTCCTGCTCTGCTGTCTGTCCCCATCCGCAACTGCTTCCTTCCCTTCTGAACAAACGTGCTGAGCCCTGTGGCATCCGCCACCTGTACTGGTCCCACCCACCATGAGTCCATTTTACAGGCCCGGAGAGGGACCATGAGGGGCTCTAAGGGGGCATCAGGGAAGCAAGGCCCCACAGGCTGAGAATTGACGCAAACTTGCCTTAAAGTCCGACCCAGCACCAGGAAAAGCAGGGACAGCTGTGGGCAGCCGTGCCCCGAAAGATGCAGGGGCTCCGGGGCAGCTGGACCGTGTCTGCTCGTCCTGGCAGCGTCTTGAGGTTCCGGCAGAGCCTGAAACTGCATCGGGATTGTTACAGACTCAGGGAACGGCGCGTGAAATCAGGCGGGCCCACCTGCCTGGCTAAGTCTGACCCTCAGAGATCAGCCTGCCACACAGGGGCACTCAGCTGAGCCGTGGGGTGAAAAACGGACAGTCTGGAAGGAGGAGATGGGAAGAAAAGAGGGACAGGTGGGGAGGAGGAGGAAGAGAGAAGGGAAGGCAGACAGGTCGGTACTTCTTTCAGTTGACAAGTCACTAGCGACCTCTGGTGGCAAAACAGAGCCTCACACCAGAGATCTGCAAAGGGGAAAAGTCAGTTGTTAGAGCCCTGAATTGGGGGCCTGATTCCCCGGGGCCCAGGCGAAGGTCGGGCCCTTGCGAGGACAAGGGTTGTCTCAATGAGAGAGTGGACAGTGGGTTAAGTCTGAGGGCAGCACCTGGCACATGAACGAGCCCCTGACGTTTGCTGATGATGTATGGGCACACACAGGGTCCCGGGGCCTCTCAGCCTTACAAGACACACGACACGGGCCGAGCCTGAGTCACGCTGCTTTATTAAACACCTGACTGCCACCACCTTGGCTGCTAAGAGTGTAGTGCCAGGTCATATCACAATACAGACGTGTCACAACCGGGCTCTCACGTCTTCAAGGACCAGGAACGCCAATACGGATCTCACCATCACTCCCTTCTGCTGACATCTTGGACAAGTCCTTCCCTTTCGGAGTCTGTTTCTCCAATAAAATGACAACAATATCCTGGAGTTGTTTTACACCCAGGGTCTCCTGGACCGGTAGTAAGGAAGGTCCCGTTCATTCGGGGCTCTGGCGGGTACGGGCACGCGGTGGGGGCCCCGCCCAGCCACAGACCACGTCTCATCTACCCAGCAGCCAACCACCGACAGCACCTTCCACAGAAATTACTCCTAGGTTGGCTGGCGCGGTAGGACAGTGGGTGGGATGTCTGCCAAAAACACGGCAGACCCGGATTCAATCTCTGGCACCTGTGTGGTCCCCGAGCCCTGTCGTGAGTGATCCCTGAGTGCAGAGCCAAGCAAGACTCAGCCCTGAGTAACACCCAGTGTGGCCCCAAAACAAAATCATTCCTGTCTTTCCTGAGCCAGGCTCTATCCAAGCGTGGTCACGCCACCCTCTTGCTGTCTACTTCCTGCCTGAGATCTGAGACACTTCTGACACCATACACAACTTGGTATCAATCAGTTAATCTGGTTATTATAAAGAGCAATAAAAATAGTGTAGTTTTATATCAAGTGATGGAAGTTCGGTTGCCTAAAAGCTGGACTGGTTTTTCTGCTTTTGAGGAGAAATCTTTTGTCCACTTCTTCCTCCCCATGGTCCTCAACACACAGATCCCCTTGTCTGGCAGACGCCCGGCGCGAGCCCCGTCAATATGCCACCGTGTGAGGTGCGTCAGCGTCACTCTGAGGCCTCGCCCGGCCGTGCTCTGGGCCTACCCCTGTGCAACACTCATGGGTTCCTCCGAGCTGGTGGGGGGGTGGTCAAGGACTGAAGCGGGGCCTGGGCCTGCGAGACCTTAGCTCCTGCCCCTGGCACCAGCTCCCTGCTGCTCTTCCTCTGCCACATCCTGGCTGTACCCCCAATCTTAGTTTCAAGAGAAACAGCTCATGGGCCCAGCAGAGACACCCCCAAACATTCCAGGGTACAAAGCTCCGCTGTCCCAACAGAGATGGTGTCCTAGTCCCCAGACCTGAACTGAAGCAAGTCAGGCAGGTCCCAGTGATGCAGGTGACTGTCGCGAGTAACCCTCCACCCCGGCCAAACACGGCTCTGCCCGCAGCAAAGACACGACAATGTGGGCCACCCACGCACGGTCGCTGACAGCTCGGAGAACATCCCCACACCTTTAATGAGGCCCAATCTCTTCCGCAGGGCATTCCCGGGATGCCGCTGGCCGGAAGCTGGCCCCGCCGTCCCCCTACCCCACCATGGACCTCTTTCTTCCTCTCAGGCGCACTTCGTCTAGCTTCTTCAGCACGGGCTTGGCCTTCTTGGAAGCGGCGGCGTAGCTCTTCAGAAAGGCCTGGAACACGGCCTCGGTGTTGGGATGGGTGCTGAGGAAGGCCTTCTCCAGCACGTACAGGTCCACCCCCTTGTCCTCCGGGAGCGCCGAGACGAAGCTCAGGCCAAAGTCGATGAGCACCACGCGGCGGGGCCAGGCTGGCGCAGGAGCATGTTGGAGGTCGTGAGGTCGCCGTGGACGAGGTCCTCGTCATGCATCCGTGCCAGGACCTGCCCGATGGTGTTGGCTAAACCCAACAGACTTTGGGGGCTTGTCTCAGCCTCCAGGGTGGACTGAATATGATCACGGACGGTCACAGCGTCTTCGATTTCTTCCATGTATAAGCAGTTGGAAGCATAATCCACAAAATAGACGACCGGGGCGGAGATCCCTGCAACCAAGACACACATTTCAAAGGCCGAGCCGGCTACTGAGGAAGGCCAACGCTCCCTCTTCCCTCGCTCTCCTTTATTACTCTGCCCGAGGAAGCAAAGGGGCAGATGAGTCCCCCGACCCAGACAGCGGCATCTCCCCGGAGGAAGCCACAATACGGAGACAGCGTGTGTGGGCTCCGGCGCTGCTGCGGCGCTGAGGGCGGGCCCGGTGTCACACAGAGTCACGTCCGCCTCTCCTGTCCTCCGACGCCCACAGAACGCCAAAGGCCGAATGGCCTGGACTGAAAGTCACCCTTGCTCAAGCCGCTTTTCTGGTCCCTGAGGGCACGGATGTGGGGAGAGCAGGGAAGAAAGCGCCCCGATCCAGCTGCGACGAGAGCTCAGTGATGCTGCGGAACCGAGTCAGAGGAGAGGGGAAGAAACGTAGAACAACTGAACTCACTGGTGGGATGCAAAAAAATATACAGTATGAGACTAACACCCTCGGGAGGGTATTATTAGAGAAGAGGGTAACTCCTAGAGCGTGGAAACAGAAAATAATCTTTACATCCCAGCAAGACAGATGAATGTGTCCCAGTGTGCCTCCACAACAGGCGGGAACTCACCAGGCTGCGTGTGAGGTGTAAAAAATAAAGCAACCGGTTGAGCCCAGCGGTAGGCGTTAGCCTTGCACGCCGCCCTCTTGCTCCCCCCTCGTTCCAACCCCCCCCCCCCACCTACCCCCCCCCCAGTAATCAGGCAGAGCCAGGAGAAACCCTGAGCATTGCGGAAAAGCAACACAAAGTCAGGTGCAGCAAGAGTCAGTGAAGCCAGTGATTCTGAGCTGGGGACAGACAGCTGGCACGGGGGCTGGGGGTCTCTAGTCAGGGACACAGACAGCTGGCACGGGGCTGGGGGTCTCTAGTCGGGGACACAGACAGCTGGCACGGGGGCTGGGGTCTCTAGTCGGGGAGACAGACAGCTGGCATGGGGCTGGGGGGTCTCTAGTCGGGGAGACAGACAGCTGGCACGGGGGCTGGGGGTCTCTAGTCGGGGAGACAGACAGCTGGCACGGGGCTGGGGGTCTCTAGTCGGGAGACACAGCTGGCACGGGGGCTGGGGGGTCTCTAGTCGGGACACAGACAGCTGGCACGGGGGCTAGGGGTCTCTAGTCGGGGACACAGACAGCTGGCACGGGGGCTGGGGGGTCTCTAGTCGGGAGACAGACAGCTGGCACAGGGGCTGGGGGTCTCTAGTCGGGGACACAGACAGCTGGCACGGGAGCTGGGGGTCTCTAGTCGGGGAGACAGACAGCTGGCACGGGGCTAGGGGTCTCTAGTCGGGGACACAGACAGCTGGCACGGGGGCTAGGGTCTCTGAGTCGGGGAGACAGACAGCTGGCACAGGGGCTGGGGGTCTCTGAGTCGGGGAGACAGATAGCTGGCACGGGGCTGGGTGGTCTCTGAGTCGGGGAGACAGACAGCTGGTACGGGGGCTGGGGGTCTCTAGTCGGGGAGACAGACAGCTGGCACGGGGGCTGGGGGTCTCTAGTCGGGAGACAGACAGCTGGCACGGGGGCTAGGGGGTCTCTAGTCGGGGACACAGACAGCTGGCACGGGGGCTAGGGGTCTCTAGTCGGGGAGACAGACAGCTGGCACGGGGCTGGGGTCTCTGAGTCGGGGAGACAGACAGCTGGCATGGGGGCTGGGGGTCTCTGAGTCGGGAGACACACAGCTGCCACGGGGGCTGGGGGTCTCTAGTCGGGGAGACAGACAGCTGGCACGGGGGCTGGGGGTCTCTGAGTCGGGGAGACAGACAGCTGGCACGGGGTCTGGGGGTCTCTGAGTTGGGGAGACAGACAGCTGGTACAGGGCTGGGGGTCTCTGAGTCGGGGAGACAGACAGCTGGCACGGGGGCTAGGGGGTCTCTGAGTCGGGGGACACAGACAGCTGCGGGGAGCTAGAGGGTCTCTGAGTCGGGGACACAGACAGCTGGCGGGGGGCTGGGGTCTCTGAGTCGGGGAGATAGACAGCTGGCACGGGGCTGGGGGTCTCTGAGTCGGGGAGACAGACAGCTGGCCGGTGAGCTGGGGGTCTCTGAGTCGGGGAGACAGACAGCTGGCGGGGGCTGGGGGTCTCTAGTCGGGGAGACAGACAGCTGGCACGGGGGCTGGGGGTCTCTAGTCGGGGAGACACACAGCTGGCGGGGAGCTGGGGGGTCTCTGAGTCGGGGGAGACAGACAGCTGGGGGTGAGCTAGGGGTCTCTGAGTCGGGGGAGATAGACAGCTGGGGGGGAGCTAGAGGGTCTCTGAGGAAGTGACTTGTCAGAAGAGTCTGAATTTCTCGGCCAAGATCTGCAGGGCTCAACACAGGATTATAACGAAAAATAAATGAAACAAACTGGCTTAAAACCTGATGTTGGGGCCAGAGCGATGGCCCAGTGTGGAGGGCGTTTGCCTGGCATGCGGCAGATCTGGGTTCGATCCCGGCATCCCATAGGGTCCCCCAAGCACCGCCAGGAGTAATTCCTGAGCGCAGAGCCTGGAGTAACCCCTGAGCACTGCTGGGTGTAACCAAAAAAAAAAAAACCTGACGTTTAGGGCACGTCATGCTTCATTCAAACAAAACACGCAAACTTCAGGACCCGCTGCAGCACTCCGGCGAGGGACGCGGTGAGCCCCTTTCTGGGGCGGGAAACTGAGGCTGTGGAGCGAGAGAGACCACCAGGGGGCTGACCACCTGCAAGCACGTGGGGTCACGGCCTAAGAGGAGGGAAGGAAGGGCCAGGTGTGAGCTGGACGCGGGGCAGGGGAGCAATGGGGAGACACCGGGAAAAGGGGAGCCGCGAGCGCTGCAGGCCGGGAGGCCCAGACGCAGGAGCGCGGGACAGGGCAGTGCGCAGGGCTCTTCCCTCGTGCAGCAGACCCGGGTTCGAGCCCCGGCAGGCTGCAATCTTCCCCCAGTGGATGAAAGACTGTCATCCCCCATCGAGAAGCCACGACAGAAGCTACAAAACGCCCCCAACGCAGGCCAAGAGAGCAGGGCCGACCCTCCCCGCGCGCGTGCGCTCCGGCGTTTCGGGGGTCTCCCAGGCGCCCCCGGCCCCTGACCTGCGCGGCGGCAGCGGAGCAGCGCCCGGGCCTCCTGCACGGTCCGCCGCCGGCCGAGCCGCGCCTCCAGCGCCGGGTGCCGGTAGCCCTTAGGGAAGCGGTGCTTCACCACGGCCGCGCGGCCCAGGAAGCGGCCGCGGAACACGCGCGCCTCGGCGCCCTGTTTCACCAGCTCCAGGCCGCTCAGGAAGACGCCGCTCCGCTCCCGGGCTGCGGCCAGGGCCGCGGTCTCCAGGGCCGGATCCTCGTTGCTCTGGGCCGCCGCCATGACAGCGCCCCGAAGCCGTCCCGAAGCTGCCACTCGAGGCCTCTCGGCTCTCTCCGGAAGCCGTCGGCGCGGCTTCGGCCACGTCCGGAAGCTCTCGGGCCTCCTCGGCACTTCCGCCCCGTGTGAGTGGTTCCGCCTCCGCACGCTCGTGAGGTTCCGCCCCTACGCTCGGAAAGGCTCGTGAGGCCCCGCCCCCTGCCCTTCGTCTCTCTCCGTAAATCCTCGGGCTTTCTCGGAAAGCAGCTCCGTCTCCTCCCCAGAAGCCCTCGCGGCTTTGACAGTCCTGCCTGGGGTCCCTCCTCCCGTTTCTTCTGCTCTTCCGGAGCACATTGGTGTTTTTTTTTTTTTTTTTTTTTTGCTTTTTGGGTCACACCCGGCGATGCTCAGGGGTTACTCCTGGCTCTGCACTCAGGAA
Organism: Cryptotis parvus; assembly: GCA_021461705.1. NCBI lineage: Eukaryota > Metazoa > Chordata > Mammalia > Eulipotyphla > Soricidae > Cryptotis > Cryptotis parvus. The sequence goes on from JAJIBD010002842.1 coordinate 161,168, forward strand.
TTACTCCTGGCAGTGCTCGAGGGACCATATGGGATGCCGGGGATCGAACCCGGGCCGGCACAGGCCGACCGCGTGCAAGGCAAACGCCCTACCCGCTGGGCTATCTCTCCGGCCCACGTTGGTGCTTCTTGAGACTCTTTTGGCTTCTCTGCCCTTTTCACAAGCCTCCCGAGGGGCAAGCTGCCCAGCCCTCCTGGGGGGCTCTCCTTTTGGGGACTTCTCATCCTTTGAATTCCCCTCAAGAGGGAGCTCACCCTAATCAGAGCTGAGTATAGCACATAGACACAAACCCTCGACCTTGGGCTCCGGTTGCTGAGGAATTCTGCAGGAGCTGGGTCAGATGATGAAAATCACTTTACGACGGGAGGCTGATTCAGGCCAAGAGGCCGATGAAGCCAGGGTAGGGTTAGAGAAGGAGCGGCTGGACCTGGAGACAGATGGAGGCAGCGTGCGCTGAGCGGGCAGGAGTGGGTGCTCGGCCTTGTCTCAAGGACTCAAGGAGGGGCTTCCGGCTGGGACGGCTGCACCAGGCGTGCCCCTTGGAGCTGTCCTCCTGTGGCTGCAGAGGACGTGGGCACTGGGCTTCCGTTTCAGCCTAGTCCCTTTCTTTTGGTTTTGTGTTTGGGTCACAGCCGGCAATGCTCAGGGGATTACTTCCTGGCGGTGCTCAGGGGAAATATGGGATGCCGGGGATCGAACCGGGGTCTGCAGCGTGCAAGGCAAAAGCCCTACCCATTGTGCTATCACTCTGGCCCCTGAGCCACAAGTATGTTTGGCTTCTCTAACTTTGTTATTCTTCCCAGCTCCTGGTCATAGGGGTTTTGTACCTCTCTCCCCCAGCCCAAGTGTCTTTGTTGCGTAGACTTAACTAGACATCCTTTGGGTCTCAGCTCAAGTATCACTTCCTCAAGGAAGCCCTCCTTGATTTCTCAGAGGAGGGAAAACCCAACTTTCATTTCATAGAGGGGCCATAACTAGCCGTGCTCAGGGCTCTGGGCCAACAGAGTTTGGGGACCACCACAGCCACACTGGATACACTCATGCGGTGCCTGGGATCAAATTCAGGATCCTCAGCATTCACGGCATGTGATCTACCACTGGAACTATACACGGCATGTGCTCTACCACTGGAACTATACACGGCATGTGCTCTACCACTGGAACTATACACGGCATGTGCTCTACCACTGGAACTATACACGCCATGTGCTCTACCACTGGAACTATACACGGCATGTGCTCTACCACTGGAACTATACACGCCGTGTGCTCTACCACTGGAACTATACACGGCGTGTGCTCTACCACTGGAACTATACACGGCATGTGCTCTACCACTGGAACTATACACGGCGTGTGCTCTACCACTGGAACCATATACGGCGTGTGCTCTACCACTGGAACTATACACGGCGTGTGCTCTACCACTGGAACTATACACGGCGTGTGCTCTACCACTGGAACTATACACGGCGTGTGCTCTACCACTGGAACTATACACGGCGTGTGCTCTACCACTGGAACTATATACGGCGTGTGCTCTACCACTGGAACTATATACGGCATGTGCTCTACCACTGGAACTATCTCTCTAGGTTGGAAAACCCGTTTGGGGAGATCTGGTGTCCCTGAGACACTTTCCTCTTTGGCACTGTACAGTGAGTCCGTTTTGTTTGCATGACTAATTTAGACGCAGCTCCAAACGGCCTGCTAATGGGAGGGTCTTAGCTCCTCTCTGGATCCTGCCTGGAGCTCACCCTCACTTCTTGTCAGGGTGGGGGGTTCCTCTGTGGGGCAACTCACCAGAGTCTTCATCAGAAGGAAGGAGGAAGACGGAGAACAGTCACAGGGAACTGTGTTCCGCTGATTACAAACCAGCAGCCTCAAGGTGAGGCTCTTTAAAAATATATTCAAATCCCTGAGCTGGGGATTGAACCCAGGACCTCACACATGCAAAGCACACCTAAACTCTACTACAGAGCCCCAGCCCCAGCCTACAGAAGCAGCTTTGGAAACGGTCAGCCAAAATACCCAGTTAGAAACTTTTCTTGTTTCGGTCACCGAAGTGGGAATCAGACAGCAAGCATGCAAACATCCCATGATTAAAGCAAGCCATGGAGAGGAGAGAGAGAGAGAGAGAGAGAGAGAGAGAGAGAGAGAGAGAGAGAGAGAGAGAGAGACTTCTTTAGCTCTCTCATGCAGGTAGCAGAGCCTTGGGCACGCCAGGCCAGATCTCCTGGTGACCATTCCAGATATTCCTCTATCCAGATGGAGGAGGGGCTGTCACTCGGCAAGTCAGATGGAGGAGGGGCTGTCACTCGGCAAGTCAGATGGAGGAGGGGCTGTCACTCGGCAAGTCAGATGGAGGAGGGGCTGTCACTCGGCAAGTCAGATGGAGGAGGGGCTGTCACTCGGCAAGTCAGATGGAGGAGGGGCTGTCACGGCAAGTCAGATGGAGGAGGGCTGTCACGGCAAGTCAGATGGAGGAGGGCTGTCACGGCAAGTCAGATGGAGGAGGGGCTGTCACTCGGCAAGTCAGATGGAGGAGGGCCTGTCACTCGGCAAGTCAGATGGAGGAGGGGCTGTCACGGCAAGTCAGATGGAGGAGGGCCTGTCACTCGGCAAGTCAGATGGAGGAGGGCCTGTCACCGGCAAGTCAGATGGAGGAGGGGCTGTCACTCGGCAAGTCAGATGGAGGAGGGGCTGTCACTCGGCAAGTCAGAGCAGCCTCCTTGAGTTCTTCTCCACAGCAGGAGGCAGGAGAGCCTGGTGGGCCTGAGCTCGACCCCTGACCCCGCAGCCCTGGACTTGACTCAGCTCAGCTCTATATACCAGGCAGTGGGTTTATTTGCTGATTATGCAAGCAAGTCCCGGCAGCGCCCTTGACTTCAGTGTTTTCACTCTGGCCAGGGGCAGATTGCAATGTCCCTGTTCTCACCAGGAAGGTGCAAAGGTGAACCGAGCTAAGACACGCCCGGGCCTTCACCAAGGCCTATCCTGGGCTCTCAGTGGTGTAAACTTCTGTTCTAGCTATTAGTACTGCAGGACGAAGTTTCTCTCCAACACTGTCCCCATTTCACGATACTCCTGGACATTGTGGGTCAGGATCTGGACAGGGAACCGAGGAGGGAGTTAGTTAGCCTCGGCCCACCGTGTCCGGGTGTCGGCTAGAGACAGCTGGTGTCTGGGAGCTGGGAGGTTGGGAGGTTCGTGCAGGAACCAGTGGTGGTGGGTGGGGGTCCCGCAGGCGAGGCCCACACGAAGCTTCTACCAGGTCTCTCTGTCTGCCCTGAGCTTCCTGGCAGCGTGACCAACCCTTACATGGGGGGCTTGGGGACCTGGGCACCATGGTCCCATGAACCCAGGGTGCCACTCTGGGCCTCCTACTGCCGCAGCCGTGGGTCACCAGTCTGGAGGTAGGGCAGGGACCAGCTGATGTCAGAGCCGTGACTGCTGCCTCCGTTCTGAGGGTTTCCAGGATTGCACGAGGAGCCACCGAGGAGGTCCTGCCTCTGTCGTGTTCCGCAGCGAGGCTCTGAGACCCCTGCTGGCTGAGGGTCGGCTCAGGCACAGGAGGGAAGGTGCCCGTGTGGGCGGGTGGGGAAGGTGCCCGTGTGGATGGTTTTCAGGCAGATAAGCCCGTGTCTCTGCTTGCCTGAGCCTCTGGGCTGTTTTGGCCTAATATAAGAAGTAACACAGTGTCCGTGGATTCTCATGGCTCCTAGGTGCCACCGAATTAAGAGCCTTTTCCCACAGATCTGATGAGCAGAGCTCCAGCTGGTCTCCCGCCCACGCGGGCGCCCTGCAGGGGGCCCCAGCTTGCCCACTGCAGCCCCACATGCTGCGTCCACTCGCGGCGCCCTGCAGGGGCCCCCAGCTTGCCCACTGCAGCCCCACGTGCTGCGTCCACTCTTGTTCCCTGTAACGTATGGGGCTTACTCCTGGCATCACCCCTGGCACCGAAGCGGGGATGGAATTCGGTCCTTCCCAAGATACTATTTCTTGGCCCTTTACCTATTTTCTTAATTTTTTTTCCTTCCTCCTCCCCTGGCGGATAAACTCCAAAGTAAAGAACTGCCGCTGTTCCCTGAGCTAAGGCCAGAGAACCAACAGGCCGGGAGCAAACAAACAGGCGCGCACAGTGGCCCAGGACGAAGGTGGAAGAACGAAGAGGTTCGGGTGACGCCTGCGGTGTGCGCGCTCGCCGGCTGGAGGGACCAGCTCGAGTGGGCTAAGCCCTGGGGAGTGTCTAAACGGAAGGGGAAGACCCCGGAAAGGCTGCCGGCGGGGACCCCCAGCCAGGGAGGGGGCGGGCAGGGGGCGGTCCGCGGGTCTGGCCGTCCCGCCTCCAGGCCCGGGGGCCAGCGCTGGCGGTGGACGTGGCGCTGCTGGCTGCGGCCGTGGGCGGGCGGGGAAAGGCAGGCGCGGGCGGAGGCCGGCCCCAAAGTTTGTTTGGTGGCGCAGCGGGACCCGGCTGGGCCCAGCCAGGAATGTTGACCCGTCCCCTAGGAGCCTCCCGCCGCCTGCACCCGAGTCTCGCTGGCCATGGGTAAGTCATCCTCGGGCGGGGAGGCCCAGCTACACCCCCGACCCCCCACTGAAGGGGCTTGCACGCCCCGCAGACACCGCCCCTGGGGTGGTGAGCCCGGGCAGCAGCGGCTGAGGCTGGCAGGGGACTGGCCCACTACCACCCAGGCGATCTTCCCCAGGAAAAAGTGCCCCCAGAGCGCCCCTCCTTGCTGCCGCCCCGTGGCCGCCCCGCCCCTGGGCCCCCGCCAGCCTGGAGACCAGACTCTGATTCTGCAGATGAAGGAGAAAAGTGAAGCTCAGGAAAGGCTCTGATCTTGCTCCCGGGCTGAGCCCTTCCCAGCACCAGGCACCGCGCTAGGGGCCGGTCCAGAGAGCTGGTTCCGCAATGGGCGCAGGGCAGAAGGAGCCCAGGATTGCCCAGAAGCAGTGGGGAGCTTCGTGGCCACTGGGGCCTCAAGCCAAGAGAGCTCCTGAGATTCATCTCTGTGGGGACTCCGTCACCCCCAAATGGTGGGTGGTGGCAGGGTGGGGAGCTGAGCACTGGGAAGTGACCAGGTGGGCTGTAATCTTTGGCTTCTGTGGAGCTGATATTCTTGGGACCAGCTCTGGAATGTTCTCTGGAGACCAGGCTGGCCCGGTGGCCCCGTGGCAGGCCAGCGCGTGTGGTCACGTCCCTATTCTCCCCATGTGTTGCTGGGAACCTCCCTGACAGTGACTGAGTCCCCAGACCACAGAGGAGGCGAGGACAGAGAGAGACCCCCCAGGTCTCTGCCCTCTGCACCGCTCGCCACTGCTCCTGGTTCGTAGCAAGGAAAGACGCCTAGGTGCCATCCTGTCCTCGCTCTGCGGGCCCCCCAACCACCCCCCTGGGACCGTGTCCCTGTCCTCAGGCATACAGTGGGCACCATCCAATGCGCTGTGGCAGAGTGGCCTGAGAGAAAGTAAGCGTTGGGGCCGGAGTGATGGTCCAATGGGTAGGGCCTTTGCCCTGCACGGCCGGCCTGTGCTGAACCAGGTTTGATCCCCAGCATCCCATAGGATCCTCGAGCACCACCAGGAGTAATTCCTGAGTGCAGAGCCAGGAGAAACCCCTGAGTATTGCCAGGTGTGACCCAAAAAAGAAAAAAAAAAAAAGAAGAAAGAAAGTAAGCGTTGGAGCCACTGAGCTGAGATGCTCCTCCGGCCTGCACCCAGGGGCCCCCTGCTCCTCCGGCCCCTGTCCCCTATCACCCCAAAGCTGGGGCTCCGGATACAGACGCCCCCCCATTCAGAGCTTGGCTCCGTCACCTCCCTGCGTGCTGTCCCCTGACCTCTGAAGGGGTGACGACAGGCCGTTGGGTAATGCACAGCAAAGTGGCTGCAGCCAGCCCAGAGCTGTGGGGGCGGGTGGCCAGAACACGTGTCCTGTGGGCCTCAGCTGGCATCGAACCGTGGGAACCAACCTTCCGGGAGGATGTCTGCATAGCCCTGTTTCCCGCTGAGTCCCCCAGAGCCCCGGAAGGCCAGCACGTGCGGAGGAATTCTACACTGCACAGTCTACACTGGCTGGTACTTTCCGGCCGAGGGTCCGGGTCTTGATCAGTGCAAAAGTGAGCTTCTGACTTTGCCTGATCAGAGCCAAGAGGCTGTGAGGTGGCTTCTCCTGAGAGCCTCGCGCTCTCTGGTTCAGCCTTTCCTACTCCCCGAGAATCCTCCTTGGCCTTGGCAGGTCTGGGAGAGGCAAAGCCGCAGAAAACGTTGGCCAAAGGCGGGAGCGCCTTGACTAACCTTGGGCTGGGCCAAAATTAAGCTGCTTCCTATCCATGGCGGCTTCCAGGCCCTGCGCCTCCCCAGGGTTCATGAGCCAAGTTCCTTCCTCTCTGGGTCCCCAACCCCAAGACTATTCACTTGTCATCTGTTGACTCAGTGGCTGTCTACTGAGCGCTTGCTTGCATGGCAGCTTGCCAAGTCCGGTCCCTGGCGTTCGACAGTGGCTGAACATGAACATTCCTTTGAGAAACCGATGGGCTGGTCCCAGGCATGACCGCCTGCGTTATTTCAGATGGTGCTGTTAGGGTCCGGAGTGGCAAGTTCTTAGGAATCACAAAGAAACCAGCCAGTAATGCAAAAGGCAAGCGGAGTTTATTAAGCCAGCTAGCTGGGGTCAAGCTCTCAGGCACGCAGGCCAAGGCAAGACCCCTGAGTAAGGGGAAGCTTTAGATTATATAGCCACTATTCACGTCATAACCTGCGCAAACTTAAAGGACATGATTCATAGAACCACATGGCTCAAGCCGCACAGACAACTTGTATTGTTATGTCCCTGGATGTTCTAAACGTCAGTATGCCCTGCGTGCACCCGAGCGGTTTCTAGATAACAGGAGGGGCAGTGAAACGGTTACTTTTCAAGGCTGCTGGGTTGAGCCTGCCCGAATGTTCTTCCCAAGGCCGGATGGGGGGGTGTGTGATGACGACCCCTCGGTGACTTTCCACAGCAACAGGAGGGCCTTTTAGCTCATTGAACCTGCTGCCGTTTGCTCACCTAACAGTGCCAAGTGCCCTGGGGTAGACCCAGCTGGAAGGAGGGACCCAAAAGGCTGGGGCGGGGCGGTGGACTGCCAACGCAGGGCCAAGAAAACCTCAACGGGACAGGGATATTTGAGCAAAGACCCAAGAGAAGAAATTGGGTGGTGTGGGTGGGGCGGGCTTTGGGATGGAGGAGACGGGCTTCCCTGGCGGAGGTGGCGCTGGTACAGAGCCAGGACATGTGGCGGACAAGACACAGCGGGACGCAGATGGGAGGACGCAGACTAGGAGGCCCTTGTGTTACCTAGGGGCAGAGACAGTTTTCTGAATGAATTGGGGGAACTTTGGAGGGAAGGTTCTCACCATGGTCTGACCCTAGCCGTCATTGATCTGTCCAGAAGCCAGGTGGAGGGGGTGAGCCTCAGAGGCTGGAACACTGGGCAAACTCTCCCGTCCCAGCTCTGTTGGTTTGTTTGGCAGGAGCCTCCTGGGAGCCTTCTTGGGTGCCAGGCTGGGGCTGAAGCACTGGGTCCTTATAATGCTGGATTTAATGAGAACACGTGTGTGTGTGCGTGTGTGTGTGTGTGTGTGTGTATGTGTGTGTGTGTGTGTGTGTGTGCAGATGGAGTGAGAATGTAGGACTGCTTGCTAGAGAAAAATATGCCACTTGTATAGTGTAGGAAGGAGTGCAGGAGGTTGGGAAAGAATATCTCCGAGGCTTAGAGCGCCTGCTTCAAGTGTGTGGTTATGGGTCTAATCCCCAGTGCTCTTACGTGCTACATGTGTCATTATGGTAGCTTTTTATCAGTGATCACCAGTACTGGGAGTGTTTCTGGCCTCGGTTCAAGAGCCCCTGTGGGGCTGGAATGATAGCACAGAGGGGAGGGTGTTTGTTGTATGGGGGCTGACTCGGGTTCAATCCCTGGCATCTGGTATGGTCCCTTGAGCACCGCCAGGAGTAATTACTGTGTGTAGAGCCAGGAGTAACCCCTGAGCATTGCTGGGTGTGACCCAAAAAGCAAAAAATAAATAAATAAAAAAAGAGCGAACATCTAGTGAGCTCGTGAGCACTAGTGCAAGCACCACAGCTAGGGGAGTGCAAACCTCAGTGGGCGCTGGCGGGTACCACAGCCGAAATGTATGAGCGCCACAGCCAGGCCAGCGTGCAAACTCCACCCAGTAGTGAGCAGAAGCGGGAGAGGATAAAGCAGTTACTTTAAAAAAGTTATGCAGGGGCTGGAGCCGATAGAACAGCGGGGAGGGTTTTGCCTTGCACACGGCCGACCAAGGTTCAATCTTGCCAGGAGTAAATCTTGAGTGCAGAGCCAGGAGTAACCCCCGAGCATCGCCAGTGTGACCCATAAAACAAAAATAAATAAATAAAAATAAAATGAATAAAAAGTTGTGCAGTCACGTCAATGAGAAAAAGGGCCCTGAGTGAGCATCTGTGACTCGGAGCACAGTGTCCAGGGATGGGGGACTGTCCCTGAGCCCTCAGGAATCCTGTGGGTGTGAGGTAGAGGGAGGATGGTTCTGGGTTGTTCCAGGCAGCTGAACCTCGGCTTAGTGACGCCACATCGTGGACCCAGGTAGTAGCTGGTGTTCCACTACTCAGGGCCAGGGACTTGTGGATAAATGATGGTGTAGGTTGGGTGAGTGGAGGGATGAGGGAGGACATGGTGAGAAAACTAGGCGGATGGGTGAATACATGGTAAGTGATGGATGGATGGATGGATGATGGATGGGAGGATGGATTGATGGATGGGAGGATGGATGGGAGGATGGATGGATGGATGGGGGATGGATGGATGGATGGGGATGGATGGAGGATGGATGGATGGATGGGAGGGATGGATGGATGGATGGGATGGATGGATGGATGGATGGATGGATGGAGGATGGATGGATGGATGGATGGATGGATGGATGGATGGATGGATGGATGGATGGATGGATGGATGGATGGATGGGAGGATGGATGGATGGATGGATGGATGGATGGATGGATGGATGGATGGATGGATGGATGGATGGATGGATGGATGGATGGATGGATGGATGGATGGATGGATGGAGGATGGATGGAGGATGGATGGAAGATGCAGATTGGCCGAAACCACTCTGAGCTCTTTCCACGTCTCTCTTCTTTCCAGGCCACCCCCACGGTTTCTGCCTCTGTCTGCATCTGTGTCTCTGCTGGGGGCCTCACCTTTGGGTATGAGCTGGCCGTCATCTCGGGGGCCCTGCTGCCAGTGCAGCTTGACTTCGCCTGAGCTGCCTGCAGCAGGAGCTCCCTGGTGGGCAGCCTGCTCTGGGGGCGCTCGTCGCCTCCCTGGGTGGGGGCTTCCTCATTGACCGCTATGGGCGGAAGCAGACCATCCTCGGGAGCAACTTGGTGCTGTTGGCAGGCAGCCTGAGCTCGGGCCTGGCTGGCTCCCTGGCCTGGCTCATCGTCGCCGCACCATGGCTGGCTTCGCCATCTCCCTTTCCTCCATGGCCTGCTGCATCTACCTGTCGGAGCTCGTGGGAGCCCGGCAGCGGGAGTACTGGTGTCGCTCTACGAGGCGGGCATCACCATGGGCATCCTGCTGTCCTATGCCCTCAACTACGCACTGGCTGGTGCCGCCCGGGCTGGAGGCACATGCTCGGCTGGGCTGCTGCGCCGCCCTCCTACACTGCCGGCCTCGCCTTGCTGCCGGCCAGGACAGGGGAAGCTGCAGCCCCCAGAGACCTCATCCCTCTCCAGGGCGGAGAGCCCACCAAGCTGGGGCACGGTCGGCCCAGCTTCTCCTTCCTGGACCTCTTCCGGGCGCGGGAGAACATGCGGGGACGCACCACGGTGGGGCTGGGCCTGGTGCTCTTCCAGCAGCTCACGGGCAGCCCAACGTGCTGTCCTACGCCTCCACCATCTTCCACCTGGTCGGCTTCCATGGGGGGGCCTCAGCGGTGCTGGCCTCGGTGGGGTTGGGCGCAGTGAAGGTCCTGGCGACTCTGGCCGCCATGGGGCTGGTGGACCACGCGGCCGCAGGGTCTTGCTGCTCACCGGCTGTGCCCTCATGGCCCTGTCGGTCAGCGGCATTGGCCTCGTCAGCTTTGCCCTACCCATGGACACGGGCCCAAGTTGCCTAGCCAGGCCCAATGTGTCCAGGCTGTCAGGCCTCCCGGAGGCTCCGACCTGGCCAGGGGCTTCTTGGCATCTCCACTGCCAATGGTCCGTGAGAAACAAGGGGAGCCCAGCTGGTCCACCTTGGAGCAAAGCACGTCTCCGCTCTGGAGCCTGGAGGCCCCCTCGGCCTCCGGCAGCAGCCCTGGGCACCGCCGCTCCAGCACCCTCTTCTCCGGCCTCAGAGCACGCCCTGCTGCCCTGGACGGCGCTGGTCTGCATGATGGTCTTCGTGAGCGCCTTCTCCTTCGGATTTGGGCCAGGTGAGCCGGTTTCCTTGCAGGAAATCTGGGACCCCTTCCTATTCTGGTGGGAGTCTGAGAGCCGGGTGGGGGACTATGGCAGTGGTGGGGGGACGCCTGACCGTGTTTGGTCCTCAGAGCTTCTCCGTCCCAGTTCTCCGTCCCGGCTGGGCGCCTCATTTATGCTTGTGGTTTTTTCCTTATCGACAAACACCCCAAATCTTTTATTTGGGGAGGGAGGTTTGGCTTTGTGGGTCACACCTGGCGATGCTCAAGGATTACTCCTGGTGGTGCTCCAGGGACCCTATGGGATGCCGGAGAGCGAACCCCGATTGCTGCATGCAAGGCCAACGCCCTCCCGGCTCCAGCCCCTGCCCTTTTTTCCCATTTAAGTTTATGCGTCACAAAACTCTGGCAGATGAGCTCCCCGAGGTTGACTTGACTCGAATGAGCTGGAGGAGCCTCGGAGCTGGGTGAAAAGTCCTCGTCGGGCGTCCCGCTGAGCGGGGCTGCTTGCTGTGTGGTGGGTGCCCGGTTGCCCTCAGCAGCGCCTTTGCTCTCGCGTCCTAGTGACCTGGCTGGTGCTCAGCGAGATCTACCCCGCGGAGATCCGAGGGAGGGCCTTCGCCTTCTGCAACAGCTTCAACTGGGCCGCCAACCTCTTCATCAGCCTCTCCTTCCTCCACCTCGTGGGTGAGTGCTGGGCGGTGCTCCCAGCCGGGGGTCTTCCCCGCCCACTCGCACCCCAGCAAGGGCAGGAGTGATCATCTCTAATTAGATCACAGAAAAGACAACAGTTGGCCGCTGGCCTGGCTGATCCGGAAGCTCCAGTAATAGTGTTGTCCATTTTCCCCCCTGGCTCGGCTCTGCTGTCCAGGCTGGCCTTAGCTGTCCAGGCTGGCCTCACTCTTGGCAGAACTGGGTTATGACCGCCTCCTCCAGCCTCTGAACCTGGCAGGGCTTTCATTGGCTCAACATAGTCACATGACTATCTCGGAACCAATCACTGTGACTGGGGGCGGATCTCCCCTTGCCCCGCCCTGGAGAATTATTTACCACTTCTGTGGCTTCTGGGTGGGAAATGGGGCTTTCAAAAGGAGGATTTGGGGATTGGGAGCAATGACAACAGAAGAGAGGAGCTGTGAGGCTCATTCCAGACACCACCATTGCGGCCTTGATTGACGTCCCTGCTGGGCTGAGAGGCAGAGGAGGGAATTGCTGAGTCTGCAAGTTCTCTGCTAGTGAAGGGGCGCAAACTGCCCCGGCCTGCGGGCGGGGGTCTGGAGACCTGAGTGTGGGGCTCTGACAGTGTGCTCTCTTTTCTGCAGCTCAAGAGCCAGGGTCTAGAGCACGGGAGGTTTGCAATGGGCTCTTCATAGACCCTCACCCCTGCAGCTGCCACGGGCCCCATTGGCCGGCGCCAGCCCACGGACACACAATTCGCTAATCACGCTTCTCACTGGTGGCAGTTGTGTGCTTTAAAAAAAAAGAAAATTCTGAGCTGGGTTTTGCCAAGCAGCACCCCGAGCTCGCCCCGTTGGATTTCATTTCTCGGGGTTGTGGTTCACTTTCCAAACACGGCCACGGCTTGTGTGGTAGCTGTGGGTGCTGGGGCAGGTTGTTGCTGGTCTTTGTGCACCGGCCCGCCAGGGAATAGGTGCAGGGTTAGCGCTCACATCTGTCCCCAGGCACCATCGGCTTGTCCTGGACCTTCCTGCTCTACGGGCTGACCGCGGTCCTCGGCCTGGGCTTCATCTACTGGTTCGTGCCTGAAACAAAGGGCCAGTCACTGGCAGAGATAGACCGGCAATTCCAGAGAAGGTAAAGGGGCCTTGGCGTGTGCCTGGGGGATAGTGGCTCATCCCTGGGACCCTTTAGTGCGTGTTTCTGTTTAGGACTTCATTCAGGGTTGGCTTTGCAGGGGAGTATTCTCTCTTACTGCCCAGTCTTTGGGCCCGGCTCTCTTCCATCTCTGCATCCAGGCCCCTGTCCACCATCTGTCTCTGACTTCTGGCTTGCTCTTTCTACCGCTTTGACTGAGGTACCAGGATTTATAATGCTGGTGATTAGACTTTCCCTGCGTACATCGTCCCAACACCGCACCCGTCAGCGGAGCACCTCCTGCCCTCCACCCTCGTCCCAAGGACCCTCTCAGTCACACCCCCCAAGAAAGCCTCGAGTTCTATAGACAGAGATGCTCAGTTCTATAGACAATGCTTTGGGCCGCTTGTTGTTCCTTTACTAGGTTTCTTTATTTCCCATATATGAGAGACTTATTTTTTTTCTTATTGAATCGCCGTGAGATAGTTACAAAGTTGTTCGTGATTGCGCTTCAGTCATAGCGTGTTCCAACACCCGTCCCCTCACCAGAGTCCCGTTTCCCTCCTGTCCCCGCCCCACTCTCCCCCACCCCCAGAGGATGCCTCTATGGAAGACACTTCTCTCTCTGAGAGAATTTTTTAAAAAATTATTTATTGTGGAGATGATGACACCTGTCAGGGCGCCCCGCCCGGGGTCCCCGACAGTGCCGGGAAGCGAAGTTCCCTTCTACCTCCGGGCCGGCGAGGAATGGATGAAAAACTCAGGAATCCGATGCAGTTTTAAAAGGCTTTACTTATTACAGGTTCAGGCATACAAATCAGCAAAAGGAAAAGCCCTGTGCTTAGGATTCCCAGCTAGAACCCCAGACACGTGTAGGCCAAGATGGCGGCCACCACGTGTAAAGGCCCTGTAAAGAGGAGAAGAAGACAAGACTCCCAAGAAGGGTGCGAGCTCACAAAGAGAGAGCCCAAAAGAGAGCAGGAGAGAGGAAGCAGGCTAGTATTATACCCCTGCAACTCAGACCTCCCCTCCCACTGTTATGGAAAGCAGGGAGGGCCACATGCCCTTAGGTAACCCCTCCCTGCACCTCACCTAGGCCCTTTTATATGCTAATGTTTTGAGCCAAGATCTGCCTGGAAATGCCTTTATAGGGTAGAGAAGGGGGTTTCTGAGATGGCATGTCTCTGTACCAAAGACTAATACTGATGCCAGTTAAATATTTCTCCAAGCCTTCACAAGTGTCTTCTACTTCATGGTAGTTTTGTATTTTAGTTGCCTTTGAGTATATCAGGGAGCCATGCTTGTTTGCTTGGAAGCAAACAGCATTTCTCTCTGGTCTAATTACTTAGGGATCCAACGTGGCCAGGCAAATATGCTGGTAAGATCTAGTTAGTCCCACGATGATTGTGGTAGCATGAGAGAATATTTATACCAGCTAGTACAGCATACATGGTCAGATAAACTGCCACATTTAGACTACCCCCTTATCTACGAAGTGATTTGCAGGCGGCAATCCAGAGCAGATGCAGCGGCCCTTAGAGGAGTCCTGCAACAGACACCTACATGCACACAGAGAATTAAGTTAAAGTCCTAAGATTTCACTGTATCACTGTATCACTGTCTTCCCGTTCATCATCGATTTGCTCGAGCGGGCACCAGTAACATCTCCATATGACCTGTCTCATGCAAGTAGAGCCCAAGGGCACCTGCTTGCACCAGGAACATAAACAGCCTCAAATCATTCCATCAGGTCATGGGAATGAGGTGTATAATTGTTACTGGTATTTGGCATATCAAATACGACACGGGTAGCTTGCCAGGCTCTGCCATGTGGGTAGCATACTCTTGTAGGCATCTAAAAAATCCAGCATTTATTGATGAACCCGCACAGCCGCTTGCCACGCAAGCCGGGCTGTGATAGGCTGGTCTGCTGGGTGGAGTTTTGACGAGGGGAAGTCCAGATGTGGAAAACGGAGGCCCCTCAAGGAATGGGGTGTCATCTGGCTTGTTGTGAGGCTCTGCTGGGGTGGCGGGCCAGGGCTAGAACCCACCATCCCTCCTGGGTGCCGCGATGAGCGGCTGGGCACAGGGAGAGCCAGTAGCAGCTCTGCCCCATGTCTCTAAGTCTCTGCCCCATGTCTCCAAGTCTCTAAGATTTCACAAGATTATAAATCAGTGCTAAGTTGATAAAAAGTTTTTAATGTCTATTTTTTCCTTTTTTATAGGTACATACATTAAAATTAATAATAAGGTTAATTCTATGCTAATAAAATCACACTCCAAGATCTAGACAAGTTGCTCTTTATGAAACTCTCTACTGTGTGCCAGGAGATTCTGGCCTTGGGAAATGTGGTCAAGATGAGAAGGTCCTTGTGTTAGCTGAGAGGGGACCCCTCAGATCAGCAAGGCACCGGAGTGCATCACTAGCATTTACAGTTCATGGTGTGTAGTCGGAGCCAGTGAAACGAGCAAAGGAGGTTTTGAGGAGCGGCTGGAGGGGTGAGGGGCTACGCCACCACCCTCCGAGTTAGCACAATCTCCTGCCCCTTTGCCCCTCGGCCCTCTAAGAGACTTTTCAAATATCACCCTCATGCTGAGTTGAAATTTGCCCCTGCTCTGGCCCCTGCAGCTACCCCCTACCCCCACTTCCTAACCTAAGGAACGTAGCACTGGTCAGGAGAAACTCTCCCCCTGGAGTTTTTTTTTTTTAATTTTTTATTATACCACCGTGAAACATACAATTACAAAGGTGTTCATAATTGGTTCTTGGTAATACAGTATACCAGCACCCATCCCTCCACCAGTGCCCCATTTCCACCACCAATGTACCCCACCCCCCCCCCCCCCCCACCCCCATGCTGCCTCAATAGCAGGTACCCCCGTTTCCTCTCTTTCTCTCTCTCTCTCTCTGTCTCTGCATCTCTCTCCCTCTTATTTTACACATTGTGGCTAGCCCTGCAGATATTTAGAGGTTATCACTTAAGTCTCTTTGTGTATATTCAATGGTGAGTTTTAATCTGCCATTACCATTTCCCACATTTAGTAAAACACTGGTATCTATTTATATCCTATTAATGAATGCAGTCATTCTATATCTGTCCTTTTCCTTCTGACTAATTTCACTAAGCATGATAGTCTCCATGTCCATCCATTTGCAGGTAAATTTCATAATTTCATCTTTTCTGACAGCCGCATAGTATTCCATAGTATAGATGAACCACAGTTTCTTTAGCCAGTCCTCTGTTCTCGGGCATTTAGGTTGTTTCCAGATTCTAGCTATAGTGAATAGTGCAGAGATGAATAAAGAAGTACAGATAGTGTTTCTGCTATGCGTTTTCCGGTCTCTAGGTATATTCCCAGGAGTGCTATTGCTGGATCAAATGGGAGCTCAATATCTAGTTTTTCGGAGGAATGCCCATATTGTTTTCCAAAAGGGCTGGACCAGTCGGCACTCCCACCAACAGTGGATCAGAGTCCCTTTTCCCCACATCCACGCCAGCACCGGTTGTTATTGCTGTTTTGGATGTGTGCCAGTCTCTGTGGTGTGAGATGGTACCTCATTGTTGTTTTGATTTGCATCTCCCTGATGATTAAAGATGAAGAGCACTTTTTCATATGCCTTTTGGCCATTTGAATTTCTTCTTTTTGGAAGCTTCTGTTCATTTCTTCTCCCCATTTTTTGATGGGGTTGGCTGTTTTTCTTCTTGTGGAGTGCTACCAGTGCCTGATATATCCTGGATATTAACCCCTTGTCAGATGGGTATTGGGTGAATATCCTTTCCCACTCCTTGGATTGTCT
Organism: Cryptotis parvus; assembly: GCA_021461705.1. Classification (NCBI taxonomy): domain Eukaryota; kingdom Metazoa; phylum Chordata; class Mammalia; order Eulipotyphla; family Soricidae; genus Cryptotis; species Cryptotis parvus. The sequence continues at coordinate 177,228 of JAJIBD010002842.1, forward strand.
TGGTATCTTGGTCACCATTTCTTTTGAGGTGCAGAAGCTTTTTTTAGTTTTTTTTTATAATCCCAAAGATATACAATTTAAAAAAGTTCCTATTTGGGTTTTATACAGTGTTCCAGCCCCCGCCCCTCCACCAGTGCCCCCCCCCCACCACACACCACCCCGGTTCCCTCCTCCCTCCCCAGCCCACACCCGATGGCAGGTTCTTTATTTCTTTCCCTTACCTGTAACTCTTTTTTCCTTCCCTTCCAGACTATGGAGTTACAGAACATACATTAAAAGGTTGTCATGTGTATCCTTTTGCCTCTACTTTCATGCTCAGGTTCTAGGTTGGCATTAGTACCCTCGACATAGAAGCTTTTAGTTTTATATAATCCCATTTGTTTTATCTTTGCTTCCATTTGCTTGGTCAGTGGTGTGTCATCTTTAAAGATACTTTTCGTTTCGATGTCGTAGAGCATTTCTCCTATGTTTTCTTCGATGTACCTTATAGATTCATGTCTGATGTTGAGATCTAGAATCCATTTTGATCTGACTTTGTGCATGGCGTTAGAAGGAGGTCTAAGTTCATTTTTTACATGTAGCTGCCCAGTTTTCCCAGCACCATTTGTTGAAGAGGCTTTCTTTCCTCCACTTAATATTTTTTGCTCCTTTATCGAAGATTAAGTGGTTGTATATTTGAGAATGTGTTTCAGGATACTCAGTTCTATTCCATAGGTCTACGGGTCTGTCTCTATACCAATACCACACTGTCTTAATTACAACTGCTCTGTAGTAGAGCTTGAGGTTGGGGAAAGTGATACCTCCCATCTTCTTTTTCCCAAGGATTGCTTTAGCTATTCGTGGAGTTTTATTATTCCATACAAATTTCAGGAGTGTTTATTCAATTTCTTTGAAGAACATCATGGGTATCTTTATAGGGACCGCATTGAATCTGTATAAAGCTCTAGGGAGTATTACCATTTTGATAATGTTAATCCTTCCGATCCATGAGCAGGGAATATGTCTCCATTTCCTCAGGTCTTCTTTTATTTCCTGAAGTAACGTTTTGTAGTTTTCTTTGTAGAGATCCTTTACATTCTTTGTCAAACTGATTCCTAGGTATTTGATTTTCTGCGGCGCAATTGTGAATGGGATAGTTTCTTTAATGTCCCTTTCTTCTCTTTCGCTGTTTGCATATAGGAAGGCCATTGACTTTTGGGTATTGATTTTGTACCCTGCTACTCTGCTATTGGAATGTATTATTTCTAGGAGCCTCTTGGTAGAGAGTTTCGGGTTTTCCAGGTATAATATCATGTCATCTGCAAATAGTGATAACTTGGCTTCTTCCCTTCCTATCTGGATGCCCTTAATGTCTTTTTTCTTCCCTGATTGCTACGGCAAGTACTTCCAGTACAATATTGAATAGAAGTGGTGAGAGGGGGCAGCCTTGTCTTGTCCCTGATCTTAAGAGGGAAGGCTTTCAGTTTTTCCCCATTGAGAATGATGCTCTCTGTGGGCTTGTAGTAGATGGCCTGGATTATCTTGAGGAAGGTTCCTTCAATCCCCATTTTACGGAGAGCTTTCATCATGAACGGGTGTTGAATCTTGTCAAATGCCTTCTCTGCATCTATTGATATGATCATATGGGTTTTTTTGTTGATATGATGTATTATAAGAAGATCACATTTAATAGTAATGAATTGAAGATCACCTGTATTTTTACTTCAGCTTCAAGCCTCTAGAAACTCTGAGAAACAAATGTCGAATGTGTAAGTCACCAACCGATGGTATTTTGTTTTTGTGACCCAAACTGAAACTCTTGTCCTCACACGATATATATGCTTTAACTCCCTGACCAAAAGCACGAGACTAGAGCTGTGCCACCAGTAAGTTGAGAACTTCTCAGGCCTCCCATAAATGAGGGACTCCCGGTCTTCTCTATTTCTTGGGTCTCCTTTCTTTTCTCTTCTTTCTCAGGTCTGGATTGGGCCAATGGATCTTTCAGGTGGTCCAAGAGAAGAAAACTGCTAGCACAGCAGAAATGTAAATTCTTAGGTTGTGGCTGTGACTCACAGCCACAGGACCTTAGATTGTGAGGTCCTGAGTTTGATGCCCAGGACTATCAAAGAAAAAAAGAGAGACTTCAGGATGCAGGATGCTCCTGCTTCAGGAAGGGCAGAGATGCTGTTCCTGGGAGCCAGGTCTGAAAACAGGCTCAAGGCAATTACCAGGTGACTCTATAGAAAAATAGACGAGGTCAAACAAAAGCAAAGCTGAAATTTGTGGAAGGCATTGCCAGGGGGAAATATCCGTGTGTGTGTGTGTGTGTGAGAGAGAGAGAGAGAGAGAGAGAGAGAGAGAGAGAGGAAATTGGTGTATTGGTGTATAGGGTCACATGTAATGAGAAGTTAGTATATCTCTGTGAACTTAGAGAAGATACAAGTGAAGTATTTCCAAGGGAACCTCAAGGAATTCTCTCTTCTGCAGACATTCTTGATGCCTCATAGATTATGTCCATTCATTTCATTAAGTCCTTCTCACATGCCTTTAATGTTGATTAACTAAACTATTTACTTCATTAAATGTCAGAAGATTTTCAAACGTGTGGTAGAGATGTAAAGGCCTTTACGGGGAATATGACACAATCTTTTTCCTAACTGATGACTGCAAACAATAATAAATTTTAATTTGTGATTTTAATAATGTGATTCTCCCAGCAAGCTAACTTATCCTTTCTGGGGTTAAAAATGGATTTTTACCATGAACATAAACACAATCCCTGCGCTGGGTTTAAGTGATGTGACTTGTAGATGACAAACTAAAGATTATCATGATTATTTTAGATAGTCTGTCAAAACTAGTGTTACAGTTTCATCATTTTCCTGTGAGAAAGTACTGAATTACAGGATAAAGTGGATCAATCCTGTTTGGTGGGGGTACTTGTTAGTGATTGCATTCATGTCCCCAAACCTGCTAACCTTTGTCATCACAGGCGAATGTGAGCAATATAACAGAGAGGTGCACAGAGTGTGCAGAATAAACGAGCCACAATACTGAAGGCATGTCTATAAGTGTCATCCAACTTTCAATACAACACACATAAAACTAGGTAAATGTAGAATTTAATCAGAAGGAATGAATAGAACCATAAAAATTAAAATTAAAAATGACTAACCTGTTATTTACTAAGCTGGGCAATATGTATGTATAAGGTTGACATTTTCCCTGAGTCTCTACACTTTCAGTCTATATACATCCCGAAGAGCAGAAGGATAGCTGAATCCTGAATCTCCAAACAATGTTCTAAAAAAATAGAACTAAATGAATGGGGAATATCCATGCCAAAAAAGTGTTCATGACACATGACCATTGCCTTTACACTTCAGAAGACACTAGGAGTGGGAAGAGGAAAACCAATGTTTTACATGGCCTGAAAAATAACTGGGGCTCAATCATGTAAATTGATAAATTGTATTTTTTTCCATGGATTTTAAATATTAACAATTTCCTTGTGGTATACCTTTATAAAACCAGTGTAAACCAAGTCATCTACACCTCAAGTTCTCCAATGAATGTTCAAGTGATAGATTCAAAAGTTAGTTTAGATTACCTGTAGAGATACAATTCTTTGATACTATAAGAAAGGAACTCTATCATAGGAGGAAATGGAAGGCTGTCATAACAAATTTAAAAATTCTAACACTTGAGCTGAACAGATAAAGCACTTTCCTTGTATATGGTCAGCCCCAGCTTGATCCCTGGCAGAGTCAGTGTAGCCCCTGAACACCGGTGTATGTGGCCTAAAAGAACAGACAAAAAATTTAGACACTTGAGGAATGAAGAGTTTTATGACCTTCTTGCGTAACAGTATTGAGAAGATGTCAGTCTCTGTCCTATAAAGTCATTTTGGGACCATCTAGGGTGGAAGTTGGGGTTGGCTCTGGAATTGTAATGAGAAACTTCCCAGCAGGAAGATGCTAAGTGGTGTCTCCCCCCTCATCACTGTATCCTGTCACTCATTCTCAGCTATTTCCTGGAGGACATACAGGCACAGCACAGGACTGATGCACCTTATGACCAAGAATTACGGAAGTTGCACTTATTGTTTCTGTTCCTCCTCCAGCCTTGTGTAGGTCATATGACGTATCTTCCTGCAAGGGATGATGTGAGGTATGATCTGAGTTGAATGGCAGGCAAGAAGTAAAATGGACGGAAACAGAGGCAGGTGGAGGGGGTGGAGTGGGAGGGTAACTGGGAACATTGATGGTGGGAAATGTACACTGGTGAAGGCTTGGGTGTTGGAACATTATATAACTGAAGCCCAATCAGGAACAACCTTGTAACTGTGTATCTCACTATGATTCCATTAAAAGAAATTTAAATGGGTGGAAAACCAACAGATTCATCACAATCATCCTCTATCAATTGAATTATTCCAACTAACATATTTATTAACCTATTTTATAGTAATTAGAAATATTAAATTTTTCACATTAATATATTTAGTAAGGTTTAAATAAGTTTGGATCCCTTCTGCCTAGTTCTCCCAATAACACCTAGTTCTTCCTGCAATAACTGAAGATGAACAATTTCACTCCTGCCTTTATTCCTTCATCTACTACAGTAGGATTATAGAACTACCACCCTTATAAGATCCTGTGAGGATTAAAGATGGAGCCATGACCTTAAAATGCTTGGAACAGAACTCAGCATTGTTACTTAGTACTAAGCAAATATAGAAGGGAAGGAGCAGGATTTTCAGGCTCTTTTCCTTGGCTACAGATATTCTCTTGACTAATGTGACCCAAAAAAGGATGCATTTTTATAGTGTGTAATGAAAAGAATGCTCTGATCTTTGTCTCCAAAAATGATCCATTCAGATCCTCTGATTCCCCAACACACACACACACACACACACACACACACACACACACACACACACATATTTATTTACCAACTTAGAGAGAAATGACCGCTTTAATAATGTCTCTTTTCCATCCATCTTTGAAAAGAAAAGCAAACCGGAGCAGGAGGAGGGTCAGAGGAGGTACCAGAAGTAGGTGATGGATGAGACTACAAGGTTTCGTCCCCAACAGAGTGGGAGGTGAATGTACTCCCACTTGCTGAGTGACTCCTGTCAGTCTCTGGGAAAAGGATTAAACCATCTATCCTGCAATTCTAACATAGGCCTACCCCACAAATAAATAGATAAAAATTGCTACCCCCGTCTCTATACCAGCTTTCCCTAGCAAGCAGGTAATCAGGGCTTTCAAACTGAAACATACTTCTGCCACTTCATTTGGGTTTTTATGATGAATTTTGCACGATGCCAAAGGCTGCTGTGCAGAAGACCTGGGAGGTCCTCCTCTGATTAATGGGGCTGATGATCCCCCTGAGTGGTTAAGGTTGCTTGAAAAATCTAACCTATTAATTAGCAAGAGTTCTGGCTGCCTGGGATGGTCCAGTCTCATGGGGAGTTGTGTAGTTGGCCACATGGAAAGATTCAAGCCAGAAACCGCAGTACCTTTGGCAGAGGGGAAGGGTAAGAGTGGAAATGCCAGGGAGGTGAGATCTAATTGCCTTGAGTGCCTGCCTATGCTAAGTACTTTAAATGGAATTGCATTTAATCCTCACAACAACCCCCTAGGGAAGTGTTTTTAATTCCTTCTTTATGGATAAGGACAACCAGGTCCAGAGAGGTTAAGTAATGGATGTGCCCAACCAAGTTACACAACTAGTAAGGGGAATAGAGCTAGGAATCAGATTTACCTGCTTTTCTCCTCATCCTGAGGTCACTTACGCTTTTTTATATAACTAATGTAAAGTTAGGGCCATGGCCTGGAAAAGCTCCTAACCTGGTGGATAAAGCTTATTACCCAAACTGCTGAGTGTCAATTCCAAGTAGCACAAATATCACAGGTTATAAGACAATGGGAGCTCTGAGAAGGGATTCTGCAAGGTCATGCAGTTAATAAGTGGCAATGGCAGATAGTAAGCAAGTTGATGAGATTCCAGGAGGAAGGGGTTGACGGTTTATGGGAGAAGCAGAACTTTGGTGGGGTCTTTGAGTGATAAAAGGTCTCTGAAGTGGAAGAGGAAGTAAAGTAGGTTGGGTGGGGATCTGATACTCATATAGACTGAAGTGAGAATTTCTTTATGTATACTGCAGCGTGCCAGACCCATTTTGGCCATCATTTCCTTCTATTCCTATATCCTAAGCCCCCTACCTGCTGTATTTCTCTTGTACTTCCTTATCTCCCTGGTTTCTGCCTATATGAATTTGCTTCTCCCAGGAACGCCTGCTCAGTTAATCATACCTACTTTTCAAGTCATCCCAACTCTGCTGGAAACCTTTGATATCATCAACCCTTATATTTAGCAAGTGTCCATTCAGTGGTGATCTCTGAGCCAGATGACCGGGAGCAACAGGTTATTCATCAGAGAACAATCATAAAATTCCTACTCTGGTGGGTTTTTTAGCTTCTTAGTTAGAGGAGACCAGAAACAATCAAATATAAAAATAAGAAGCCAGAGCCTGCCCAATGGCAATAAGCACCGAAAAGATAGTCATAAGTAGTGCTAGGGCATGATGGGGGAAGGCAGAGGAAAGGGCTGGAAAGAGGACTTCAGTAGAGACCAGAATAAAATACAGGAATATGGAGCCTATCAGGTATCGTTAGGAAATTGTACAAAGAGTACCCAGAGCAAGGAGAAAGGAAAGAAGACTAGAAGGAGATAGAGGTCTTTCTGCTCCCAACCAGAATGGTGGATAACTCTGATTTCTGTCTCCTGGAGCCCATCACACGAGCACACACACACACACACACACACACACACAGATTTTTATATATTAAGATGCATTTATTTTCCACACTTCATAGTCAGCCATGATAGCTCAGAATAAAGGAGAGTTCATTAAAAAAGAAAAGCTTTGTTAGCATTGTTAGTCCACAAAGAAACAGCTTTTGCCTATTTCAACATCATATTGGTAATTTACATATATTGTAAAAAACTTTGAACATATAAACTATAAAGTAGAAAATAAAAAGTGATATAAAAATCCCAGCACTCTGGGCTAACCACCCTTAAAATGTTATTATTCATATTTCAGACCTCTCTTCATGAAAACATACAGGAAAAATCTTATAATTTTAACTAAATGGTGGTAACACTATACCATTTTATCAGTATAAAGTCATTTAAAATTTTAAGTGATTTAAAATTTCAAGTGATTTCAAATTTTCTATTTTCTGTTTTCTATTTCTATTTTCTATTTTAAGTGATTTAAAATTGTAAGCAATTTAAAATTTTCTATTTTCCACCATTTACTGGAAACACATACACCTTATAGACCTTTAATAAAACTTGTTATAATACTCAATTTTCAAATTAAACATATATAGATAAATATAAAGATATATAGATATTATGAAAATAATCATAAATATGACACACAGTTTTAATTTACCTACACTGCTTCAAGCCACACTCAGATCAACTGTGACTGTATCTGCCTGTCTGTGTCCTGCTGAAGCTGAGCGCCTTTATTTTCTCATCCCCATGGCCCTGGTGACTAACTCAAAGAGATCCCACTCTCAAAAGTTGGTGGACTCCACCCAAGGCATGTACGTGGGAGACATGTAGCAATGGGGTACAGAGTGAGTCATTCCAGCACCTGGAACTCCAACACGATGTACATTCAGGAACTCAACATCTAGCTTAATGGGCGTGATCTGTACCTGTGTGGTACCCAGTTAGGTGATAGCTCACATTGGCACCCATGTGTTCAACATCAGAGAGGTTCCAGAAACCAGACCAACACGATACTTAGAAAATAAAGGAATTGGGAGGTTCAGATTCCTGCTGGAGTTCCAGTTCAATCTTGGAAAATGATTGTAAAATGACTAAGGAGACTTGAGCAGGAACTCAGAGATGATGCTACCTGTCAGGTGAGGAGAAAGCCATGATTTGTTGCCCCCCCACAGGTGCTAGGTTTACCCTCTAGGAATCTGGTTTTAGATCTCTGCTATTTCAGGGGCAAAGAGTTTCTTCCTTACAGAATCAGGATCTGAGAGGAGCTTCCATCTACGTGTTTCTGTCCTTTGTAGAAACACAGAAACCACACTGTGACCTGAATATAGTTGATGTAATACTTAGTGTTGTTGTATTAGCATGTGTCCTCAGATGTCCCTTCCCACCTCCATCCCCGGAAGTCCTCTGGAGAACCTCACACAGCAATCTTAGAAGGTGAGGGAGTATTGCATGTCCAATAGTTCTTTCCTAGGGGCAGGCAAGAGCATTGTGATATTGCCGGTGTCCAACCCAAGTTAGATCCTCTACATCACACATGTTCACCCAAGCACTGTCCTGAGTGCAGAGCCAGGATGCTCCATGAGCACCTCCAGGTGTGTCCCCAATACTATGAAAATAAAAGCATAAAAAATGTTATCTCCTTAGAGACAATTCTGAGCCTGAGAAGTAATTTGTAGCTGCCAATTCATAATAGCTCTTGAGCTCACCTCTGCTTCTCACCCACCTCTAGTTATCAATCAAAGAACTTTTAATTAGTTCCCTTGACCTTCTTGTTGTTCTCTAGACGTTTTGCAGAGTCTCTGGAATAGTTAGTGAATGTAGGCATGAACCCTCCTGGCAGAGAGTTGTCTCTCCTCTCTGCCTCTCAAGCACCCTGGATCTGCACAGACAGTGTGGTAGCTCAACACCACACATGGAACACACAGATTGCAGGAAAATGGAAGGTCGCCATGGAAGGGTCTTTATTTCTAAGAGATGATTTTTGTGGCTTTGAGTTGGGCCTTTGAAAATTTTCCTGCTTCCCTCACTATCTCTTGGTTTTCATATATTTTCCCAATTTTTATTTTATTAAAGCACTATGAGTTACAAAGTTATTGATAGTTGGGTTTTTGACTTACAGTATTCTGTCACCAATCCCACTACTATTGTCAAATTTCCTCTACCAGTGATCCCAGGTTCCTTCTCCCACCAAATCCCTACCCCATGCCCAGCCCAGCCCCAGCCGCCATCTTGATAGGCATCTTTTAAGTTTAGTTATTAATTTTTTGGGTTTCGTGATTTCCTTGTTGTTAATATTTAGCTCTATCATTCCTTACCACCAATATGCATGAATCCCTTGGGCTCCCCATCCCCTTGCTTCTCTCTACTCTCTTCTAAACATAGCTAAAATTTCACTCTCCATTGGATGAAGAAATGGTTAGAGAAACAAAGAAGGAATTCACCATCACTTGATCACTTGATCACTTGAATCCCGTTATTCATCGATTTGCTCGAGCGGGCGCCAGTAACATTTCCATTGGACCCTATCACGTGCCAATGTAGCCCAATGGCATCTGGTTGATTCAGGAATATGAAGAGCCTCAAACCGTTCCTTCAGGGTCTTAACAAGGAAGTCTGACCATCTTGTAGGTGGGCGGCCACGGGATCTTTTGACATCCCGTGGGATCCAGTCGGTAACTGCTCTAGTCCAGCGGTTGTCTCTAAATCGCATTACATGTCCAGCCCATCTGATTTTCGATGCCTTGGCAAACGAGACAGTGTCCCTGATTCTGGAATAGCGACGGAGGTCAGAACTCCGGATTCCTTCTCTCACTTGAGTGAGGCGTGATATTCCAAGCATAGCTCTTTCGATGCCTCTCTGGGGAGACCCGAATAGCATTCTCATCCTGCTTTCGTAGGGCCCAGGTCTCTGAGGCGTATGTTAATGCAGGGAGAACGGTGGAGTCGAAGAGATGTGCCCGGAGCTGGAGGTTCTTTGTCCTTTTAGCTATTTCTTCGATGCCTTTGAAGGCATTCCATGCCGCTCTCTTCCTCCTGCGCAGCTCAGGTTTTAGGTCGTTCATCATGTTGACTTCTCGACCTAGGTACACATAACTGCTGCATTCAGAGATGTTTGTTCCATTGAGAGTGAATGGGGCCTCAGGAACTAGTTCATTTCTCATGAACATAGTTTTCTTCAGATTCAGCTGTAGACCTACCTTTCCACATTCTCGGTCAAAGTCAGCCAGCATTTGTGCCGCTTGGCTAATGTTTGGTGTTATTAGAACTATGTCATCAGCGAAGCGAGGTGGTGTAGTTGCCGACCATCTATCTTCACTCCCATTCCTTCCCATTCTAATTGTCTCATGATGTTCTCGAGGGTGGCACTGAAGAGTTTTGGTGAGATGGTATCACCCCTGTCGAACCCCTCTTTTGACATCAATGATCACTTCTTTGTAGAATGGTGAGATCCTGGTGGTGAATCCGTAATACAGCTCCACGAAGGATCTTGATGTATTGGGTTTGAACACCCTGTTTGACTAGGGCTTCGATGACTGCTTCAGTCTCCACAGAATCAAAGGCTTTCTGTAAATCAATGAACGTGAGACAAAGTGGCATCTTGTACTCCCTACAAACCTCAATGAGTTTGGTTACTGTGTGGATATGGTCGATTGTGCTGAATCCTTTCCGGAAACCTGCTTGCTCGCATGGTTGACCTTCATATAGTGTTCTGCTAATCCTGTTCAGGATGACTCGTGTAAACAGCTTGTAGATGACAGACAACAGGCAGATGGGGCGATAGTTGCCGATGTCATGAATGTCTCCCTTCTTGAACAGTAGAACTGTCCTGCTGGTTTTCCATTGGGAGGGTACCTTGCATTTGGACAGGTAGTGTGTGAAGAGCCGAGCTAGTGTATTGATGAGTACCGACGGCAGATGCTTCAGATGTTCGGGTCTGACTTTGTCTGGGCCTGGTGCTGTTCCCTTCTTTACCGATGAGATGACATGTCGGATTTCAGAAGGGAGAACGTTGGGAATGACATATCCATCCTGTGGAATTTGGTATGTGGGCAGGTGGATGTGGCTATCAAAGAGATTTGAGTAGAAGTCCTGGATAATCTTCTCCATTGCCTTTCTGGAAGATGTGATAGATCCATCAGGGCGTCGGAGGGCAGTCATCTTGGTCTTATAGTTGGCGAAGGACAGGCGGGCAGTGCGAACACTTTTCCCGGCTTCTGCTGCATCTTCCAGTATTTCTGCTCTTCTGTCTTTGAGGTCTGCTTTTATCGCTTCTCTGCACTGTTTAGCAAGCTTGGACGTTAGCATTTGGTCTCCTGAGGCTCGCGCCTTGCCACGTTGGCGAATGAGCTCAAGAGTTTCTGAAGACAAAGCGTCCTTTTGTGTCTTTCTCTCTCTCGGCATTCTTCGCACAATCATGGAGGTGCTGAACCAGTCGGTTGTATTCTTCATCAATGTCATCAATGACGGTATCTTCCCATGTTGCCGCAATGGTGCAAAAGAGTTCCCAGTTGGTGGTCGTTCTGGGAGTTCTCTTCTTAAACTTTGCAGCCTTTTCTCCCCGTTGCGGGAAGTAGAATTTTGCACGAAGGAGACGGTGGTCCGATCCTGTTTGGAATTTGGGGACGACAGCAACATCGGTCAGACAAAACCGTCGATTGAAGATGATATGGTCAATTTCATTGTGGAACTGTCCTCCAGGAGATTCCCATGTCCAACGTTTCACTTCAGCTTTCTGAAACTGTGAGTTCCCATGAATAGTCTTGGTGGACATGATGAACTCAGATAGTCTCTCACCTTGTTCGTTCCATTCTAGGCCATGGGTCCCGATGTGGAGTTCTTCAGCCGATCTTCTCGATCCTATCTTGGCATTAAAATCACCGACTATGATCTTGTAGAAGGTGTGATCTTTTTTATAGAACTCCTCCAATTCCATGTAGAATTTCTCAATTTCATCTTCTTTGTATGTGGATGTTGGTGCATAGACAATGAAGATAGAAATTGCTGGCAGTGGGCCACATCTCCTCAAGTGTAATCGTCCTATTCGGTTTGTTAGGCATTCAAATGAATCAATGTTGACAGCCATGTTCGTGTTGACAAGGACACCAACGCCGCCGACGCCTCTTTCATCACATGTTCCAAGGAACAATTCTTCTCCGGTGTCAAAAACAGCATGATGCGACTGACGCCTCCCTCGTCTCAGTCAGACCAATGATGTCGTACTTGATCTTTTGCGCTTGCACCATCAGATCCTCAATATATGCTTCCGTTGCCAGTGTACGTGCATTGAAAGTACAGACAGTCATTTTAGTCCTTCTTCGTTTTGGCAGCCTAGGACAGCCTTGAAATTTTATCAGGCACTGCTTGTTTGCCTTTTCGTTGAACCCCCTGCACTCCATGGACCACGAGAGCAACTTCCAACCCGAGTCCACCATCCCGATGGAGCCCCTCGGAGGAGGCCAGAGAAACCCACACCTTGCTGGCAGCGATCTGTGTCACAATCCACACTCTGCAGCTGGTAAGATCTCCCCCAGCATATTAATCCAGTCTCCAGCCCACAGATTAATCCAGTCTCCAGCCCAGCTTGTCAGAAACCCAGCCTACAAGGACCCGCCCTGCAGAGACCCGCCCTTCAGAGGAGAGTATTTCAAACCCAGGAATGCTTGAGCCTAAGACACAGGTACACCCGGCAGAGCAGAAACCAGCTTTCCCGTTGCGGCGTGGCCGCTGCGCAGCCGTGCGACTTACCTCCAAACTACCACAAATATTATACCCACCCCTCTGAGAGAGCCCCACAAAGTAATGAGAATATAGTGCCCGCATGGCAGAGCCTGGCAAGCTGTCCGATGCGTGTTCGATATGCCAAATCCAGTAACAAAAATGTTTATTTTCCTGACCCGAAAGAGCCCTTAATACGGCAGCTGTAAGGAATTCACCATGTTTGCATAAAAGCATCACTTGCTGCATAAAGAATTACCATGAGGAAGGAAAAAGAAGAAGCAGGTTGTCCCCTCAGGTGGTTAGTACAATGGCCCACATGAGAGAAGAGAGAGTTTTGCACTAGACTGGCAGTTATGAAAGTGGACAAATAAGAAGGGGCTCAAGATGAAAAGGGAGAGGCATAAATTTAAGGACTTACCATTAAATTGACTGTAGAAGATGATAGAGAAGGACAGGACTTATTCCAAAACTCATGTATTAAACAATTCCCAGATTCTTGCTCTGAGAATCTATGAAGAACCTCTAAGTAAAATCTTTACTTTCTTTCTTCTAATATGAGTTCTACTTCGATTTATTTATTACTGAAAGGAAAGATTCTGATTGGTCCATTTAGAGCACATGATCCTCTCTGGTTGGATCAAGGAGTTGAGGAACTATGAGTGGTCAAGACCTAGGTAATGTGATAGAGAAGGAATATGATTGGATCCCCAGCGTCACATGGGATTGAGGAAGGTGGTTCTGCCAAAGGAAGAGTAGGGCCAATGTGAGTAGATAAAGGAAGGAAGGAGGAGGAGGAAGAAGAAGAGGAGAAGGAGGACTCACAAACCTTAAAGAAGTCCCTGCTTCTTGCGTTATCATCTCACACAGTGAGAATTGCACATACCAAAAGACTTGGAAGTAGACAGTACTGACAATCACAGACTAAGCGTCCTGGATCACAAAACTAACAGTAGGCATGAAGTCTGAGATATGAAGAGGTGGAATAAAAGTAATATAAACATCGATTGAGAGTAAAGGGCCCTTTGGTGGTGATGGAGAAAGTAATATCATGCATCAATAACATAAATATTAACAACATCATAACCATGTCACTTAAACCATAATAAAATAAAATTTAAAAAATAAATAAAAGATCCTATTTCCTTATTTACTTCTGAGTCACTACTGGAAATGGTCCCTACCTGCTTCTTTCCCCAATCCCCATTTCATTGAGCTCAGATGTGACATTTAAGAGAAATTGCTTCCTGATATTCAGGATGCCATGAACTCACTCAGTGCTTCCATTTCTCGTCACCTGCCACTTTGAATATGTGTGATTAGTCCTGTGTGTTCACTGGGCTGGAAAGTCTTTGAGAAAATAGCTATGTATTTATTTTAACTCTATTTCCATCCAGACTTTAGAAGCCTCTGTAATTTATTGCTTCATTTATGATCAGAAGGGAGAATCAGGAAGACTGGAAAGGAGAGAGAAGGAGGGAAGGATGGAGGGAGGAGTCTCAGCAATGAATGAAAACTATTTCTTAACACAACAAAAGAATTCAGCTCCTGGAGAAGATTTACCAACTGCTTTCTGTTTCTTATACAACTGTGAGTTTGAACTAAGTTCCCAACTGGGAGAAGGAGATCATCTGAGAACTGGATACCTGTGCATGCTGCAAAGCCGTTAACAGACTGGAAATGACCAGATGTGAATTTATAATCATGGTTGCACATTGTCAGTGAAATTACATTTTGGGCTACCCTTTGAAGAGCTCTTTGACAACGTTTTGCAAAATCATAGATGAGACTTCCGTTCTGTCGCATCAACACAACGAGTCTCATCCTCAGTATAGAGAACCTCACACACACAGGAACGAGTACAAGGCTATTAGTAGAAATATTGTTTGTAAATGAGAAAATGTTCTAAGCTGCCTAATCATTGATGTGCAAGTATATAATCTTGATAAGATAATCTACTGAATAGATCCAGACCCATCCACTCCAGACCCACAGGTGCACCGCTCGGCCCCACATGGAAGCAATCCATGGAGCTGACCTCCCGGTAAGGGGCTCGGCCAGCCCCTGGCCAAGTCCAACATTGCTCCAAGGGTTCCTCACACGTGGGGGGGAGGGACCACGCTGGCCAGACTTGGAGATTTGGGCTCCTCCGCCCTTTCCTCCACCTCCATGCTAGCTACCTCGGAAGAGAGACCCACACCTGACCCACAGCTCGTCGACATTCTTAGATAGTACTGATTTTAGGATCAGGTCTTTCCCAGGATCTTTCACATTTATACACTGTATACAGTTCTAGGCAGGTTCTGATACCCATCATCCCAGTAAGCCTAGCAAGAAGCCAGAGTAACCCACACATTATGAGGTCAGTCATTCTCAACATCCAGACTCCATAGTTCCTCAGAGCTCCACCCAAGAGAAAATCTGGTCTTTCCCCTTTAAGTTTCATCAGTAAATGATCGAGATGAGAGCCTTCTACTGAGAGTATACCACCTACATGGCAGAGCCTGGCAAGCTACCTGTGTTTTATTTGATATGTCAAAAACCAGTAACAATTATGGACCTCAATTCCATGACCTGAAGAATGGTTTGAGGCTCTTCCTGTCCCTGCAGCATGCAGATGCCCTTGGGCTACACTTGCTTGTGACAGGATGTATGGAGATGTTACTGGTGCCCGCTCAAATTGATGAACAAAGGGAAGACAGTGATACAGTGATACTGAATAGAACGCAGAGACCAAGAGAGTGAATTAGCACTGCCTGTAGCAAAATGGCTAAATATCAAAAGTACATGGGGGAAAAGAAAGTTGTAGAAAGATACTGTAAAATATTTTTAAAAGCAGAACAGCAAGCAAAACACACCAACGTCTTACTTGTGAATATATCTAATACAACTCCAAAAATGTGCAGAAAACATTAAATTATATGCAAAAAGTAATTATAATTTGTGAGGACGAGCAGACAACAAGATGGGATAATAGCAGATAGTGTCTAGTTTGGTATTCAACTGTGTCTGGAAGATTTCTCTTTAGAAAGAGTAAAGCAGGGGCTGGAGAGATGTACAGTGGGTGGATGTTTGCTTGCAGGTGGCAGGCCGGGTTTGGTCCCGGCAGCCCTTAGGTCCCCTGAGCACTGCCAGGAGTAATTCCTGAGTGCAGAAATCCAGGAGTCACCCCTGAGCATTGCCAGGTGTGATCCAAAAACCAAATAAATAAAATATAATAAAATACACATGAAAAAATGTTTCACATTTTAAGAGTGAGCAGAGTTAATTATTAATTCCCCCAAGAAATTTAGTAGCTATATGTGGCTAATTTGATTTAGATTTAAATTAATTCGACTTTGCTCAAACTTAAATTTTGTTTTACGTTGTTGTTTTTTTTTTTTTTTTTTTTTTTTTTTTTGGTTCACACACCTGGCAAATCTCAGGGTTTCTCCCTGGCTCTGCACTCAGGAATTACTCCTGGCGGTGCTCGGGGACTATATGGGATGCCGTGCATCGAACCCGGGCCAGCATGGGCTGGCCGTGTGCAAGGCAAATGCCCTACCCACTGGGCTATTGCTCCGGCCCCTAAATTCTGTTTTTCAGTTAGACTAACCACATTCATGTGCCTGGTATTCACAAGGGACTGATGAGCATGAAATAAGAAGGGCAATGGTTGCCATTCAGGCAGAAAAGATCATAGAACATGCTCATCATTGCAGAAAGGAGTATCCATTTTCTTTTATAAAGATTTCCTACTTAATATTGGGGGACTGATTTAACAGAAGAATTCTCTTGTGTGGGGCTGGAGTGATAGTAC
Organism: Cryptotis parvus; assembly: GCA_021461705.1. Lineage (NCBI taxonomy): Eukaryota > Metazoa > Chordata > Mammalia > Eulipotyphla > Soricidae > Cryptotis > Cryptotis parvus. The sequence goes on from JAJIBD010002842.1 coordinate 193,534, forward strand.
AGTGGGGAGGGCATTTACCTTGCACTGGGTTTGATCCCCAGCATCCAATATGGTCCCCTGATAGCACCAATATGGCATCCAATATGACACTACCAGGAGTAATTCCTGTGCATCACGTGATGAAGGATGCTCTTCATCTATATTTCTAAAGGAAGGATGCTCGTCATATATGTCCCTAAGTGACAACAGCATGTAACTAACTCCACCTGACCCCAATAAATATGCAACATTACCCTGATATAAACATTTGTTTCTGGAGCCTCTAAGATTGCTTGAACTTGTTGTTACTGCAGCCCAACTTGGGTTTGTCCTAGCAGTTGCACTGTGAAAATTAGCATCCTCAAAAGACATTGCTTGGCTAAGTAGGAAACCTGCAGATCTTTTAACATTTGGAGACTTTACACACTTTTTTATGACCAATAAATGTCTTACACATTTGTTGTCTGGCCAGCTTTACTAAATTGCTTTTCATCTCTCTTAGAGATGTGAGGAAAGATATATGTAGACAGATAGGGAAAGCAGGACACTTTTCCTTTTCATAAATCCCTCTTCTAGGTCCTTTTCTCTTTTCTTTTTTTTAATTCCCCTTTATTTGAACACCGTGATTTACAAAGTATAACATTTTACACACTACAGCTGTTACAATCATTCAACACCAACCCCATCACCAGTGTGCCTCCCCACCACCAAAGACCTTCCTCTCCTACTCTCCCTCCATCCCCATGCCTGCTTTTCTAGCTGGCACTAATTGTATCAATTATCACAACTAATAAATAGTAATTGTATTGATAAAGTCATAAGCTTTTCCTGGATTCTTATGTGTGAATTGGATTCATCATTATTTCAGGTTTTCACAACTACTGTTTGGACCTACCTGAGCCCATTCTGAATAATCTAACTTATGTTACTTTGTTAGAGCTAATTTGCTAAATGTGGTCAAAAAAACATAAAACATATTCTTAGAAAAAGGTTAATAGGGATTATTAAATCTCACCATGGACCCAGTGGGCCATCTGATGCTATGTTCTTACAGAGTAGAAATTGTGTCTACACATTTTTTTTTCATTTTTTGAGAAATCACACAGCAGGGGCCGTATCATGTGTGCAGTTTGTTGGTCTCCTTTGGAGATTTCTAACTGCGTGTCTGAACCATGGCCAGAGTGAGGTTGCAATGATGCCGGGAGGGTGCGGTTCTGGGTGCGGCCATGTGTGGTCCTTTTCTCTTTTCAACTTAGCATATTCCTTGGGTCATGCCACCCCAACCCCCATGACTAACCCTGCCTCTATCCCAATGACTCATGTATCTTTTCACACCATGAGCTCCTGGGGTTCAAATCCATAACCTCATCTGCTTACTGATACCCACCACCTGTGAGTTTCATGAGCATCTAAAACGTAGAGTGTTCAGAATTTGTCTCGTGCCTTTCTCTCCAAAGCGACTATCCCATGTTTCTCATCTCAATGATTACATCCATTTAACTGTCATCCAAGCACAAAGCATAACAATCTCATCTACTCCCTTTGTTCCAGACCCAATTAGTCACTAGGCTCTGTAAATTTTCTCTCTGAAATGTCTCTATAGTCTGACTCTTATAGTCACTCTATCTAGTTAAGACTCTTTTCCCTTCTTGGCTAGTGGTATTCCAAGAAACTCTGACCAACTTCCCACGTGATAATCATCACATAGCAGTCAGACATATAGAACAAATACTCCATTGTGTGATTTCAGTCACCATTGCCTCATGCAATATCGTTTTGCTATAATAATGATAAGGGGGAAACATAAAATCCTGACTGCCTCTAAAGGACTATTTGACTTCTGAGGTCCTGATTTTCTTATGCTCAATTTGACTGAAAATTATCATTTCCAAGAAGGTATCAACAACACTAAGTGGGAACTTATTACAGTTCTACAATACCAACCAAGCACTAATTCCTTGAGTAAGAAATTTGGGTGTTTTCAGGTGTCCTGAATGTCATTGCCATCATTGCCAAAATTGCTACTCTTTGACTATCACCTTCAGCCTGTCCAGCATCATCTCCTCATAAGCTCTTTCTAGAACTACATTTCAAACTCAATGAAGCGTGTAATGTGCCTCAAACAAGTCAACTTGACGGAGGTCAATTCCTTCATTGGACCTTAAACACATTCCTCCTACCAAGGTTAAAACACTCCTAGTACTTTCTAAAACTCTTGTGGCTGGAAGCCACACTTAGCAGTGCTCAGGGCTTCCTCCCTGATCTGCACTCAGGCATCACTCCTGGCAGTTGGGGGCCATATGGAGTGGGGGGATTGAACCTGGGTTGGTCCCATGCAAGAGAAATGTCTGACCCACTGTCCTGTTTTTCCATGCCCAGACTTCTATAACTTTTAAAAACTATTTTTAATTTTTTTAAATAATTTTAAGGTAAATTTACTTTCTATTTTACTTGTTATTATTTTGAAGGAAAAGTCCTGCTTTCTGGCATTAATGTGATTATACTAATAGTGCTTGGAAATTAAGCTTCTTAACTGAATTTTATTGAGTTAACAGAAATATAACATTTAGCATATATAGTATTATGTATGATATGTCTATATTATGTATGATCACTTGTATCACTTGTCTTCCCGTTGTTCATCGATTTGCTCGAGTGGGTACCAGTAACATCTCTATATGTCCTGTCACATGCTAGTGAAACCCAAGGCATCTGCTCACTCCAGGAATATGAAGAGCCTGAAACCATTCCTTTAGGTCATGGGAATGAGGTCTATAATCGTTACTGCTTTTTGGCATACGACAATACGACACAGGTAGTTTGCCAGGCTCTGCCGTGTGGATGGGATACTCTTATTGCAGCCTTTCATCTCGTGCATTTATTGATGAATCAACAGGAAGAGTTCAGCTTTAGTCTTGGGTGGAGCTCTGACGAGCTGTGGAGTTCAGACGTTGAAAATGGCGGATTATATATAATGTCTACATTATATATGATATGTCTATATTATATATGATATATTATGTATATATCATATATACACATTATGATATTATTCTCAGAATCAATGTAATTAACACATCAATCACCTCACAATTATATTTTGCAAATGTGAGGGAATGCTTAAGATTCGTTTTCTTCACGAATTTCATATATAATAAAATATTACTAACTCTTCTCATAATATTGACACTTAGACACTAGAATTAATTTATTGTATTACTGGAGTCTAAGTTTATACTAACTCACTCACCAAAAACCACATTCCCCCAGCAATTTCCAATCCTTGGCAATATGTGTTTATAGATTCAAATTCTTATTTTGGTTTTTGTTTTCACATCACTGTGATACCATGCAGTGTTGGTCTTTCTCTGACTAGTTTATTTTACTTAGCATAATTTCCCCTAGTGTCACCCATTCTTTTACAAATGACAGGGCTGTCTTTTTTTAAGGTCAAATAATGTCCTTGTGCGAGTGATATTTTCTTTATCTGTAGCTAAACATGTTTTCATTTTTTGGATTTGTGAATAATACCGAAAGTAACATGGCGGTGTAGATGTCTTTTTGAAATAGTGATTTTTCCCTCTTAGATATACATGCAGAAGTGGGGTTTTTTGAAACATATGGTTACTCTATTTTTAACTTTTAAAGAACTCTCACAATTGTGGCAATTCTATTATTAATTTTTAAGGAACTCCCCATGCTTTTATTTTCCTTGCTTTTTTGTCTTTGTTTGAGCCCATACCTGGCAGTGCTCAGGGATCACTCCTAGTTCTATGCTCGTAAGGGGGACCCTCTGGGGTGCTGGGAATTGAATACAGGTAAGCCATTTGTGAGGCAAACACCTTATCTCTGCTTTCTTTAATGACTATACCTGCACCCAATCTCACCAATAATGCACAATGGTTGCAAATACCTCTATACCCACACCAAAACCTTTTATCTTGTTCTTTTTGATAGTGAATACCCTAAAAGGTGCCAGGTAGCAACTCATTATCATTTTGCTTTTGTTTTCCTTTTTTTGGGTTACACCCGGCAATGCTCAGGGGTTTCTCCTGGCTCTGCACTCAGGAATTACTCCTGGCAGTGCTTGAGGGACCACATGGGATGCTGGGGATCGAACCTGGGCCGGCATGGGCCGGCCACATGCAAGGCAAACACACTACCCGCTGGGCTATTGCTCCAGCCCCTCATTTTGCTTTTAAGTCCCTGATAACTCGTGGTATTAAACAACTGGTCAGCCATTTGTAGATCTTCTTGAGAAGCAAAATAGAGGCCTTACACCCATTTCTTAAGTCAGAGTCTTGTTGTTTTTGAAAATTTACTTATATAATTTAGAGATGAACTAGTTATTGAATGGTTTTAAATATGTTCTACAACACAAAGATGAATTTCACCATTACTTTTTTCTTTCTAGGAAGAATTTTTTTCATATGTTATAGGTTCACAATGTTATTTTTGCTTTTGTTGCTTTGCTTTGGGAGTAAACTCCGAAATGTCATTGTCAATATCAGTGTCAACAAGCAAAGTCCTTGAGCATGGCAGAGCAGAAAGAAATGAGGAGGAAATGCAATACTCAGTCTTTGAAAGAAAAGAAACATTTCTTCTACAAAAAAAAAAGCTAAATGGGTTTTATATGGCATCCACTGAAAGCATGAAGAGGTAATTTAAATGGTTCTTCTACCCCTAAGCTTATATTTCCTCCACAAAGCAAGAAAGAACCTATGCAAGGGAATGGAGTGGCAGTTGAATGACCCAGCAGTTAGAAAGGAAGGGACAGGAAATCATGCAAAAGCAGAGAGGAAGTAAAATCGCTTTAGAGGAAGAATGAGTTCACCATGAATATTAATAATTGCTACGCTCATCTTTCATTGATTACCATGCTGTCATTTCTTATAGCACCAGAGTCCCTTAATGGGTAGATTCAAAGATGGAATATTATCAGGCAAGTATTAAGGGTCAACAGGCACAAATAAAGTTGTGAGTGGGAGTCAGAGAGATAGAAAAGTTCAATGATTTGCCTTGCACAAGGTCAATCTGGATTTGATCCCGGCATCCCACATGGCCTCCTGAGCATGTCAAGAGTGATTCCTGAGTGCAGAGCCAGGAGTAGCCCCTGAATACAGCTGGGTGTGTCGCCAAAACAAGAACAGCAACAAAACAATAAAAGTTGGTCATAATGCCAAGAGTAATCATCATCATTCATTCTTGAAGTAATAACAGAAGACTTCCTTAATAGAATGGAATGGAAATATCTGGGTAGGAAAAGAAACAGAGACCTTGAAGATTTGGAAGCAAAGGAGGTTGGGATAACAGGTAGAACAGATTTTTTTGGTGTTTATAGCCAGTGTTCCTGCCCCTTGAAGTATTGTAGGCATGGCTGTGGTGCCCAGCTGTGTCAGACAGGAGACAGGCTTGTCTACAACCAGGGCTCTACCCCGTGGTCCCTGGATGGTTGGTGATCTGACATAGAAAAAGTCCCTGGGATGAACCCAAAGCCACGGCAGAGCCTGGCAATCTACCCGTTGTGTATCAGTATGCCAAAAACTGTAACAATAATGGGCCTCATTCCCAACGAATGGAACGTTACTGGCGCTCACTCGAGCAAATTGATGAACAACGGAAGACAAGTGACAAGTGACATATCCAGTATATGCCTGATGTTTTCCTCTCACCAATATTTGGTTTTGTTAACATACTTTTGGTGTTGTATCTAAGAAATAACTGCAATTTTAACCTTATGTGTTTTTTTATAATTTCAAGTATTATGTTTAAATATTTAATCCACTTTGGATTGATTTTTTTTCAGTGAAATAAGTACCAAACTTTCTTTGCATGCGGCTAACTATCTGTTCTCTGCTTAATGCATGCAGCCTCTTTATAATACCATATATCTTATGATTTGCTTCTGGGCCCTCAATTCCATTCCATTGGACAAAAAATCAGATAACAGTATACTGTTTGATCAACAAGCTTTGAAATATAGCTTAACGTCAAGGAATTCAATGATTCCCATATTTGTCTTATAATTTCTTTAGATTCTCGAGTGAACAGCTTGTAGATGACAGACAACAGGCAGATAGGGCGATAGTTGCCAGTGTCGTGGATGTCTCCCTTCTTGAACAGTACAACTGTCCTGCTGTTTTTCCATTGGGAGGGCATCTTGCATTCAGTCAGGTAGCATGTGAGAGCTGAGCCGGCGTATTGATGAGTACTGATGGCAGATTCTTCAGGTGTTTGGGTCTGACTTTGTCTGAGCCGGGTGCTGTTCGCTTCTTTACCAATGAAATGGCATGTTGGATTTCAGAAGGGAGAATGTTGGGAACAACATATCCATCCTGTGGAATTTGGTATGTGGGCAGGTGGATGTGGCTATCAAAGAGATCCAAGTAGAAGTCATGGATAATCTTCTCCATTGCCTTTCTGGAAGGCAATGGAGAAGGTGATAGATCCATCAGGACTTCGGACGGCAGTCATCTTGGTTTTATAGTTGGTGAAGGACAGGCAGGCATTGTGAATGCTTTTCTCAGCTTCTGCTGCATCAGCTAGTATTTCTGCTCTTCTCTCTTTGAGGTCTTCCTTTATGGCTTCTCTGCACTGCTTTGAGAGCTTGGACATTAGCATTTGGTTGCCTGAGGCTCGCGCCTTGCCATGTTGGCAAATGAGCTCAAGAGTTTTTGAAGACAGGCATCCTTTTTTGGCTTTCTCTCTCCCAGCATCCTTCGCACAATCATGGAGGTGCTGAACCAGTTGTTTGTATTCTTCATCAATGTCGTCAATGATGGCATCTTCCCATGTTGCCACAACGGTGCCAAAAGTTCCCAGTTGGTAGTCATTCTGGGAGTTCTCATATTAAACTTTGCAGCCTTTTCTCCCCTTTGCATGAAGTAGAATTTTGCATGAAGGAGAAAATGGTCCAATCCTGTTTGGAATTTTGGAACAACAGTGACATCGGTCAGGCAAAACCATCAATTGATTGTGGAATTGTCCACCAGGATATGGCAGAATATAAGATGAAGAACAACCATGCAAACAAGCTGGCTTCCGAAAAGGATTCAGCACAATCAACCATATCCACATGGTAACCAAATTCATTGAGGTTTGTAGGGAGTTCAAGATGCCGCTCTGTCTCACGTTCATTGATTTAAAGACAGCCTTTGATTCTGATGAGTGAGAGTTTGATTCTCAAGTGAGAGAAGGAATACAGAGTTCTGACCTCCGTCAGTGATCCAGAGTCAGGGATGCTGTCTCATTTGCCAAGGCATGGAAAATCAGATGGGCCGGACATGTAATGCGATTTGGAGATGACCCCTGGACTAGAGCTGTTACTAACTGGATCCCACAGGATGTCAAACGATCATGTGGCCACCCACCTACAAGATGGTCAGACTTTTTTTTTCAAGAAAGACACTGAATGAACGGTTTGAGGCTCTTCATATTCCTGAAGCAAGCAGATGCTATTGGGCTACACTAGCACGTGATAGGGTCAAATGGAAATGTTACTGGCACCCGCTCAAGCAAATCGATGAATAGCAGGATGTCAAGTGATCAAGTAATCAAGAATTTCTTTAGATAGATGGTAAGAAAGTTTTGTAGTTCCATACAAATATTTACAATTTTTGTTCTATACCTTTAAAGAACACTATATAAATTATTCATAGAAATTGCATTGTCTGTATAATTTTTGTGTAAAATGGTAATTTTTTCTATGCTAATCTTCCAAAACATGAGCATGAAATATATTCCCTTTGTTTTGTTGTTGTTGTTGTTGTTGTTATTCTCTTCTAGTTCTTTTAATAGTGAATTATAGCTTTCAATGTATAAGTCACATCATTTGTTAAGTTGATTCCTGGTACTTGATGTTTGGGACATAACTGTAAATGAGATTCAAGATTTCTTCTCTTCTAGATTATTGTTCATAGATAGATATGACAAATTTTTGTATTTTAATTTTGTACCATGTTACTTTACTATATATTTGTTTGTTGTGGTTTATTGTTTCTAAGGGCTTTTCTTTTTCTTTCTTTGGGGTGGATTTGCTGGGGTCAGGGGAGGAGGTTCAGGATTACTCTAAAGATTTTTTAATGTTTATTCTTTTTGAAAAAAACATATTTGGGATTTATTGACCTTTTGTATTATTTTCTTGATTCTATATCATTTATTTATGCTCTTATTTTTTTGTTATTTCTTTCCTTCTACTTATTTTGAGCTTCCTTTGTTGTTCCTTTTCTAGTAACTAGAGAAGTGACATTAAGTTATTTATTTGAGCTTACGGCTTTTGTGTAAACTAGTCTAATTTGTTTATTCATTTTTTGTTTGTTTTTTTTCTTTTTGCGTCACACCTAGTGTTGCTTTGTGTTACTCCTGGTTTTGCACTCAGGAATTACTCCTGCTGGTGCTTGGGTGACCATATGGGATGCTGGGGATTGATTCCAGGTTGGCCATGTGCAAGGCAAATGCCCTCCATGTTATGCTATCACTCCAGCCCAAACAGGATTATTCAAGTCACTCTTAGTACTTCTGTTGCTGGGTCCCTTAGGTTCTCATTGCATGTGTCTTCATTCTCTTTCATTTCCAAGAATTTATGCTTTCTGTGATTTCTTTTCATATGTTTAAGTTTTTCCTTGTTATTTTTTATAATCAGTTTCTACCTTTGTAGCAATGTGGTCTCAAAGCATGTTCAATGTGATTTCTATGTTCACATAATCTTATGGGCATTTGTTTTGTCTCCCAGCTTTCTGCCTTCAAGTCTATTCTGGAAAATGTCCCATGTGCACTGGAAAAGATGGTTTATTATATTTTTACTCTTTGGGTCACACCGGAAATCCTCATGGGTTACTCCTGGCTCTGTACTCAGGAATTCCTCCTGGCAGGGCTTAGGGGACCATATGGGATGTTGGGGATCAAACCCAGGTTGGCCACGTGCAAGCTAAACGCCCTACCCACTGTGCTATGGCTCCGGCCCAATGGTGTGTTTTTTTTATATTTTATTATCACGAGGTGTCGAGGAGGGATGGCGGGTTCTAGCCCTGACCCACCACCCCAGCAGAGCCTCCCACACCATGAGGGCCGCCATTTTCCACATCCGATTCCCTCTCCTCAGAGCTCCACCCAGCAGAAGAGCTGATCACAGCCCAGCTCGCATGGCCACAAAGCAGTCACGCATTTCATCAATAATTGCTTGAGTTTTGAGGTAACTACTAGAGTATCCCACCCGCACAGCAGAGCCTGGCAAGCTACCCGTGTCGTATTTGACATGCCAAAATACCAGTAACAATTATAGACCTCATTCCCATGACCTGATGGAATGGTTTGAGGCTCTTTATGTTCCTGGAGTGGGATGATGCCTTTGGGCTATCTTGCATGTGACAGGACATATTGATATGTTACTGGTGTCCGCTCGAAGCAAATCGATGATATATGGGAAGACAGTGATACAGTGATACCATGTGATATACAATTACAAAGATATTCATGTTTGGGTTTCAGTCATACAGTGTTTCAGCATACATCCCTCCACCAGTGCCCATTTCCCACCACCAATGTCCCCAATTCCCTCCTCCCCTCCCCTAGCCTCCCTCTATTGCAGGTTCTTTATCTCTTTTCTTTCTTTCTTTGTCTCTCTCTCTTTCTCTCTTCCTTCTCTTACACATTGTGAATTGCAATACATACATTTAGAGGTTATCATGTGTATCTTTTTGCCTGTATTCAATGCTCAGTTCTAGGCTGGTATTATCACTTTCGACAATTATCAGCACACTGTTCCCTTCTCTGTCTTACCTAACCTCTGACTCCCACACGCTTGTGGTAGATTCCACCTTTGACAAGACCTCTTGATCCATGTTTGCCTGACCTTGGATATTGATATTGGTATCATAGTGTGTTTGTATATATATCACTTGTATCACTTGTCTTCCCATTGTTCATCTATTTGCTTGAGCAGGTTCCAGTATTGTCTCCATTCGTTGGGAATGAGGTCCATTATTGTTACTGTATTTGGCATATTGAATACACCACAGGTAGCTTGCCAGGCTCTGCCGTGGCTCTGGGTTCATCCCAGGGGACCCAGTCTTTTTCTATGTCATATATGTGTGTGTATATATATAATGTATATAATATATATATTATATATTATATATTATATAGTATATATTATATATTATATATTATATATGTTTGTATGTATATGTATATATATGTGTGTATCTGTGAGTCATGCAATAAAATAGTCATTCTATATCTGTCTTTTTCTTTCTGGCTAATTTCACTCAACATGATCCTCTCCATGTCCATCCATTTATAGGCAAATTTCATAAACTTCATTTTTTTTTCTAATAGCTGCATAGCATTCCATTGTGTAGATGTACCAAAGTTTCTTTATCCAGTCATCAGTCTCGGGCCCTCTGGTTTTTTTTCCAGATTCTGGCTATTGTGAATAGTGTTGCTATGAAAATAAAAGTGCAGATGGTGTTTCCACTGTGTGTTTTTTGATTTCACAGGGTATATTCCCAGGAGTGGTATGGCTGGGTCAAATGGGAGCTCAAATTTCTAGTCTTTGGAGGAATGTCCATATTGTTTTCCCAAAAGGCTGTACCAGTCGATATTCCCAACAATGGATAAAAGTCCCTTTCTCCCCGCATCGACGCCAGCACTTGTTGTTCTTCCTCCTTTGGATATGTGCCAGTCTCTGTGGTAAAAGATGGTGTATTTAGTTTCTGAGGGTGGAAAGACCTGTACATATCTATTAATTTCTGCTCTTCCAATTCCTCATTTTGGCTGTTGTTTCCTTATTTATTTTCTATCTCTTGGATAAAGATGAGATGAGTGTCCTGTGATGATAATGAGTTATCAAAGCCTCTTTCTACTCTTGTGTTTCTGCTTATGCATGTTCTCTGTATATTTCTTCAACCCTGTCCCTGGTGCTTGGGTTTTTGTTTCTGGGCGTTTGGTTGGTTTTGGTAGTTTTTTTGTTTGTTTTTTGTTTTGTTTTGTTTTTTTGCCTGGTGAAGGCAGTTGTTGCTTCACCCACTACTGCTCAACCCTCTGCAATAGTGGAATCTGCCCTTGCATTGTTTCCTGCTCTGAATAGGTGCAGAATCTGTTTTGGGGTGGGGGCTGATGAAAGCTTTGAAGATCTTTTGAATCCATTGCTAACTTTATAGCTTGTCTTCAGCTAGGGTTTTGTGACCATGGAATTTTTAAACTCTGTGCAAATTTTCAGCTCACTGGTCCTTTTTTCGGGCTAAATCCCATGACGCCAATCTCTGTTTCACCCCTCCCTCCCCTGGAGACTCTCTCCTAAGCTCTTAAATTGGCTTCAGCTCAGTATTTCAAAGAAACCAGTGTCCCAGCAATGGTGGCTAAGTCCTTCTGTGGGTTTCCTCAGCAAGACATGATACAGGAAACTGTGCTTCTCAGGTCTGATACACTCTTTTGTGTGGTTGGTGCCACGGGACACTGGGTTTGTTCTCTTTTTGGCTTTCATCAATTGTGTATAGTTTTAAAAGTACAAGTCTTTCACTATGCTGTTAAGCTTATTCCTAAGCATTTCTTTCTCGTTGGATCCATTGTAAATGTGATTGTTTTCTTAATTCTTTTTCAGATAGTTGATTGCTAGTGTTTAGAAACACAGCTGCTTTTTGCGCATTGATTCTGTATCCTGCAACTGCACTGATTTTATTTATCACTTCAAATTGTTTTTGGTGGAGTGTTTAGGGCTTTCTACATATAAGATCACATTATCTGCGAAAATAGATAACGCTTTCTTTTCTTTATTTTTCTTACTGATTGATCTCACTAGGGCTTCTGTTATTATGCTGAATAGACGTGGTAAGAATACACATCCTTGACTTGTTCCTGATTTCGGGAAATTTATTTTTCAGTGTTTTATTTAGTATGACTATAACTGTGGCTTTTTTCGTATATGGTTTTATTATGCTGAGATGCAATCTTTCTCTACCTAATTTGAGAGTTTAATCATAAAAACTACTGTTAAAATTTTTTGTCAATATAGTTGATGCCTAGAGATGGGATACAAATTAAGCAAAAGTAGGAACTGGAGAGATAGTACATAGGATAGGGCTTTTGCCTTGCTTGCAGCTGACCTGAGTTTAATCCCTGGCACCACATTTGGTTTTTCTGAACTTACCAGAAGTAAGCCCTGAGCACCACCATGTGTGGCCCCAAAACCAAAGCGACAGAAAATTAGGCAAAAGTAAAAAGAAATCAAATTGCCCTTTTGTGGAAAAGTGAGGTAATTAGGGACACTAGAAATTGCTGGATTGCTCAGAGTATAATGGAAATCCTACTCCTCATATCTTTAACCAAATATGATATCTTATTAATTTATTTAAGCCTGGAATCTTGCCAGGAATATATTAGAAATTAACACACATACATACAAAGTTGTGGGTAATGTCACCAGAGTAACCATATCACTCTTTCTAGGGAATATAAGAAGAGTAACAACAGACTTCTTTATAGAATTTACCCTTTTCTGGAGTGCATTGAGACCCCAATTCTGGTGTTCTCCAGAACTCATATGAAGAACACCCTCCAAATTCCTTTGCGTGACAGTAAGTCTTAATAGACATGAGTGAGAACAGAGGGGCACAAAGTTTCTGCAATGACCATGCCAGTGATGGAAATCTATCACACCCCTTGTCTAAAAGTGGCCTAGGCCCCTACCATCTTAAACTTAAAACCAGTTCTTTCTACATTCACCTACTAGTACAAGAGTCATGTTAATGACCACCAGCGTCTGATCCGAGTCTTATGTGGAACTCCAGTTCTGCTAAGCTGAGATGACCACAAAATGTTCCAAAATTGGAACCAGTGAATAGTAAGATCGCATTTTCTTCGTTCCCTTTCCCTATAGATGCATTTCTATGCCCCTGAAAATGGACTTTAGGAAAAATATTCAAGGGAAATAAAAAATAAGTGACTTTGTGGGCTGCGGAGCTGGATTCTGTGAGCTCAGGGGATCCACTGTGATGTCTCTTTCAATTCAGTGACCTCACATTGGTCGTTTACAACTAGCCACAGAGGGAGTATTTACACCACATAAATTGGCCAATGCTACACAGCAGGCATTTTTGTTTCTTTTCCAGAGGGTCATGGTTGAATGTTTTCTTACATAACACTAGCTTGCATGGATATCTATATAGAAGCCCTCCTGGTCATTCTGAGCTCTCAGGTGAAGAAATGTTTGAAGGAGCAAGCTCTGCTTGCTGGTTCATTGCTCTGCACTTGCTTTGTGAGAAAAGAGTAAAAGAACAAAGAGAAAAAAGAGAAATTCCCATGCAAAAAATCAGTTCCTTTTTTCACTTGACCTTTTACAGTGCTTTTTATCCAAAAAGTTGACCTTGAACTTGACTAATCGAGCCCAGATATGCTCCGTTTTGGAGAGAGCATAGGGAGAAGGAAGGAAAGGAAACACATCAGCGACTTCAGATCTTTCAATGAGCTGGACTCATTCTTGTGTTGGTACAGGCCCTTTAAAGTGTTCATTCGCCTCCCATAGCATCTCATTATATTCTGTGGATGGACAAGGTGAGTATTAAGTCTATCAATTATAGACAGCTATGACTCAAATCACAAGTCTTGAACATAGAGGGACAAGGTCAGGATGGAAGCTAGCAGCTTTCATAATCATTCCCAATATAAAAGAACCTGAGACCAACACTCCAGTTTCACTGGAGAAGCCCTGGAATTGGATCACAGGCAGTTTACCTGACATGGGATTTAATGCTCTGGTGGGTATCACACAGCGAGACGGTAATTGAAGGGTGGCACCATGGAGTTGTGGGGCAATTGCTAGATTGATGGTAGAAGCTTTTGTTTCAGGTTCAGACAGCAATTAAAGGCCCTGCCAGAGCGTGTATCAAACAGACATCCAGGTAGCTCCAGGACTTACCTGAACTTTAATTTGCTACAGATCCTCTCAACTCCCCTCACCAGACTCTTGCTGGTTCTCCCTGAGAGAGGAATAAGGGCTCTCTTCTCTCTGCTTAAAACTGAACAGTTTTGCCCAACACATTACATTAGGCTGTAAAAGACCGCTGTATTCTTTCTGTTTCTAACACAGATCTAAAAGTCTAATTTAAAAAGACAGTAGCATGATGTGCTACACGCTTTTCCTGTCATGTAAAGGAGAAGGCCTGAGGAGGCGAGGGACTTGTTTCTGTGGCCTGCTTTTGTTCCAGTTCCATTGTCAGTAGTATTTTTCCTTCTTTCTTTTCAGATGTTGCCTTGGTTCTATCTTTCCAAGACTCCGACCAGAGGCTGTTTGTCTAGTAAATGTCCAAGAGGAAATCAAAGCTTATCTGTCAGTTCAAGACGTTTTCCACTTATTTTTAAGAGCTAAAAGTCAACAACGTGAGAGGCAGTAAGAAAGGGTTGAACTATGAAATGGCAATAGCTGCTTTAATATTCTTTCAAATGCTTTCTTGACCAGGCAGCCTGGAGGAGGCCACCAGAAGGGTTGACAGTCAAAATTATCTGAGGGAGCCACTCATCTGCTCTCTACCAAGATAACCCACCACTTACTGATTGCGGTCTTTCTTTATATTCAGGCAGGAGGATTTTTACAGTGGTAAAAACATTTTTAAAGGAAATTCTGTGTCCAGGGAAAGAAATCTGCTAATCTGAGGAGGATTTAAGGAAAATACAAGTTGGGAAAGGAGCTAGAGAATGTTGTGACTGTAAGTGCCCAGAAATTCAGCTCAGGACAGAAGGGCAGAGGAGCATGTGAACAGGGGACTGTGTACCTCCAGGCATGACTTGTCCTCTTACTGTCCTCTGCGTCACAGAGAGATGGACTCACTCGTCATTCTGAGCAATAGAACCCAACTGCCACACAATGACATATCAATAGAGGGACAAGCGGTCCAACTAATCCACACTCCAGAACCCTACATTAACTCCATTTTACCAGGGGGATAGGAAATATTTGTGAATTATAGCACAAGCAATAGGAGTGGAATTTAAAATGGATTATTGTGGCTGGAACAATTGCACAGTGGGGAGGGCATTTGTCTTCCATGCAGCCAACCTGGGTTCAGTCTCCGGCATCCCATTTGGTCCCCGAGCACCACCAGGAGAATTTGTGGCCCCACCCACAAATTGTCTCGGCCTCTTGGCCATGATGCACAGACTCAGAAGCATGGGGGAGAGCTGCCATCTGTCTCTCCCCTAGCTCAGCTGACCATGCGGCTCCCAGGAAGCAAGATGGGTTTTGGGAGTGGGCCCATCACCTCTGTAGGAACTCAGAAGCAATCAGATGAGACTCGCTCACCATAATAGCTGTCATTTTTGTGGTCCAGACACAGTACATCAAACTAGTGGAACCAATTATGTTCTAGTATATATTACAATCTACAATGTGTAAGAAAGGGAAGCGAGAAGGAAAGAGATAGAGAGAAAGGAGATAAAGAACCTGCCATGGAGGTAGCTGGGGGAAGGGGAGGGAGATGAGGACATTGGTGATGGGAGATGGGCAGGGGTGGAGGGATGGGTGTTGAAATACTGTTGAACCAAAATTCAAACATGAGCATCTTGTAGTTGTATATCTGACTGTGGTGTAATAAAATATTTTTTAAAAAATAATAAATAAATCTAATTGAACAGCAATAAATAAATAAATAAATAGATTTAGAAGGACAGATGAAACTTTGATAAGTAGATCATGGTTTAATGGGATCGCTTTGGAGAGAGCCACATGAACAGGCTAGGAAGAGCAAAAATGTCAGGAAGTAGCAAGTATTTGCTGTGTGTGACTGTTTCTTAAAGAACAAATCTAATGGGCAGTGGGAAGAGTAGACTTAGGGAACAAAGTGGAAAAAAAATAGGCTAGTAATAAAATATGCTTTTTGCTCTCAGTTATAGATTAGCACCAAGTAGGTTCATGAAAGCATAACAACAATAAAATTCATGATTCAAAGTTCAATCTTCTCAGCTTCTCTGCATCATAAATGAAAAGAGAAAACCACTTGCCGGGAAAACTGGACAGCTACATGTAAAAAAATGAATTTGGACCTGTGTCTAACACCTTGCACAAAAATCAGATCAAAATGGATTAAAGATCTCAATATCAAACCTGAATCCATAAAAGTACATTGAAGAAAATATAGGAAAACCCCTTCACAACATCTTCAAAGGTGAAACACCATTAACAAAGCAACTAGAATAAAAGATAAACATATGGGACTACATAAAACTAAAGAACTTCAGCACCTCAAAAGAAACAGTGACCAAGATAGAAAGACAGTCCACAGAATGGGAAAGAATATTCACCCAATACCCATCTGATAAGGGGTTAATATCCAGGATATATCAGGCACTGGTGCAGCTATATAGGAAGAAAACAGCCAACCCCATAAAAAAAATGGGGAGAAGAGATGAACAGAAACTTTGACAAAGAAGAAATTCGAGTGGCCAAAAGGCATATGAAAAAAATGCTCATCATCACTAATCATCAGAGAGATTCAAATCAAAACAACAATGAGATATCACCTCACACCACAGAGAATGACCCATATCCAAAAGGGTAAAAGCAACAAGTGCTGGTGTGGATGCAGTGAAAAGGGGACTCTCATACATTTTGGTGGGAATGTCGACTTGTACGACCTTTCTGGAAAACAATATGGACATTCCTCCAAAGACTAGAAATTGAGCTCCCTTTTGACCCAGCCATACCACTCCTGGGAATATACCCTGGGAAACCAAAAACACACAGCGGAAAAACAATCCACACTTTTATTTTCATAGCAGCACTATTCACAATAGCCAGAACCTGGAAACAACCAGTATGCCTGAGAACTGATGACTGGATAAAGAAACTGTGGTACATCTACACAATTGAATACTATGAAGCTGTTAGGAAAAATGAAGTTATGAAATTTGCTTGTAAATGGATGGACATGAAAAGGGTCATGTTAAGTGAAATTAGTCAGAAGGAGAGAGATATAGAATGACTGCATTTATTTGCATGACATAAATATATCAGGTGATCTTACCAAAAGTGGAAATTATCACAAACGTGGGAGTCAGAGGTTAGGTAAGACAGAGAAGGGAACATGTGTGAATAAACGTCGAAAGGACTAATACCAACCTAGAACTGAGCATTAAATACAGGCCAAAAATGCACATGATGGCTTCTAAGTGTATGTAGTGCAACCCACAATGTGTAAGAGAAGGAAAAAGAGAGAGAGAGGGAGAGAGAAAAGAGATAAAGAACCTGCCATTTAGGCAGGCTATGGGAGGGGGAGGGAATTGGGGACATTGGTGGTGGGAAATGGGCACTGGTGGAGGGCGGGGTGCTGGAACACTATGTGACCAAAACCTCTAAACATGTACAATGTTGTAATTGTGTATCTCACGGTGGTATAATAAAATGTTTAATAAAAAAGATAGAAAACCACTGTATGAGGTTGTAACTGTAGCTTCAATAGTATGAAGAGGGTGAATTCAGGCAACTCCATTCATTCATCAGGCACTCAAGAAGTGTTTGGGTCTTTCCTCTGGGTAGAGAATGATGGGGTAGTAAAAGCCCAGGGTCTATTGGAGAGGAAATATATTGATCTTTTATGCAAATAAATGCAAGGTAGCAGTGGCCCTTGGGTGCCCATTTGTGAGATTTATAAATGCATTTGATGGGGGATTGGGGTGGGGTGGGATTTGACCTGGTCTTGGAACTCTTCCTCAAGGAAAATGACAGGTAAGCTGGATTCTAAAAAATTAAATATACATTAACATAGCAGAAAATAGATGAAAATATGCAGGAATTGCATATTCCCTGTAGAAAGAATATGCAAAAGCCCTCTGACAGTAGGAATATGACTTATAGGGGAGAAAACAAGGACTAAAAGACAAGGCATGAGAGATGTTTGGAACTAAGTAAGTCAGTTCATGTAGCCTTAATTCAAAGAGCAAATGGAAAACATTGATAGGGTTTAAAGTCAAAGGTAATAGGATGGAAGACACATGAAAAATATGTGGTGCTGAACAGAGCAAGTCCAGTGAGTAGGGTGTTTGCCTTGTATGTGGCCAGACCTGGGTTCAATCCCTGGAATCCCATATGGTTCCCCAAGCACCACCAGGAGTAATTCCTGAGCGAAGAGTCAGGAGTAACCCCTGAGCATTGTCGGGTGTGATACAAAAAGCAAAACAAGAAAAAGTAGCACAATGTGTAAGAGAAGGGAGAAACAGAGAGAGACAGAGAGAGAGCAGAAGGAGGAGGAGGAAAAAGAGAAATAAGAGGAAGAAGAGGAAGAGAAGAAGGAGGAGGAAGAGGAAGAAGAAGATGATGATGATGATGAAGATGAAGAAGTTGATGATGAAGATGAAGACAAAAATGAACACGAAGATGAAGATGAAGATGGAAAGGTGAAGATGAAGATGAAGATGAAGAAAAGCTGGGGAGGGGGAGGGAAAGTGCAGACATTGGTGGTGGAAAATGTGCACTAGTAGAAGGATGGGTGCTGGAACACTGCATGACTTAAACCCAATCATAAACAGTTTTGTAATTTTATACTCACGGTGCTATAATAAAGATAAATAAATAAAATAAAATGTATTTATTAATATATATGTTATATATATATATATATATATATATATGGTAGCCAGGGTTTCAGATATGAAAGAGGAGTAATCTGGCTGACAGGAAAGAGAAAATTTGGAGTGTGTGGGAATAGAAAAAGGAATAAAAGGCCTCAGAAGTAACAGAGATATTCAATCCCAAAAGAGAAAGTCTCTGATAGATCCAAGGAGATATAAACTTGATCTAAACTTCACATAGATCTAAACCTATGTCAGAGATCTAAACTTGACAATACTCAGAATAAGGCAATAGACCCATCTTTCTTTTAAACTCTTCCCTTCAAAATCCCTTTGAGATTGCCTCACAATGAGATTAGGGTTGGGATTTTCAGTACCTGGCCAGAGAACAGAATTACCATGATTAGCTTTGGCTCATGATCTAATATGAATGTTGACTATTCAATGATCTGAATTTTAAAGCTATGGCAGACTAGATAGATAATAGAGTATTTAATAAGTCATGATAGAAGTTAGCTATGCCAAGCACGACAGTAAATTCTTTACATATATTGCCTCTTTAAATCACCACCACTATTCAATAACACAATTTGCATCTGCCTGCATGCCACGTTCTAAGTCCTCTGCCGTCGTCACCCCTCAAACTCTTGTCAAGCTCTTTATTGGGAGTCTGTTTGCTTGGTGATTTTCATTTGGGGGCCACAGTCTGTGGTGTTTGGGGGCTACTCTCAGCTCAGTGCTCAGGGGGTGACTATCGTAGATGCCCAGGGCAGCATATGGTGCCAGGAATTAACCAGAACTCCCATGCACAAAGGACATGCTCCAGAACTTTTGACCATCTCCTTGGTCCCCAACTGTATCTTTTTGTTCTCACTCTACTGATGTAGAAACTGAGCCTCAAATTAGGTAGAAAATAAGTTCAAGATGCAGCAATATTCAGTTGTCTGAGACTTGGAGGAGAGAAAGTATAGGGGTTAAGGCACTTGCCCAGCAGGTGGTCGATCCCTGCTGTCATTGATTTTGGTACCCTGAGTATCACTAGGAGGAATCCCTAAGAAGCACCAGGCAAAGCCCAAATCTACCCCTTCATCAACCCTCACAAAATAGATTTTTTATCAGATGTTTCATTCCAAAATTTATTAACAGCCATGTAATGCTATCCTACTCTGCCAGAAATTTTAATATTGAGACATAGTTACCCACACACAGAAAACACAGGTTATTAATAATATTTTTGCAAAGATTTTCTTCTTGCGTATTATCTAGTTTAATCATAGGCATTACAGGTGTACTCTATAATCACAGATTAGAATCTCGGTCATTTTTCTGTTAACACTAAGTCATATACAGTTTCCTTGTTTTCAGACTCTGTAATCACTGTTTAATGGCTATATAACATTTCAGTGAGTGATTATAGAATGATTTAGTAAACTTACTTAATTATTCTCCCACTGTTGGAGGTCATATCCAATTTAAGATCCATGTTCTACAGTATGCTAATAATCATTGGAAATGATACCAGCCTAGAACTGAGCGCTGAATATAGGCGAAGGGAGATACATGATAACCTCTAAATGCATGTATTGCAAGTCACAATGTGTAAGAGAAGGAAGAGAGAGTGAGAAAAGAGGTAAAGAGCCTGCCGTTAAGGCAGGCTTGGGGAGGGAGGAGGGAATCTGGTTTGGTGGTGGGAAATGTGTACCGGTGAAGGGATGGGTGCTTGAATACTGTATGACTAAAACCCAAACATGAATATCTTTGTAATTGCATATCTCACGGTGGTATAATAAAATATTTTTTTTTTTAAATCCATGCCTAGATAACACTGTCTGCGAGAGTGTCAGGTACCTTGGGTAGTATTCCTCTTTCATTGAATTGTTTCCTCATTTTGCTTGCTGTGCCCACAGGTATGCAGGACGAGAGCTATGGATATGTCCTGACAAATTGCCCTGCAAAATGCTTTGCTAATTTGTCCTGGCAAACATGGTCTGTACGTGTACGATCCATTTAACTAGCCAGGCAGCATGGACGCTCTGGACAACTGCTAGTTGTCCAGATTAAATCTATTTATAATAGATTTTAAAATGGAGTTTCTGCACTTCCTTTGAATAACCAATAGAAATAGAGTGAAGAAAGCAGAGAAAACTGAGTGAAGTTAAACGCTTTTCTTGTATTTATTCCTGTTTGGGTTTCTTCATGTAGGACTGAGCTTCTCCTACCTTTTGCCCGTTTGATTTGGGGGTTCTGAATGATGTATCTGAGCAGAGTCTGAAGGTGGTCCATTAGAGGGAGATGACTCCTAGAAAATGAAAAGTGAGTCTCTTGACACCTAAGCTTGACACCTAACCCCAGAATCTATCTTACACACACAGCAGCCTTAGATGAGAGGGCCCTTAGTCAGGCTGATGGGCAAGACGTTGTCACCAGATTTATTTGATTCTTTTAGGATTATAAGTTCATTTCTCAGTCCGGTTTCACCATGAACAGCAAATAACCAGAGCTGTGTAAACAAATGTTATGTAGGCACATGATTCAATGAAACATGACGTTTTAAAAATACCAATATGGGCTAAAGAGATAACACAAAGGTTTAAGCACTTGCCTTGCATGCAGCTGACCCCACTTTGATCCCTTGCACTGTATATGCAAGACAGACAGACAGACAGATAGACAGATAGACAGATAGACAGATAGATAGATAGATAGATAGATAGATAGATAGATAGATAGATAGATAGATAGATAGATAGATAGATAGATAGATAGATAGATAGATAGATAGATAGATAGATAGATAGATAGATAGATAGATAGATAGATAGATAGATAGATAGATAGATAGATAGATAGATAGACAGAATGAGAGAGATAGGTAGGTAGGTAGGTAGGTAGGTAGATAGGTGTACGGACAGACAGATGGATATATACTTGGTTTTTTGCATATTTATATGCAAGGGCACTCTGAGCTTCCTGAATTCACACATATACACATCCACCCAATAAACACAAAATATATGCATACACATTGCCCACCTAATCACTAGACAACACATGCACACAATCTAGATACATGTGCACACATAGACACATGAACATATCCCTACACACAAACACACATATCCATGAACACAACATCCATAAAGAAACGCCAATACACATACGAATACATTTGCACATGTGTGTGGACACACATGCACTCCACACACATGCACATACATTTACAAACACCCATATGCTATACACATCATATTTGCTGAGAGAACAATAGCCTCAAAGAGTCATTCTAACTAAGTCTGAGAAAATAGAGAGATATGTTGGCAGAAAAATAGTTGCTAGAAACATGGTTTTTCCCCCCTAACATTTTTTCCTAAAATAATTCTTCAGCTTTAATAGAGAATATTTACTGGGAGATTGTGAGAAAATGAAAATAGGAGTTTGTCACCTGCTTTCCAATCGCTGCCTGTCTTGGCAGATGAGGAAATAGAGGGGTTTCATGGGGTTTCTAGAGGAGGGAGCCACAATGTCTAGACGTATACAATCAAAATCAAGAGAAACCCATCAGGGGATGATTTAGTGACTCAAGTTTGTAATCAGAAGCTTAAAAGGCAGTCTTAGCTCCACACCATTCACAGCACTTCTTAATGACTCAGGGCCTCAACGTTTCCTTTCAAATTAAAGAGATCCCGCTATGCTGCTGGGCTGGCCATGATGAGTCCCAGCAGCGATTTTAAATGAGATGTCAGAAACATGAGCTCCTCCGGGTCATGGGGTTTCAGCCTCATCCGGTAATCCTGACCACAGCCCAGAGGGGCGGACGGCTCCTCCTGAATTCAGGGCTTTGGGCTCCAAAACCTGAGCATTTTCCTGCTAATACTGATGATACTGTGAG
The DNA here is from genome assembly GCA_021461705.1 of Cryptotis parvus. Taxonomy (NCBI): domain Eukaryota; kingdom Metazoa; phylum Chordata; class Mammalia; order Eulipotyphla; family Soricidae; genus Cryptotis; species Cryptotis parvus. The sequence goes on from JAJIBD010002842.1 coordinate 215,957, forward strand.
CAGCAGGCTATTGACCAGGATTTGAGAAGTCTCCTGAGTGCTTAAGCCAGGGAGAAATGAAGACAGAGCACCTCAAAGGGCGTGAGAAGACAATCAATAAGATCTGGGACCAGAGAGAGAGCACGGAGGATAAGGTGCTTGCCTTGCATGTGGTCACCTAGGTTCAATTCCTGGCATTCCAAATGACCCCCTGAACCCAGCCAGGAATTATTCCTGAACTTTGAGCCAAAATAAACTCTGAACACTGTTGGGTATAGCCCCAAAACAAAAACAAAAACAAAACAAAACAAAAACAGGCAAAGCTTGTTACTTCTTAGAGAATTGTCTGTCCTCATCCATGGAACTAGCCATTAGTCATCTAGGCTGTGTGTGTTTGGAAATTTCCCACCTATTCCCAGCCCTTTGTGTATCACAAAGTCCTCAGTAAGGACAGGAGAAATAGCGCAGCAGGGAAAGCACTTGCCTTGGACAAGGCTGACCTGAGTTTGAGCCCTGGCAAACAGGGCTCTGAGCACATCTGTGACATCTGAGCACAGCCAGAGTAAAACCTGAGCACCGCAGGGTATGGCTACAAAATAAAACCCCAAAAAATGTCTGAAATCAAATCTCCTTGCACTGACTCTTAGACGCAATGCACCAGCTATGAGCATTCCACTGCTCTTGAATGGGTGTGAGTTGAGAAACAAAGAAAAGAAAAAGACGCTAATCCAGATTGCTTTCTACTCTTAAATGAAGAACTTTCTTGTCATCTAATTGTGATGGTTCTCAGATGAAGACTTCATAACTGCATGAAACATCCAAACGGTAAATTCCAGGAGGAAGTTAAACTGTCGATCCCGGCAGCGTTATTCCTGGTATTGGGCGGCAGTGCTTGATGGTCTAGACCTGGCATTGCATATTTCAGGATTCTCTTCTTCCAGGTTTCTATGTGGCAAGGTCTTCCAGAGATAGGAAAAGATGATGAGGAGCAAGAGAGGAAGAGCAAAGAGCAGAGATGAGGGGCTGAAAGTACCTCTGTGTGCATTGCTGAGGCCACACAGAGGGCACTTGGAGCCTGATTGTGGCCAGTACAGTCTCAGCCAGCATGCTGTGAGTCCACTCGTTGTTTAAGCCTGGGGAACTGAGGAGCACACAGAGATGGTGGTGACACTCTGTTCCTACAACAGGCTTCCAACAAGCTTAGGCTTGAGCTGAGGGAAACGAAAAAGCAGAACTTCAGGCCAAGAAAAATCCCAAACTCCAACACTGCTTCAGAAGAAGCTTAGACTCAGCCTAATTTTTCTGGAAGTCAGGGGTGCAGAGGGCAGCATAGAGATTGTCCTGTACACATTCAAGAAAGCTGGAGCCTTGGTGTCATGCAATAGTCATTGATTTGAGGGCTCCCAGAATATTCCAAGGTAAAGGAAAATGTATAAATCACATATATGGGGATCCATGTCACAAGAGTAGGGGGTGACCACAGGAAGGAAGCCATGTTAGAAGGGGCCAAGGCTAGAAAAAGTTTGAGAAACTCACTGGTTTGGGACACACAGTTATGATAGCATGAATGTCTATTCTATTGATATATGCAGTGACTGTACCTTCATCGCCATCAAACACTCAAGCCCTCCGCCAATTTCCTACATTACTTGTAGCTCACCTCTTCATTCTTCTCGCCATCCTCTTCTACCCCTGCTTAGCAGTCTCAGTTTTGTAGTCTAAGGTCAAGGGTTAGCTACTGTTCTAAGGAAGTACTATCTACTTCCTTGGTTTGTTTCTCTATATACCACAAGTTAGTAAGATTATTTGCTATGTGTCCATCCAAAGCTTAGCAAATTGCATGATTCCACCTTTTACAGCTGCATACTAGCTAATGCTTTTGTGAACAAAACAAAGTTATTCAAGGACCCTCTGTGTATGGAAAGTACTAGGGTAATTATTTTGATTCTGAAATATTCCTAACCTTTAGATGTAAATATTCTAAGCAAATAACCCTGGTAAAACAAAAGAAAAACTGAGGAAGAGAGAGAAAAGATGAGAAGTAAAAAGAGACCAATGTCTCAGAACACATTTGAGTAAAGAGGGATTGATCAGTCAAATCACATGATACAAGAAGTCAAGCAGAAAAGGGTGAAAGAGCCCTGATTGGTTTAGTCAATGACGGAGTACCTAGCAAATGTTCCTGGCCACAACAACCTTGATTCCTTGACTCCTAGACTTTCCTTCACTTCTAGGGCAAGACCTCCCACTCAGAGCAACCAGGGAGTGCAGGGAGGAGAATAAGAACAGAAAATGGGGTGGGAGGGGGCAATTCCAGATGGAAGGAACTAAGGGCCATCCACGTGCCCTCACACAGTTAATGGAATTCTGCTTAAACTGCTTCTCCCCTTCCCTCCCCACGCACCTCCTCCCAAGTCAGAAATTGGAGCTAATGGTAAAAACATTCCATATGTTCTGATTAGCTACAACCTCATTATCTTGCTTCGCCTTGCAATGCAGCCCTTCAGTTAATGAAATCTGGTGCTGGAGCAAATGAGTCCATGTAGGAGAGGGCCTGCAATGGGTGGTAGTAGAGTTGCTGTGTTTTTTATGGGCTTTTTCAGCTTGTACTTGTGATGCCTCCTCTCCCACATTCCCCCAGTCCCCTGCTCCCGGTTAGGGAAAGAGCTAAGAGGAAAGGAGAGAGAAGAGACAGAACTTGAAACAACCTCCAAATGCAAACAACTGAAACAGCAATCGCTATATTTCAAAGCCAGTGCAAATTAGACGAAGCGGCCGCAGAAGCCAAATGGAAATCGTAATTCTTCCAGTCCCTTGCTGCTCTGACACGTGTAATAGGTTTGGCAAGGAGTCAAGGGAAATGGGGGCCAAGCCGCGGTATGTTTCAAAGAATCTCAAAGAATCAAAAGGCTGCTCATTGTAGGGAAGCCATATTTCTACCCTGCTGGGGGGGGGGGGGGGGGGGGGGGCGGCGTCTGGATGCTGCTGGACAGATCCAGCCTTCCTTGGAGATACCCAGTTTCCCCAGGTCTCTGGGGAAACTGGACGCTACAAGAAGAGCGCCGGAATCTAAACACTCACACCATCTGCGTGGTGTGAATGGTAGAATTGACACAACCAGGATGGAGCTGGGGTGGGCTAGCTGTAGAGCACCCAGAAACAGAGAAAGAGAAACACCCCACTTCCAAGAAGACTAGCGAAGCTGTGGAGGATTCTGGAAAGGCTTAAAGAGCCAGAGAAGGGGTGAAGACGAGGCGACCAGGAAGGGAGGAAACTCTTCAGTTCCAGCACTCTGCTGAGCCTTTTCATTTGACCCATTGGGACAGCTGCCAGCCTGCCTGCCTCCCAGGAAAGAGTGAATGCCAGAATCAAAGGACCAATCCTTTGCTCAGAGAATTAGGGTCGGTCAGAGTCAGAATTTGAACCCAGTTTTTCCTATCATCAAAGATTGCTTTCTCCCCAAGGGCCCAGGTCAGCACACTTTTCCATAAAGTGCCTAAAGCCAATATTTTTCCATTCTGCTGGCTGAGAGGTCTCCATTGCAACTAGTCAGCTCTGCCCAGGCCCTGCAAAAACAGCCACAAAGTGACAGAATTTGGGGGAATGTGTGGACATGATTATGTTTCAATAAAACTTTATTTACAAGATCAGGCCATGAGTCAGCTTGACATAGGGGGCTATAATTTGTCACCCCTCCCTAATTTAATGCCAGAAAAGAAAAAGGAAAGGCATAGGCAGAATTGGGGTAGGCGGCAAGGAAGAGTAGTAGCCTTCAGATTCAGACTACAACGGAAGCAACCCAAAAGTGATTTACTCACTTTCCTGCTGACAACATGGCCCAAGGGTTGGAGCACAAATTTTATGTAAGACTATTTCATTGATTTTAAGTCTAGCTAGTTAAATAATCTGGGACCTGTTACTTAACATTTCTTTTTCTCTTTGTTTTCTCTTGTATTAAATGGTGATAATAGGGGTCAGAGCGATAGTCCAGCGGGTAGGGCGTTTGCCTTGCACGCAGCCTACCCGGGTTAGATCCCCGGCATCCTATATGGTCCTCCAAGCACTGCCAGGAATAACTCCTGAGTGCACAGCCAGGAGTAACCCCTGAGCATCGCTGGGTGTGACCCAAAAAGCAAAAAAAAAAAAAAAAAAAAATGGTGATAATAGTGGCACCAAGCTCAGGAGTTCTGGAAGAATTCAATGAGATAAAAACCTGGAGTGTGCTTCTCAGAGTCCCTGACACATAATAAATATTCAGTGAAAATTAGCTGCAATTATTTCTGCAGCCCCTTAGCCATCAAAGGCCCTGCTTTGTGGCTCTCATCACCTCTTAATGGAGAAGACAGGGAGACTGTAGGTTAAAGAAAGGATGGTGCTCCAAGGTCAGCAGCTGGGAAGGGTTGGTGCTGTAGGAGCTGGCTTCAGCCTAAAGCTCATTGTCCTCCATCCCACTGTGAAGGCAGACACTAGCCGGATGACCAGACTTAGGGAGAACAGGAAGAGTAAGCAAAGATGCGGATCCACTTACACCCAAGTCTAGAGAGTAGGTTCCTCTCGGCAATGCCCAAAAGGAATTGCTTACCAGCAATTCTATCTGCAGCTCTCCAGACACCACACTCTAGGATTTTTGGCAACCTGAGAAATATCAAGTGCAAACAGCCACTTTCTCTGAGAGCTCCGCATTCCATGGAAGCCTGTGGGTGCAGAATCAGCGGCTCTCTTCTTCAGAATCTGTAAGGCTCTGGGCTGTGAGAAAGGGAAAGAATTCATGTTTTCAGGAAGGGCAGTCAGTAAAATATCTCTAGGGTTCAAATAGTCCAGAGTTTAGTTATCCAATAGGAGCAGGGGAAAAGCTCCAGGAGGAAGAGACAAAGGCCTTCACCAAGATGAACCTGAAACAGAAATTGCTACCTTGTTTGCTTCTCAACACAGGTTCTTCTTTAAAGATACCTGTTGGGTATATTTAGCTTCCAGCTACACTTAGCTTGCAGCCCCTCCCAGGTCTGCTAGGGATTCTTTGAATCAGCTCTGGGTGCTTGAAATGCCAGAAGGTCACCTGAAAAGCTGCATTTCAATAGAGCTATTTGCCTGTATTCATCTCTAGATAGCCCAGCCCACAATGGGAAGTTTGGGAGGATTTTTAGCTATAAAATAAGCTGCAAGAAGAGAGAAGTCTCTTTCGCCATTTCAGCTTCCCTGCCTGTCCGTCCTCTCCGTTTTCTGTTGGGCCCTCAACACGTGGTGGCAGCCATCTTGGCCTACACGTGGCTGGGGCCTAGCTGGGAACCCAGAGTCCAGAGTTTTCCCTGCTCTTGGATTGTATATTGGAAAGTGTGATAGTAAAGCCCTTTTAAAACTGCGCTTGAGTCCTGAGTTTTCATCCATTCCCTGCCGGCTTGGGATGTAGAATGGAACTCACTTCCTGGTATTGTTGGGGACCCCAGCTGCTCCCCAACAGATACCCATGGAGATGGGGAAATGATATTCTTTTTCTGTGAAGCTACAACCAATTACCATAAATTGCATAACCTTATGAGAGGTGTGAATTGTTCTTTCAGGGTGCTCCAGGCAAGAAGTGTGCCCTCTAGGAGTCAGGTGACTAATTCCATCTGGGCCCTAGAGACACTGAGCCTTGGCTTTTCCAGTTTCTGGCATCCCTGGGCTTGCAGCCCCATCATCTTAGGCTCTTCCTCCATCCGCATTTCAACTTCTCCTTTTGTGTGTCTCCCTTCCAAGGATGCTTTTCATTGGTCTCAGGGCACACCCAGGTAAGTCAATGACTTCTTCATCTCAGGATCCCCAAGCACATCTGCAAAGACTCTCCCCACACCCAACCACCCCCAAACCCCAAGTAAAGTTCCATTTGCAGGCACCATGACTCAATCCAGATAAGGGGCCTCCTTGTCTGATTCAGAATCAAAGCAGCAGTTTCTGATTGGGGAGAATCCTGGAATTCCATGTGATAGAATGTGGAGAACTTTTCTTCTCTCTTCTAATCCTTCTTTATACTTGGAAGGACGTAAGCTTGCCCCCCACGTTATTCCTCTCAGAGCTACAAAAGAGGCCTAGAATCTGATACTCTCTTTCCTGCTCTTTCTTTTTTGTACTTTTCCATTGCTCTCCCTGAGGAAATAACACACCTCCAATTCTCCTCCTCGCGTGTTTCTGCCTGGTCTGATTAGGTCAACGCTAGCCAGCTCAATGTGATTGTGCTTTTATAAAATGCACCATGCTGTCATCTTGGGTAAATGTCATCTTTCCCCTAAAACTTGCTTTCGCCAGGGACTTTAACTCTGCTCTGGAAGCTGCATTTGGAAGGCAGAGTCTTAGGAGGGGGATGAGACAGAGTCTTCTTCCTCCGTTCCAGTGGTGATTCCTGGGCATTCAAATAGGCTCAGGGAAAGGTTGATTTGACGCTAGCCATGGTAACTAAAGACAAAGGAAATAGACCTCCATTCTGACGCTCCCCTCTGAGCATTTTCTCCATTAGACATAGGAGGTGTAAAATAAACCATAAAAGGGGGCGGGGGACTAAGAGAGAACTGGCTGTCAAGCCCCTGGACTTTAACAGAAAATTGATGGCTTGTGTATTGTGTTACAAACACTGTGTGAACACATTTTTATGGGAAAATAAATGATCGATCAATAAATATCTATTAAGTGCCTATCATGCGTTTCGGACCATTTAAGTGGAGCTGATCGTTTAAAGGCATTTACTTAGGGCAAACATTTCTTTGTTTATGTGCCTGGCTCTGATGGGAATTGACCTGCGATGGCTAAAATTGTGTCACTAACACATGAAATTGCCTCAGAAGATGAGACTGTGGGAAGAGCAGGAATTAGCATGCATGCACAGCTCTGTGAAAGCTGAGGAGCAGGAAATTTGTCTATAGAGAATCTGGAATGATTCTCTGCAAAGTTCGTTGTTTGAAGACACCCACGAGTATGGCCAGCCAGAAACCCAACTGCAAGAGGGTGAAGCCATGAGCCTGATTCTAGAAATAGCTATGCTTGTCCCTTGGAGTTGGAGTAAATGGATTTTCGCTGACTGTCACTGCCCAGAAATTCCCATTGCCTGTCAGCAGCAAGATACTTAATGAAGCGACACACTTAATGAAGGATATGTGTGTGCCATGGTGTGTTCTCTTAATTAAAATTTTAATATGTTTGTGGTAAAGGGGCTGAGGTCAACGAAGCACAGGAATGAAATGCATTCAAACTGCTTCTTATGATGTCAGAGATGTGAGAAATGTCCAGTGAATGGTAGTCACCATCATTAAGACCTCTGCAGGATGTCATTGTGTGACACTAACTCTCTGAAGGGATCTAAAAGGAGGCAAGAGGAGCATGGTATGTGTCCATCTCAATGTGGCATATTCTTTTGTTTTGTTTTGTGGGGGTTTTTTTTGGGGGGGTGCTTTCTGGGTCACACTCGGTGAGACTCAGGGGTTACTCCTGGCTCTGCACTCAGGAATTACTCCTGGCGGAGCTCAAGGGACCATATGGGATGCTGAGGATCAAATCTCGGTAGGCCAATTTCAAGACAAACACCCTCCCGCTGTACTATCACTCCAGCCCCAGAATATTCTTGAGAGGAAAGACTAACTCTGGGCCTCAAGTTGCTGCCTAACTCCTCTGCCAAAGAAGGAGCAGAGAAGGAGTTGTGTCATAGACTGTCATGGCCCGCACCAACACAGAATGACATTCATTTCCTGCACATCTGGGTCAGCCCCATTGTGGAAGGTTGGGATAAATGTAACTCCTGCCTACTTGTTAACATTTTCATCTGAGAAGTGGGGCAAGGAGGACTGACTGTTTGATCTCTGCCTACTGGAATTTTAATGATTCCATGACTCTGTTTGATGTTGAAATGACCAGCATTGGAATCCTGCTAGACTTCTGAGATTATTCAAAGATGAATATGATCCTTTGCTGTAAAGTTCCGTAAAGCAACTATATTGAAGAAAACAGAATCAACACACCACAGAAAAGAATTAGAGCTTAACCTAAGCATACGTTTCCCTATGGTTAAAAATAACACTCAGAATACATTGGTGTTTACAAAATAAATAATCTAGATTAAGCATCAACTGTTCAGGACCCAAATTTCACAAAATTTGAACACACCATGAGAGTTTTTTTGTTGTTGTTGTTGTTGTTTCTTTGTTGATGCTTTGTGGGTAATATAACCAGCAATGCTCATGGGTTACTCCCAGCTCTACAGTCAGGAATTACTCTTGGTGGTGCTCAGGGGCCCATATGGGATGCTGGGGATTGAACCTAGGTCAGCCTCATGCAAGGCAAACACTCTCTGCTGTACTATTTTTCTAATCCCTTGCATCATTACAGGCTTCCTAAAAATCCTAGTTTTCTTTTTCATATCTCGCTAAGCTTCAGTCTCCTCATCTTTGAACTCTTAACTGCAGGATTAGGAAGAGAGACGATCACGATAAAGAGCCCAGGACATACTAAACTAACTCAATAAACTGAGTTAACTTTATTGCTCTAGGTAGCCGCTTTCGCTAATGAAGTCCAATAACAGAGGGCAACACATCCACAAGCAAGCTCAACCCCTTGCTGAAAGTTCTCATTAAAAATTTACCATCTCTTTTCCTGGGAAAAGTGGGGTCATAATTTGGCCCAACAGATGCCTGAATCCAATTAAATGCTGTCCTTCTAGGTCATATAGCTCTCTCTGCACTCATTCTCCTCTAGTTCACAAGGACAACTCCATCTGGTGTACGGTTCTATGATCCTGGCATCCTTGCTTTGACCTCATACTGTCTGACTGACTTTGGAGCAGCACCAGAGCCTCTGACACTAATGTCTCCCATAGACCTTATGTGGCTGGACCATAAACCTCCATAAACCGTAAACCACATAGCTGGACAATACTCCATAACCAAGGCAATGAAGCTCTAAGCTGCAGGGGACCAACCTCTTCTCTATTTTATAATGCTTCTATTCTTAGGAACTATACACAGAACATATTCCCTTCCTTCATAAGGCTGTTTTTCCAAATATGTAGGTTAACAATAAAACATATTCCAAATACAAGTCCGGCAGCTGAACCAGAGTAGAAGCCAAGGATAAATCTGGATTTAGAGATGGACTCCAGAAACTTCGAAACAACAGCGCTCTTCTGCCAACATAATTATCCACTAAAGGTGGCCAAGCCGTAATCCCTGGAACCTGAAAATATGCTACTCTGCACAGCTAAAAGGACTTGGTAGGTATGATTTGAGGACCCTGAGCTGGAGAAATAGTTGTGGATGTTCTGAGTGGGTCAACACAGTCAGCAAGGGAGTCAACTGCAAAAGAAGAGGAAATGAGAGGTCAGGGTGATGGGAGGTGTAAAGAAAAACTTGTCCTACTCTTGCTCCCTTTGAATCAAAAAGAAGCATCCACCAGCCAAGGAATGTAACAGCCTCTAGAATCCAGAGAAGGTAGGGAAATAGATTCGGCTCTTCAGTCTCCAGAAGAGATTCAGTGTGTCCACGCCATAATATTAACCCCAGGAGATCTGAGCGAGACTTCTAAACTGGAGTATGAAGATGACAGATTTTGATGGTGTTTGAAATCACTTAATGTGTGGTTATTTTCTTTGAGAACAATATAACCTACACACTCAAGAAAAACAGAGCAAAGCATAAGACGACAAGGAGGAAGATTTGTTATTTTAGTAACAATTGGAAAGTTAAAAGAAATGAGAATTTTTTAAAAAAATCTGTTTCTAGGCTTTCTACCCATGGTCAATGACAACGTTCAGAGCAATGTCCAATTGCCATGAGGTCATAATCTCAGAGACTGAGTTATCACTTTACAGCTTAAAACTCTCTCCCTACTCCACCCAGTGCTCATAATAAAGCCCAAAACTGCTTACAAAGCATAATCCAACCACAATCAACTCTCCAGTCAATGCCCTTCCATTTGCCCCATGCTCCTAATGACAGGCACTGTTCCAAATATATTGACTCTCTGACAATCCATTTGGCAAATATAATCCATCCAGTCATGTCCCCATATATTTCACTGGTTGTTCCATTGTCTGACCTGTATTCGATCAACTTGCAAGGCTGTAGTGACCCTCAAGACGTTGTTCCAGCATATTTCTTCCTTAGAACATTTTCTCTGACCAAGCCTCAAATTCAGTATTGTATTTCTGTGTGGACCATGACAACTTGTATATTTCTTTGTTAAACAGGACTGTGTTTTGGGGGACAGAGCCTAATTCATTCTGAGTTCTAAGCATATGATACCTTGACTCTCTTCCTTGGGGAAGTAGGATACATAGTCCAAAGTATAAAACAAATATCACTGTGATATAAATAGTGATAGAAATAAATGACTGGAAAAAACAAGTTAGGCAGAGAATATAAATTTTCTGCATAGAAAATTTGAGCTGAGTATATACTATATAGTATGGAAAGTTAGTCAAGTGAGTAACTTTAGTACTGGAATCACTTATATCACTTGCATCACTTGTCTTCCTGTTGATCGATTTGCTTGAGCTAGCGCCAGTAATGTCTCCATTCATTGAGAATGAGGTCCATTACTGTTACTGTTTTTGACACATCGAATACACCACAGGTAGCTTGCCAGGCTCTGCCGTGGTTCTGGGTTCATCCCAAGGAGCCCAATCCTTTTCTATGTTAGAACATCAACCATCCAGGGCCCACAGAGCAGAGACCTGAGTGTAGACAAGCCTGTCTCCTATCTGCCACCTTCCGACACAGCCAGGCACCACAGCCACACCTGCAACACCTCGAGATTTGTACATAAAAACTGCTATCAACAACAAAAATACCAAATGAACCTCTGAACATGCCTGGATTCACATCCTTAACAGTTTCCTGTTGGGGAACCACTGATGTCCCCAGCAATACCAAGAAATGAGTTCACTTCTACCTCAGAAGCCAGCGGGAATGGATGAAAACTCAGGAATCCGGCACAGTTTTAAAAGGCTTTACTATCACAACTAACCAAAACTGGTGGTCAGGAAGCTGAAGAGATAGTACAGTGGGTGAGACATTTGCCTTGCTTGCACTCAACCACATTCTATCCCTAGCACCATGTATGGATCCACACCCTGCCAGGAGTGACCCCTGAGCACAGAGGCAGAAGTAAGCCCTGAATAGTGCTAGGTGGGGTCTGAAGCCCGGGGAGGAGGAGGAGAAGGAGGAGGCGGAGGAGGAGGCAGCGGGGCAGACGGTGAGGGGCGGACTGACGGAGGGAGAGGATGCCTGGGGCAGGGGGTCCCAAAGCGCCTGCCGGAGCTGCTGGAGCCCCAGCCACTCACAAGGCGCCCAGGAGGGATGGCGGGTTCTAGCCCTGGCCTGCCACCCCAGCAGAGCCTTGCAACAAGCCAGACGGCCCCCACTCCATGAGGGCCTCCATTTTCCACATCCAGACTTCCCTCTCATCAGAACGCCACCCAGCAGACCAGCCTATCACAGCCTGGCTGCGCGCCACAAGTGGCCGCCTGGTTCATCAATAAATGCTGGATTTAGAGATGACTACAAGAGTATGCCACCCTCATGGCAGAGCCTGGCAAGCTACGCATGTTGTATTTAATATGCCAAATACCAGTAACAATTATAGACCTCATTCCCATGATCTGATGGAGTGGATTGAGGTTCTTTATGTTCCTGGAGCAAGCAGATGCCCTTGGGCTCTACTAGCATGAGAAAGGACATATGGAGATGTTACTGGGGCCCGCTCGAGCAATTCGATGATGAACAGGAAGACAGTGATACAGTGATACAGTGCTAGGTGTTGCAAAACACAAAACAAAACAAAAAACACCTGTGATCAGTTTGGCACCCAAGACACATGTCAATGTGACAAGTCACACTCATATCATGGATCTTTGAGAGGAGGCAGAGGGACAAAAAAAATGCACCATACCTCTGTGATCTTCTTCCAAATACTCCATTTCAGTAATGGAAAAACACCAAGCAAATGCCTTCTGAGAGAGAGGCTTTACTTAACCAACACTCCTTGACGCTATCCAAGTCCTCCAAAACAAAGGAAGAGCTGAGAAACTGTAACCCACAAAAAAATAAGGCACAAGAGGACTTAATATCTTGTGAGATATAGAACAGAAAAGGACTAAATACTAATGGAATATGAATAAAGTATAGACTTTAATGAATAATAATGTGTCACTATTGGTTCATCAATTGTGACAAATGTACTACAAGCAAGGTGTCTATAATTGAGGAAACTGTAGCGTATATGAGTATTCCATAGTTTCCTGTACAGTCTTTACAACTTTTCTGTAAACAAAAATGTGTTCCAAATAAATAGACAATTTTGTAATTCAAGGAGTCAGCAAAAAGGTAAAAGACAGATATTTTAATTTTCTGTTTGGTCCTATTTTCCTTAGGGAATTCACATGTTTGGAGTTTCATTCCACGTAGATTGGATTAACTTTTCCCTACTTCAGAATGAAGAGAGTTGATGTGAGCCAATCAAAAGACTCCCTCGCCTTGACTACTGTGCTTGTTCAGGAGTGGACACAAGATCCAAGCCAATCCCATGAGAGTCAACTCCCAGACAATTGTGAGAATACTGGGAGATGTCCTTCCCCCTCCCCGCCAGGCTCACTGAACTGGCAGCCATTCTGTTACTGCAAGCATCTTGCCTGGAGGCCAAACAGAAAATCGAGAGAAGGAAAGAGACAGACAGATTCTTGATGGCAGCCTTTGAGCTCCTGGAAGGCCATGTTCAAGTGAGTAGGTTTCCTCCATCTTGAAGATAGCTGAACCACTCTAAATTCTTTTACTTGAGCCAATTTCAACCGGGTTTCCATCAAAGGCACTGGGTCTGGGCATAACGTTACAGGAGGCCAGAATATACCAGATAGATATGAGGGGGTGATGCTTATTCCTAGCTTATACACATTTTTCGTCTCAAACCTCTGTTGCCAAGTTGAGACAATATGGGACCAACTTTTGCAATCCTTCCTTCTGGAGACAGTGGTGACTTAGTTAACAGATAAAGTCAAGAAAGGCAAACAACCAAGTAGGAATCCACCCTGCATGAGCCTCCTTTTGTGATATACTGGCCTGCAGATTTGCTACTTTCTTCTTCATAGCTGTCCCCAGGGACAGGAGAGCCACAAACATCATGTTTAGGGCCCATGCCTGTACACAAGAGGTCCATCCTTCTCTGACCTCACTCCTGAACTTTGATAAACTTAATGCAGCTGTGTTGGGTCAGGAGGTTGCCTTCACAGACCCAGCTTTCATGTGGCAATGTCATCCTAAGTTCTCAGTATGGGGTTCAAACAAGGATGGCAGGTTGTGGCTGCAGACCCAAGACACACTCTCCACCTAAGCATTATCTGGAATTAATGGGATCATTTCCTTCAGGTTGTTTTGGCGTTGTTTTCCATTTTGTTCATGATTCAGTGTTGAGAGAAAGGGTAAAATTTATTCCCCTTCCCAAACTGAGACAAGAGAATCAATTTAGGAAAAAGAGTGGAGAACAATCAGAGCTATGCCAAAGAAGTTATTTGATGGTCCTTGTCTAATATGGTCTTCACTGCATGCATGGACAGAAAAAAAAATTTGCACAGAACATCTTTGTAAAACTGTAGGAGTGGTCAAGCTTCCTCTAGCTTCTGAGAAAATGACTTCTCTTGTTGTGAATTTCAAGGCAAGCACATATATAAAATTTGTAGGAAATCCCTTATCTTTCCTGCTACCCTCAATGGAAGCTGAATGAAAACTAAAAGCATGATGATATTGGACACTAAGTAAGCTACAGGGTATATTGATCTGACTCTCCAAGAATTTTCTGGGTCTATAGGTGTAAAAGGGCTTATTTACCAGACCCTACTTCTGAATGAGCCCCTTTCTTCCTCAATTCAGCAGAAACTCCCACGTTTGTGGGTGTTGACTTTAAATAATTTGTTAATGGTGCTAAAAAATGTTAGACATGTTCTAAGAATTGCAATAAGGGAACTCATGTCTGGAGTCAGGTTTGGAAAAACTCACATTCTTTTTGCATAAAGAACTTGTGCGATTATCTTATTTTCTCAAGTAAGAATTTCTTCTGTAAATAATTCACAGTAATGGGCAGTGAGCTAGCTGTGAGGGGAAGTGGTAAATTATTTACAGTACTGGAGGAATGTGAAATCTAACACAATATGGATGGAGACTTAGGGACGTGTTAGGGATAAACAAGAGCAGTTTCCATGGGAGAAGAGGGTGGTCATGAACAAATTCAATAATACCCTTGAACTTCTTAGAGAGACGTCCTCTAAGACCTGCTGAGCTTTGCTTCTGGGAAGGCTACCAGCAAAGAGCACAGTCAAAATATTCCCTATTAGCACTTGAGGAGCAAAGAGCACAGTTAAAAATATTTCCTATTAGCACTTGGTTTTATCTATGGGTCTCGAATCCCATAAGGGGCAGACAATGCCTGGGTGTCTTTTCCATTGGAGAGATGAAGAGGAGAGAGAGATAGAACTGGAGTAAGTCAGAATTCCTTTTGATAACTGGAAGGAAGTTGAAAACCTGAGTAATCTCAAGCACCAATCCCTTTCAGAATTTCACAATACTCTGACCTGTGCCTCTGTCTAGGAACTACTGCTACATCCACAGACGCAGAATGGAGGCGAAACTTTGACCCTTTGCATCTTTCTTGTGATGGCCTAATCATGCTTATTGTTGTAGGTAAAAAAAAAAGGCTTCAAAGAAATGTTTAAAAACTAGCTTGGAAATAATAAAGTTACTCAACTGCCATGTACATAGAAAATAAAATTCTGTCTACTTATAATCTCAGCACTCCGTCCACCCCAGAAAAGTGATCTGTAGTGCTGAAGTTCAGTACATACAACTCTCTGGACTTTCTTTCTGCCCAAGAAGTAGGATCAGCTTTACAGTAGGAATAACTCTGGCTCCACCTTGAGACAAATTTCACCCGATGGTGTAACAGTTGTGAGTTATTCCCCCAGTCATACCCTGCTTCCTTGTTGCTTTATTCTACAAAGATGTATGAGCCCATCACATGCTGGCAATACAGTTGAAGTGATGAAAGGAAACACACATCGTTTGTTTAAGCTCCCTGGTGGAGCTTATTTTCTAGGCTAGGGAAGGTGGGAGTGAGGGTGAGAGAGCCAGAGCAACATCGATAAGTAAACTCCATGGTAGACCAGAAAGATTGTCATGCTGAAGTGAGAAAAAAGCCAAGAAAACGAAGGAAGAGGAGAAGCAAGAGCATGCTAGAATTATCTTGTTTCAGAGTTGAAGCCCAAGAAGAATCAAGGAATGTTGAGGACTCTTGTCACCATCTTGCAGAAAACTCCAAAAGTATTCCAGAAAATGGAAATGCAGAGGCAACATCCCTGAGAAGGTTACAGGTAAACAATTCACCTGGTAGGTTGGGGAGCAGTGAGGAGGCACCCAAAGCTGGACCAGAGATGGTGAGAGAAAGGGGAAGGTAGGAAATGCCAGTGAGAGGTGATACAACACAAGGCAGTCCATGGCGCCTGAGTTGAAAGAATCAATGACATTGTGGTCAGCAAGAGTCACAGGGTTTCGAACAGAAATCATGTGATCATATGTACATTTTTCCACCTTGCTTTCTTTTTATTTCAAATTTTTATTTCTGCACCATAATATACAATACCATTAATAATAATGTTTCAAACATTATGATACTAATAACCTCTCAGTATTTGTATTGCAAACCATAATATCCAAAAGGAGAAAGGGAAAGAGGAAGAAGAAAAGTGCCTGCCATAGAGACAGTCTGGAGGATGGGTGGGATGTGGGAGGGAAACTGGGGACACTGGTGGTGGGAAATGTGCACTGGTGGAGGGATGGGTGTTGGATCATTATATAACTATAATCCAATCATGAACATCATTGTAACAGTGTAGCTCACTGTGATTCAATAAATAAATATTTGCTACCATAGATTGCAAATAATAATAATAATGTTTCAGACACACAATGTTGCAACAACCCATCTATCACCAAAGTGTTGGCACTCTTGAACCAATGTCTAAAGGTCCCTTTCCTCTCTCCCACCTCACTTTACCCTCTTGGCAAACTCAGTTCTGTAAGCTGATTCTTAAGGTCTGTTGCCATTGGCCATTTGTTATTTCCTTACTCTGTTATTTTTATACTCCACATATGAGAGAGGTCATTCTCCATTTTCCCTCTCCTCTCACTAACTTCACTCAGTATAATCCCCTCTCGTTCCATTCACACAGCAGCAAATTGCACAATTTTATATTTTCTTATAGCTGAAGAGGATTTCACGGTGTATGTAGACCACAATTTATCACTTAAAGGCCCTCTCTCTGTCTTTTAAGGTTGGGCTAGAGTTTTGAGAGACAGAGCTTGCCTTCCATTGGCATGAGGCAGTGGGGAGAACTAGGATGGTGAAAGGGGTCAATAGTGCAGCTCTAAATGAAAAGCGCAGGGTACACAGGAGAGGACACGAAAGATGGCTACCATTACACAGGTCATTTTCAAGGGACAAGAGTCATTTTCATCCTTGTCCCATAGGTACAATATTGATTCACTTGGTGAAGAACTGGAAATTCTACAAAATGACATCTGTTTCTTTGCCCTCTTCCTTGCCTATCTCCACATGTTATGAAGAAAATCGAACCTCTATCAGATCTTCTCTCTGGAAGAAAATGTAGACTAGAATCATGTGCTTCCCCTTTAAGAAAAGACTTGACTTTAATCAGTAAAATGCTTTGCTCTCTGGAATTGTTTTCGCTAAGAATAACAAGTCCCAAATCCGATTTCATTTCTGCTTCATGCTATTCTTTCTATCTCCCTAAACACTTGACACCCAAGAAAGAAAATAATGACAACCACACAAACAAAAACTCCTTTTGGCCTGGGCCATTTTTTCCTCAGAG
The DNA here is from genome assembly GCA_021461705.1 of Cryptotis parvus. Taxonomy (NCBI): domain Eukaryota; kingdom Metazoa; phylum Chordata; class Mammalia; order Eulipotyphla; family Soricidae; genus Cryptotis; species Cryptotis parvus. The sequence goes on from JAJIBD010002842.1 coordinate 232,827, forward strand.
AGAACCCAACATTAAGACCCTTTTGCTTCCATAGGTTAAAGTGTATGCAACATTTTTTAGATAATTACTTAAGTCACAAAACAATGCCTGTGAAAGTGTGTGCATATTCATAAATCCTATTGGCAGTGCAAACTGTGCTTTCTATAGAAGCATTGTCTTCAGAGCTGTAAAAAGCTTGTTGTATCTCTTTTCTGGCGGAGAGTGATGATTTTTCTGGTTCCTATTCTTACTGCACAAAATCATTTAATAAAGTGATTTCTGACTGCTTTCCTGAAATCCCAAAAAATGCCAAGCTCTGGACTTTATTGATGATTATTTTTGACACGAAGAGCTAAATGCAATTGCTAGACATGGTATGAATGTCATTGGATTCTGTATCAATTCCGTGAGATAGCATTCATTCCACAAATATTCACTGACTGTCCACTCGGTGACATAGTTATGTGGGATACTGAAAGGAGAAGAAACACAGCCCCCGCCCTCAAATGGTCCAGACTCATGGAGACAAAGTCAACCAACAAGAAAGCTCAACTCAGCCATGCTTAGAGGTCTATAAATGCACGGTGTTAACTAAAACAAGAACTTAGCATTAGAGTCAAAGAAACCCTCTCAGAGGTCACAGAATTTCCTGACAAGTGGGGCATAGGACAAATAAAACAGGTACGGAAATGACCCTCCATGACCAATGTTGGAGAGCTCCAAGTGTATCCAAGCCAATATGGTAAGACCATCCCTTGATAATGCAAGTAAATTATAGGACAGTTCTTCATAGCCCATTCTCATCTCCTAGGAGTCTGGAACATTCCAATCCCCTGATACCTATGCCAAGAAACCACAATGCCGACACGAACAAACTCCAGTGTCTTCCTTCTTGAGTCTCATGGTCTTTTCATCTCTAATTTTATTCTCATAGCACAAAACAAAGCACTTTTTTTCAACTGGATTCGTCTCGGAGATGTTGATCTGTCTGTTGCCAGCACTTACATTGTGAAGGTCCCAGTCCCCACATCTATAAAACACGGGCTAGTAGGCTGACTCCCAGGACACCGCTGATGAGTGATAATATGTGAGACAGTGCAACTTCATATCCCATGGGCAGCTGCTATTCATTCTGTATTTTATTTGAAAAAGAATAAATTTCATATTTTATTGGAAAAGCAGGAAAATTAACTCAGTGTCACTTTAGAGTTGGGGAAAGGAAGGAGAAATTATTAAGAATTCTTGGGGGCAATGTAATAGTTCAGTGGGTAGGGTGTTTGCCTTACACGCCATTGACCCGGGTTCAATCCCTGGCATCCCATATGGTCCCCCAAACACACCACCAAGAATGGTTTCTGAGTGCAGAGCCAGGACAAATCCTTGAGCATCGCAGGTGTGCCCCAAAAATCACACTCTGCCGGATATGAGAATGTATGAGAAAGGGGGAACAGGAAGTAGTTAATACTAGCCATAATCCAGAGAGTCAGAAAGAAGTCAATCTACCTTTGTTTTGCAGTATATGCCCTGCAATTATTGCAAAGCCTGGCCCCTAGCAGGTGCCCCATTAATAGTTTTCCACTGAATTTATATTTGTATATGATCTTCACATTGGAATCTGTCTAAGCAGCTGAAAAAAGATGTAGAAGCTGAAAAATCAATACAGGGAAATCTGTGTCATTGGTTCATCTATTCTGCCAGCTGGTTGTCCAAGGAGTCCTTTTTATTTTTATTATAATATATAATTACAAAAGTGTTCATATTTGGGTTTTATTCATACAGTGTTCCAGCGTCCAACCCTCCACCAGTGCCCATTTCCCTCCACCAATGTCCCATGATTTCTCCCCTCTCTCAGCCTGTGTCTATGGCAGGCAGTTTTCATTTCTCACTCTCTCTCTCTCTGTATCTCTCTCTCTTCCTTCTTTGACACACTGTGGCTTGCAATACATACAGTTAGAGATTATCATGTATATCCTTTTGCCTACTTTCAATGCTCAGTTCTATGCTGGTATTATCATTTACAAAATTATTAGTACACTGTTCCTTTCTTTGTATTGCCTAACCTCTGACTCCTACACATTTGAAGTAGGTTCTACACACTGACAAGACCTCCTGGTCCATGTTTTGTCGGTCTAAGTAGTTCTTTCATTCTTTTTTGTTATCCAGGACTTCCAACCAAGCCCCCTTCACTGTTTAACAAAAACACCCTTGCAAATAGTATCTGTTTATTAATGCTTTGATGAACTCTGCCACACATAGTCTTCAATAGCCCCCATCAGCTCTGCATTCCCAAGCCTTCCCATGCATTCCCATGCCACGTCTCTCAGCCAAAACACTCCTGTGGGAACCTACTCATCAAAAGGACAGTGTTTGAGTTAGAGTTAGGGAGCAATCACGAGAGTAAAACCCTTAGGAACAGAACACATGTCCTTAGCAGAGAGATCCCAAAGAGTTCCCTCACCCCTCCACCACCTGAGGACACAGCAAAAGACCATTGCGCTTACCAGACACCAACTCTCCCAGCTCCTCGTCCTTGCACTGTGTGAAACAGGAGTTGGTGGTTTCTAAGCCACCAGATCTAGCATATTTGAGTTATGGCCTTCGGTGTGGACCAAGAGAGTTTACATGGGAGTAGAGGCCAAGAGAGAATGAGCTGTTTGATTATTTGCCTTTGTAAGAAAAGTTTCTCTCTGTCTCTCTTTGTCTCTCTCCATCCTCCTCTCTCTCTCCTTCCTCTCCTCTCCCTCCCTCTGCCTCTCCCTCACAACCTCACTCTCTCCTTCCTCTCCTTGTGAGACAGTAGTATCCAGTAGAGACATTTTCCACAAAAATAAGGCCTGACCTTGAAACAGGGCATTCTCACAAGAATAAGGCCTGACCCTAAACAGGAAATTCTTGGCTCAGTGCCAGCACCAAGATACCCCCATTGGGCCTAACCAAAATAAAAGGGAAAAGACCTGGTTAAGGCTAGCAGCCCCAGATGGTGGTGATCTGATGTAATGTATGTGTTAACCCTGTCACAATTATTTAGGGAACCCTAACCACTCTGTCTGCTTCTGTACATCTGCTTTGCTTAAGATAAGAAGAATGCGAATGTGCATCCTAAAGGTTGTATGGAAGAAGGTATAAAAGGAAAGTGTGAAGACAAACTGGGGCCTTTTGAGTCTCTCTGGCTCAGGGGACCCTCAGTGCTCCTTAAGCGCTGAGCTAATAAACTTTCCTTTATCTACATTTCTGTTTCTGGGGAGTCTGTATTGAGTGAAAGCCTAACACCCTCTCTCCTCTCTCTTTCTCTTTCTCTCTCACTCTCTCTCTCTCCCTCTCTCTCTCTTCTCCCTCTCTCTCTCTCTCTCCACCTCTCTCTCTGACCCTTTGGTATCTGTATCTTCAAAGGAAAAGTGGAGCCACCTAGTTAAGAACAGAACTGAAGGAAAAGGGGAGTTTCCAAAGAAGACACAGGGAAGGCAGAGCTGAGAGGCTGACGCACATGCCTTCAACATCAACACCCCCACAAACAGCCTCAGTGACAGGGCAAGCTGTGACCTGTGCCAGCTAATCACCAATTACCAGGCTGTCAATCCAGGAGGGCAAAGCTTACTCATCACTGTCTATCTCAGAAAGGAGCCACCAGAGACTGGAGCCCCACCCCCAGTCCTGAAGCTCAAAATAGAAGCTGTTCCTAGAGCAAAGTCCACAGAATTGCCTGCGGAAAAACTCACTGGGAGCCTGAAGCTGAGTGGTAGGGAGTGGAGCAGTAACTTCTGTGCCTGGGGCCTCAACACGCACCTTAGCTCCATACCACAGTGCCTTGACCTTCACGACCTCCCAACATTCCATTCCATTTGGGGGATATATATATATATATATATATATATATATATATATATGGGGGATATATATATCCCCTATAGGATATATATATATATGGGATATATATATATATATGGGGATATATATATCCCCGATAGGCGCTGAAAAACTTTTGCTGTTTTACATGAAAATTTTTCTCTCATTTTATACTGTTTTTCCCTAAACAACCCAAGTACAAAATTCTCTTATAAATCAAAAGAGTGTTATCATAGTTGTGTTCAGAGCATTCCCCAATATTAGCAGCTAATTTACATAATATTCCTGCCAACTAGACTATCGGTGGCCCTGGACGAGACCAAACCACTTATCCCTCACCCCCTCCCTTTCTGAGGGGAAGCCCCTTAAATTAAGCATGACATGCAATGGATGCTTCTTATCTTCTGATAGAGGCTTATCAGATTTTTTATCTTATTTAATATTAAATGCATTACTATTTCATTAAACAGTTTGTGGCTGGAAAATCTATTTTGAAATGTTAGTGTGGAGCTAAGCATATTACCTATACCTTTCCTATAAAGGGAACATAATAATGTATTTGTGTTGCAAATACAAAGGCTGAGTTGCCCAGGAAACAGAGTCCAAGCGGAGAACCCACAAGCCAGAAGTCTGTGAAGGGTGCAGAGGATGGAAGTGGGGGAGAGGAGGAGAGGGCGAGGGAAAGGTTAAGCTGAGTTGTCATCTAGCTACAACAGAAGGCTCATCTGGGGAACTCTGGGGCTTGGGTGGAGAACACAGAGTAATATATAGCTGCAATATCATGGACTGCGTGCTTGTGTGTCCCTCAAATTCAGATGGCAAAGCTCTGACTGTAAGGCAACGGTACTTGGAGATAGGACCTTTGGAAGTAATGAGGGTTAGGTGAAGGCATGAAAGTTGCTCACCCTCAAGGCAAGAAGGCCCAATTGAGGGACATGGATTTGTGCTGAGAGAAGCTACTAGAGGAACTCCAGGTAGGTTTTCAGCATTCCTAGAAACTGGGGATGGATGCCTCAGTCCTGGAGTAGATCCTGGGCTACAAGCCGAAGCAACCACCACTGCTCACTCAATCCTGTACTTCACAAAGAGCACTCTGAGATGTGTCTGGAAGGCTCCATCCCTGGGGAAGGAGAAGCTGAGAAGTGTGTTTGTCTGCCTGCAATAACAAAATACCCCAGGGCTGGGTGACTCCAAGAGCAGAACTTGAGTTCTCGCCATTCAACAAGATAGAAAGACCAAGGCGGAAGTACTGAAAATTGAAGATTTATCCTGCAGATTTTGGGATTGTAGGTGACCACTGCTCTCACTGTGCTCAAATCAACCTTTTTTTTGCAGGGGTAGGGGTTAGGGGTCATAACCAGTGGTGTTCAGGGCTTGCTCCTAGCTCTGCATTCAGGAATTTCTCCATGTAATTCTTACCCCCGAGGACCATATGGGATGGTCCATATGAGGACCATATGACATGCTAGGGATTGAATCCAGGTTGGCCACCTGAAAGGTAAACACACTACCCACCATATTCTCTCTCTCTTCTCTCTCTCTCTCTCTCTTTCTCTCTCCCCTCAAATCAGCTCCTTAGAGGGAGAGAATGAAAGAGAGAAAGAAGAGAATATTGCTGATCAGGCCAGGGCCTCACCCTCATGACCTCATCTAAACCTCATTATCTCCAAAGGACTTTGCCATATGAATTTGAGGGGTGCACAACCATGCTGTCATGAGATTACATCTGAATTACTTGGTGTTCAACAGAGAAATAGATCAACAAGGTACGCAGATGTATATCTAAAATAATCTGTGATAAATGTCTTTACATGTCTAGTTTACATCTTTAGAAAGATATCTTAGTATCATTACCAAATATATCTTCATACATAGACTTATTTAAATATATTAATGCATCTCTTACATATAAGTATATTCATATATTTATTTATACACATACATAAGGAGGTTTATAAAAAGAAATGAGTTGCATGATTATAGAACCGAAGAGGTCCCAAGATCTGCACTCAGCACACCGGAGAGTAGCGAAACCCAACTGGAAGCTGAGTCTGAGTGCCAAGGCCTAGAAGGGGGAGCTGATGGAGAAAGTTCCAGTCTGATTGCTCACAGCCCCAAGACCCAAGAGCAACCAACATTTATATCCATGTCCAAAGGCAGGAAAAGACCAGCACTCCCTCCCACTCCAGCAGAAGGCCAAGCAGACGTTCTTCTTATTTTGTTCCATTGTTCTATTCAGATCTTCAACAGATGGGATGACACCCAGCCACACAAGAGAAAGCAATCTGCTTTACTCAGTCCCCCTCTTTAAATGTCACGCTCATCTGGAAACACCTTCTCTGACACACCAAGGATAATGTTTGACACACCAAGGATAATGTTTGGGAAATGGACACTTGAAATTAAGCATGTCATCACATCTGGTTCTTTTCTTTAACTGATATTCATCATCCCCCCACCCCCGCTTCATTAAACATGAGACTGTCCTAACCCTCAGTCAGCATCTTTTCTGGTCTCAGTGGCTTCACTATGTCCTTCTCAGGTTTGGCGTCTATCCATTCCGTCAAAATTGAGTAAGGAATAAGCAAGCAATACCCCATGGGCCACATAAGTGAGTAACTTGAGCAGAGAAGCCTGTTCTTCTCTGTCCCCATGGTCCCAAAGCAGAGTGACAGCCTGTGGGTAACTACAGTCAATCCTCATGAGGATGGAGACTTCATTTATCTGTTGGTCGTTTGGCATGAGGGTCCTAAAATGACTCAGAGCCAGGGCTGGAGCCATAGCACAGCGGGTAGGGCATTTGCCTTGCATGCGGCCAACCCGGGTTTGATCCCCAGCATCCCATATGGTCCCCCAGCATCGCCAGGAGTAATTCCTGAGCGAAGAGCCAGGAATAATCCCTGAGCATTGCCGGGTGTGACAAAAAAAAAAAAAAAAAAAAAAGACTCAGAGACAATGTTTAAATGCCATAGAATTCTTTCTCCATTTGTGCCTTGGTGGAAAATGTGCTTTCTTTCAACCTAGATCTCCAAACCCACAAAGCCTACAATGAGGAAAGGGGAAGGCAAAGATTCCTGAAGAATCTCTCAAGGGGTGATGATAACTATTAATTTGCCCAAAAACTAAAAAAAAAGTCTCCTATCTGCTAGTCATTCAAATGAGAGAAGAAAATAATCTATCTCAACCAGATGACCCTCCGCCATTCTCCATTTTAGAACCAATCAAACTGAAACTCATAGAGATGTAAAATTGCCCCCAGGTCACACTGGGAGTAAGCAGGAGAAGTGAACAGTGATTGGATCTCCCTGATGACCTTTATGGAACTGTGGACATCAGCTCTCTCTGAATGTCAGACCAATGAAGTCCAGTAGTTCTCTGAAGAAGAAAAAAATCACAATGTCCATTGTAGTAGCATAAAAAGTTCTGGAAAAGAATCCAGACATGGTTGGAATAGCCCAAGGCATGAACATGCTCAGGAAGAAATTACATGGGACTCCAAGGACCCAGAACACTCCAGCTTGTATATGGCTGTGTGAGAGCAAACATTCTGCCCCATGCACTCAAGACTCTTTATTAACCTAATTTTTGCAGTGAGTCAACAAGTATTCAGCCCCTGCCAGGGTACAAGACACTGTGACAGATGGCAGTGCCCAGGCTGGGGAATATATTGCATATTTCTGCCAAAAGGAAACTAGCCAGGAAAGCAAAAGAGGGCATTAATGGTGGACAGATCGAGCCTAGTGTCCTTGGGTATTTTTTTCATGGTAGAGGGACGTGGGACCAAGGCAGCAGTGCCATTTTCCAACAGGCCTCATCTCCTGTGAGAATGCAGTAGGGACCTGCTGAGTCCCACTAACACTCACAGTCTTGCATAACAGAGAGATTTCATTAAGACTGTGTATGTCATGAAGAGTGGGCATGTGACATAAATGAATGAAGAAAGGGTGAAGAGGGTCACAGACACTATTAGGCAAGGCTAGACCATTAAAGTCATTTACTTACCTTTTGAACCCCCAACAAAATCTGAAAGTGCCTTGACTCATACCACAACCAAACAAAATCCAGAGCAAGTACTTAGTTAAATGCCAAAGAGGCTTGAAGGGCTTAGAAAAAGCCATATCTGTAATTGGGCTTCATTCCAGGAGAGTTCACTCTGTTCCAAGCCAGCATTTTAGTTCCTTTGCTTCTTGAAGACTGGGTCTCAATAGCTCATTATTCACAGCCCAGTAAAAGGCATCCCCACACCACATAAATTTAATTTTCATATGCCAAAAAATTGACAAGGGGCGGGCTGACTTAACTGTTATGTTCTGTAACTATTTAGCTAAATGCGTATTCACTTTAATTGCACAATGTTATGTTATATTTGAGCTAAATCATTGTTTTGTTGATCTCCTATATTTTAAGACTCAAAAAAAGCATTCTAAGCTACAGGCTCTGCACTTAGAGATCCTGAGCAGAGAGATCCTGCAACTTTGTGGATGGAGAAGTGGCCTGATTAGGCCTCAATTTCTCCATCTTTAAAATTGGGGAGGGGGAGTAATACCTACTTCCTATGTTGCTATGAAAGGTTGTGTAGTGAGAGGATGATGGGTGCAGACCTGTCAGCAAATGAACCAACTTTTGTTTAATCTTGAAGGTGCATGGAAAGTCAGGAAGAGGGGTCAGAGCAATAGTATAATGTGTAGAGAATGCTTTACATGTTGCCAAGCCAAGTTCAATCCCTAGCATCCCATAGGGTCCCCTGAGCCCCACTAGGAGTGATCCCTGAGTACAGAGCCAGGAGCAAGCCCTGAGCTCAGCTGGGTGTGACCAAAACCAACCAAACAAAAGAGATAGTCAGAGCCAAAAGAAGCCCCCACAAACTGCATAGGAAATAATCAGAGTCATTGCAGACCCTCTATATTTAACACTTCCTTTTTCCCCACCATCACTTGATCATTTGAATCCCGTTATTCATGGATTTGCTCTAGCGGGCACCAGTAACATTTCCATTGGACCCTATCAAGTGCCAATGTAGCCCAATGACATCTGGTTGATTCAGGAATATGAAGAGCCTCAAACCTTTCCTTCAGGGTCTTTACAAGGAAGTCTGACCATCTTGTAGGTGGGCAGCCACATGATCTTTTGACATCCCGTGGGATCCAGTCGGTAATGGCTCTAGTCCAACGGTAGTCTCCAAATCGCATTACATGTCCAGCCCATCTGATTTTCGATGCCTTGGCAAACGAGACAACGTCCCTGAATCCAGAATAGCGACAGAGGTCAGAACTCCGGATTCCTTCACTCACTTGAGTGAGATGTGATGTTCCAAGCATAGCTCTTTCTATTCCTCTCTGGGAGACCCGAATAGCATTCTCATCCTGCTTTCGTAGGGCCCAGGTCTCTGAGGCATATGTTAATGCAGGGAGAATGGTGGAGTCGAAGAGATGTGCCCGGAGCTGGAAGTTCTTTGTCCTTTTAGCTATTTCTTCGATGCCTTTGAAGGCATTCCATGCTGCTCTCTTCCTCCTGCGCAGCTCAGGTTTTAGGTCGTTCATCATGTTGACTTCTCTACCTAGGTACACATAACTGCTGCATTCAGAGATGTTTGTTCCATTGAGAGTGAATGGGGCCTCAGGAACTAGTTCATTTTTCATGAACATAGTTTTCTTCAGATTCAGCTGTAGACCTATCTTTTCACATTATCGGTCAAAGTCAGCCAGCATTTGTGCTGCTTGGCTAATGTTTGGTGTTATTAGAACGATGTCATCAGTGAAGCGGAGGTGGTGTAGTTGCCGACCATCTACCTTCACTCCCATTCCTTCCCATTCCAATTGTCGCATGATGTTCTCGAGGGTGGCGCTGAAGAGTTTTGGTGAAGTGGTATCACCTTGTCGAACCTCTCTTTTGACATCAATGATCACTTCTTTGTAGAATGGTGAGATCCTGGTGGTGAATCCATAATACAGCTAGCGAAGGATCTTGATGTATTGGGTTTGAACGCCCTCTTTGGCTAGGGCTTCGATGACCGCTTCAGTCTCCACAGAATCAAAGGCTTTCTGTAAATCAATGAACATCAGAGAGAGCGGCATCTTGTACTCCCTACAAACCTCAATGAGCTTGGTTACTGTGTGGATATGGTCGATTGTGCTGAATCCTTCCTGGAAGCCTGTTTGCTCACATTGTTGTCCTTCATCTAGTGTTCTGCTAATCCTGTTCAGGATGACTCGTGTAAACAGCTTGTAGATGACTGGACAACAGGTAGATGGGGCGATAGTTGCCGATGTCGTGAATGTCTCCCTTCTTGAACAGTAGAACTGTCCTGCTGGTTTTCCATTGGGAGGACACCTTGCATTCGGACAGGTAGCATGTGAAGAGCTGAGCTAGTGTGTTGATGAGTACCTACGGCAGATTCTTTAGGTACTCGGGTCTGACTTTTGTCTGGGCCTGGTGCTATTCCCTTCTTTACCGCAGAGATGGCATGTCAGATTTCAGAAGGGAGAACATTGGGAATGACATATCCATCCTGTGGAATTTGGAATGGGGGCAGGTGGATGTGACTATCAAAGAGATTTGAGTGCAAGTCCTGGATAATCTCCTCCATTGCCTTTCTGGAAGATGTGATAGATCCATCAGGGCGTCGGAGGGCAGTCATCTTGGTCTTATAGTTGGCGAAGGACCAGCGGGCAGTGCGAATGCTTTTCCCCGGCTTCTGCTGCATCTTCCAGTATTTCTGCTCTTCTGTATTTGAGGTCTGTTATTGCTTCTCTGCACCATTTAGCAAGCTTGGACGTTAGCATTTGGTCTCCTGAGGCTCCCACCTTGCCACGTTGGCGAATGAGCTCAAGAGTTTCTGAAGACAAGCGTCCTTTTGTGTCTTTCTCTCTCTTGGCATTCTTCGCACAATCATGGAGGTGCTGAACCAGTCGGTTGTATTCTTCATCAACGTTGTCAATGATGGTATCTTCCCATGTTGCTGCAATGGTGCCAAAGAGTTCCCAGTTGGTGGTCGTTCTGGGAGTTCTCTTCTTAAACTTTGCAGCCTTTTCTCCCCGTTGCAGGAAGTAGAATTTTTTCACGAAAAGAGAGGGTGGTCCAATCCTGTTTGGAATTTGGTGACGACAGCAATATCGGTCACAAAACCGTCGATTGAAGATGATGTGGCCAATTTCATTGTGGATCTGTCCGCCAGGAGATTCCCATGTCCAACGTTTCGCTTCAGCCTTCTGGAACTGTGAGTTCCCATGAATGGTCTTGGAGGACATGATGAACTCAGATAGTCTCTCACCCTGTTCGTTCCATTATAGGCCATGGGTTCTTCAGCTGATCTTCTCGGTCCTATCTTGGCATTAAAATCACAGACTATGATCTTGTAGAAGGTGTGATCTTTTTTATATACAGATACACCCGGCAGAGCAGAAACCAGCTTTCCCGTTGAGCCCCCTGCATTCCATGGACCACAAGAGCAACTTCCGACCCAAGTACACCATCCTGATGGAGTTTCGGAGGAGCCCAGAGAAACCCCCCACACCTTGCTGGCAGCGATCTTCACAATCCACACTCTGCAGCTGGTAAGATCTCCACCCAGCATATTGATCCAGTTTCCGCCCACAGATTAATCCAGTCTCCAGCCCGGCTTGTCAGAAATCCAGCCTACAAGGACCCACCCTGCAGAGACCTGCCCTTCAGAGGAGAGTATTTCAAGCCCAAGAATGCTTGAGCCTAAGACACCGATACACCCGGCAGAGCAGAAACTAGCTTTCCCCATTGCACACGGCACGCTGCCACGGATTTACCTCCAAATTACCGTAAATATTCTACCCACCCCTCTGAGATAGCCCCATAAAGTAATGAGAATATAGTGCCCGCATGGCAGAGCCTGGCGAGCTGTCCGATGCGTGTTCAATATGCCAAATCCAGTAACAAAAATGTTTATTTTCCTGACCCTGAAAGAGCCCTTAATAGGGCAGCAGTAAGAAAGGCGAACAAGCAGTGCCTGATAAAATTTCACAGCCATCCTAGTCTGCCAAAACGAAGGACTAAAATGACTGTCTGTACTTTCAATGCACGTATGCTGGCATCGGAAGCATATATTGAAGATCTGATGATGCAAGCGCAAAAGATCAAGTACGACATCATTGGTTTGACTGTGCATCATGCTGTATTTGACACCGAAAAGAATTGTTCCTTGGAACATGCGACGAAAGAGGCGTCGGTGGCGTGGATGTCCTTGTCAACACTAACATGGCTGTCAACATTGATTCATTTGAATGCCTAACAAACCAAATAGGACGATTACACTTGAAGAGATGTGGCCCACTGCCAGCAATTTCTATCTTCATTGTCTATACACCAACATCCACATACAAAGAAGATGAAATTGAGAAATTCTACATGGAATTGGAGGAGTTCTATAAAAAAGATCACACCTTTCCCCACCATATCTTCTTTTTTCATTCTTTTTGGGTCACACCTGGAAATGCTCAGGAGTTACTTCTGGCTCTGCACTCAGGAATTACTCCTGGCAGTGCTCAGGGGACCATATGGGATGCCGGGGATCAAACCCAAGTTGTCTACGTTCAAGGCAAATGCCCTACCCACTGGACTATAGCTCCACCCCACCCCCCACCATATCTTCTTACAAGGTAAGAATCCACATGGTGCCCCTGTCACAAATGGGGACATTGATGCTACTATCTTGATGCCAGAGGGACACGCTCCACTAGTGTTCTCTTGCTTGTCAAAATTCATGCAAGAGGGACTTGGGGAGAATGAAGGAGAGGAGGTTGATTTTTTTTTCTCTCTCATTGCCTGACCCTAGAATTGCAATGGCAGAATACAGAGGCACATGCTAGAGCTAACCTGGATCTGAACCAAAAAAAATCTGTGGCTTAACCTGTGATGGATCACAGGTAGGAGAGTTAAAGTAGAAAGATCTGGGAAGGAAATAGAGAAGCACAAAAACACACAGTTTAAAATAGAGGAAAAAATCCCCAGCTGCCCAGTATCTTATAAATTTATTAAACCATTTGACCACCTTCTTCAGTGATCCATTATCTGTATTAAATGACAGTCAGGGTCAAGGTTAAAAATAGATAAATCAGCAATAATGTTTCCACAATTATAAATCTTCTGTAGATAAATTCTTCCTGTTTCAAGAGTTTTGGTTCTGACTCTCAATGATTTTTTTGTGAATTTTTTTAAAGCTCAGAACTCTGATTAGTGGTGGAAGGAGTTTTTGAAGCCTGATTGTCTCATAGTAATGTCCAAAGATCACCTAACAACCAGGAGACCTGAAGAATTGTGGCTTGGCCGACAACGGCATAGACACAAAGCACTGGTATTAAGTGCATATCGCCTTCTAACAGCCTTGATGATCCCCACAGGACTGTGAATAAAGTATCTAACTTTCCGTGGAAACGTTCCACAACAGTTGGAAAGTGGAATGTTCAAGGTACAAAGTAACTTGTACAAGATAATTCATGATGTTTGAGCCAGAATTCCCAACTACAACTTCCGTTCCCTATGTATATTGCAGAATACAAGCTACATCTGAAGATATCTATTCATTTCTGGGAGGAGCCACCAATCCTGATGTTCACACAATGAAGCATCTACTAAGGTCAGGGTGAAACACTAGGAACTCCTAGGGAAAGCAACGGAGTGCAGGTCCCCATGGGCATGCAGGTAACTCTCGTAACACATAAAAAGGTTGTGCTGTCTTCCATGCTGATCTCATAAATGAGTTCCCATCCATACATCCTAAATAGAGCAAGAGATACAGATTGGTGACTTCCCGTCTTAATGATGAGGCTTAATCATGCCCTCGGGCCACAGAGCTGCCAGCTTGCTGGGAAAGGACACTCTTTTCAATGCAAAAGAGGCTTTGGTAGGGCAGTAAATGACTTGGCCAGACCCTGGCCTAGTCCAACATAGCTCCTAGGGTTCATACACACGTGCAGGGGAGCCATGTTGGACAGACTTGGAGCAGGGATTTGGGCTCCTCCTCCCATTCCACCTCCATGTCAGCAGGCGTGGCAGTGAACTCCCAGCCACCACAGTGAAAGAGAGACACTCTAAACCCACAGTTTCACTGGGGCGCAGCCGCTCTGCAGCAGCATGACAGTTTTAGACAATAATGGAAGTTAGCACCAGGTCCTTCCATTATTGAAGGAAAATGAAAATGATCTTTCACGTTTATACACTATAATGATCATTCTAGTTGCAACAAACTGGGGAGGTTAATGTGGAACGGGAATTATAATGTCCCACTAGAACTCACTATTGAATATGCACATAGAGACATCATAAACCATTAATATCTGTAGGGCAAGCCACAAAGTGTAAGAGAAGAGAGAGAAATACAGAGACAAAAAGAGAAAAAGAGAGAAAAGGTGCCTGTCCTTACTAGGGTGGGAGTGTTTGGACATTGGTGGTGGGGATGGGGCACTGGTGGACGGATGGGTGCTGGAACACTGCATGACAGAGATCCAATTATGAACATCCTTGTAATTCTATATCTCACAGTGATATAATAAAAAATAAGTGAAAAAATAAATAAATGTAAAAAACATTTTTTTAAAAAGAGGCTTTGTGTAAAAATAAATAAAACCTCTTTCTTTTTACTCATTCTCCCCCACCTTGTCTGAGGAGGGGAGGAATGGGAAAGGAACCATGCGACATCTGATAAGTAAAGGAACACAGGATGCAGCTTCCATGGACAGCAAGGTGAGAGTCAGAATTGGATATGAGTTGGTGAACACATGATAACAAAATTAGTCTGAAACATGCCTGATAAAGGTCATAAATAAAGCAACAAGCTCACCTTAGTGGGCAAGTCCTGGGACGCAAATCTGAATTCAAAAATCTAATGGGCAGAGCAAGTAAGAAGCCTCTCTTGGTTTGCTTTTGAGTGATGTCTTGGAAATGGTTCCAAACAACCGTGAATTTCAATTTGCCTTAGTAATTCCATTCAAAGCGTAACCTAATAAGGGGTCACGGCTACATGAGTTGCAGAAAACCTTAGAAGACTGAGTGAATTTTATGGAAGCTAATCAATAAGTGGATAGTTGTGACTGTCTTGGTGGCATGCTGCACCCCAAGAAGAGCAGGGACTGTCAGTAAGGAGTGTTTCTAAACTGGGGAAACCCTGTGAAGAGGGATACATAAAAGGGGAGCAGGATAAGAGGTGAAACCCTGAAGGGACATTTTTTACTGCCATTAATATCACTATTTTACAATGTCATGCATAATTAGGGGATTCCAAAATTCATCTTGGTTAATACCAAGAAAAACTAAGGCTCTTGGGGCCAGATGATAGTACAGAGGGTAGGGCATTTGCCTTACAGGCAGTCAATCCAGGTTTAATCCTAGGGATTCCTTATGGTTTCTTGAACACCACCAGGAGTAATTCCTGATTGCAAAGCCAGGAGTAACCCACGAACATTGCCAGGTGTGACTCAAAAATAAAAATTAAATGAAATCAAATGGGACCCTTGAATAAAAGAAAATAACAGGAAGGAAGGAAGGAAGGAAGGAAGGAAGGAAGGAAGGAAGGAAGGAAGGAAGGAAGGAAGGAAGGAAGGAAGGAAGGAAGGAAGGAAGGAAGGAAGGAAGGAAGGAAGGAAGGAAGGAAGGAAGGAAGGAAGGAAGGAAAGAAGGAAGGAAGGAAGGAAGGAAGGAAGGAAGGAAGGAAGGAAGGAAGGAAAGAAAGAAAGAAAGAAAGAGAGAGGAAAGAAAGAAAGAAAGAAAGAAAGAAAGAAAGAAAGAAAGAAAGAAAGAAAGAAAGAAAGAAAGAAAGAAAGAAAGAAAGAAAGAAAGAAAGAAAGAAAGAAAGAAAGAGAGAGAGAGAGAGAGAAAGAAACAAAGAAAGAAAGAGAGAAAGAGAGAAAGAAACGAAAGAAAGAAAGAAAGAAAGAAAGAAAGAAAGAAAGAAAGAAAGAAAGAAAGAAAGAAAGAAAGGAAAAGAAAGAAAGAAAGAAAGAAAGAAAGAAAGAAAGAAAGAAAGAAAGAAAGAAAGAAAGAAAGAAAGAAAGAGAGAGAGAGAGAGAGAGAGAAAGAAAGAAAGAAAGAAAGAAAGAAAGAAAGAAAGAAAGAAAGAAAGAAAGAAAGAAAGAAAGAAAGAAAGAAAGAAAGAAAGAAAGAAAGAAAGAAAGAAAGAAAGAAAGAAAGAAAGAAAGAAAGGATAAACAGACAGACCAAGGGTCTCATCTCTTGTAAGTCATAGGCTTGAAGCTTGATGGTCTCTGGGGAATCATCTACATACCTTCTACTAGTAATGCTGCGGCCCCATGACCACTCTTTCCCCAAAGGAGTCACTCCCCTGAGGTATGATTGTTGACTGGGATTTAGGCCCTCAAACATTCTTCGTTTGGGCTAGCTCTGAAGACAACCCCCATAAAAATGCTTTTAATACCTTTCTCATGAACATCAAAGGGAAAATTAAAGGCAAGAAAAAACAGCAAGTTTAGGCAAAGGCCAAAGGTTAAATACATCTTCAGAACTTTCTTACCTCTATCCTTCTTGATCAATGACAAGCGAAAGATGGAGCCAGTGGGCCTGGGTGGTTGAGCCAGAAACAAAAGGGCCATCTCTGGGGGTCAGTGCCACTGTATTTAAATCCCAGCCCACGTCTCTGCTACAGGAAAGCCTCAACATGACACCCAGGCTGCAGATTCCTGTCTTCTCTTTCATGAGAAAAAAAATAGAATCAAGAAGCATGAATTGCTTTTTAGGATTCAAGATTACATTCTCTGGAGCAGGAGTGACAGCACAGCACGGAGGGAGTTTGCCTTGAATGTGGCCAACCTGGATTCAATCCCTAACATCCCTTATGGTCCCCTGAACACTAACAGGAGCAATTCCTGAGTGCAGAGCCAGGAGTAACCCCTGAGCATTGCTGGGTGTGACCCCCCCATAAAAAGATTACATTCTCTGACACACCTATGTGAGAGTGTGTCTCTAGAGAGAAGGGTAGAAATGGTATAGAGGCAAATGTGAATAGAATCTGAGGTAGATCTGCATTGCATGCGTAATAACATGGTAGGTGCTCATGTGGGAGCTGTGGCTATTTCTGTCCTTGGATGAGCCATAGAATAGCTACCCTAGGTTATTTCCCTCGGGTGAAAATCAACAAATTTTCCCCTTTCCTGAGCTAGTTCTAAGTCCAAAGTTAATGGCAGATTACTGCATTTCATCCTGACAGTTCTTCTTCACATCTTAACAAATAATGCTATCAGTCCAGCTGTAAGAAAAACACCTTACAGTCCTCCCTAACCAGTGGACCTTCAAGCAAATAAGGTCAACTGGCAGGAAACACAGAAACTAACTCCTAGATTTGGAGGGTGATTAGCAAGGGGAAGAGGAGCAGGTTCTCTGTTGGCAGAGGAGCTCTGGAACTCTGTGACTTTGCATCCCACTTTAGTAATAGAAGTGCAAACCCAACACCCCAGAAATTACATAGCATTCTGAGCAAATCATAATAAATCAATTAAAGAATATTTTAAGGGTTAAATCAAGGTCATAAAAAGCAAGAGAAATCTAAAGCTTCTCACAGACCAAAGAAATAGCCCTGAAGCACTACTGGGTATAACTCCCAAACCCCCTCCCAAAAAGAACACTAATGTAGAAACAGCAAAATCCCCAAGTCTTAGAAGAAACTTAAGACTGGTGTGTTCTCAATGGGGAAAAATGTAAGCCTTCCCCTAAGATTGGGAACAAGACAAGGTTGCCCTCTCTCACCACTTCTATTCCGTATAGTACTGGAAGTACTTGCCATAGAAATCAGAGAAGAAAAGGACATTAAGGGCATTTAGATAAGCAAGGAAGAAGTCAAGCTATAACTATTTTCAGATGACTTGATATTATACCTAGAAAACCCTAAGCTCTCTACCAGAAAGCACCTAGAAACCATAGGTAGCTATAGTAGAGTGGCAGGGTACAAAATCAGTACCCAAAAGGCAATCGCTTTCCTATACACAAATAATGAAAGAGAAAAAAAGAATACTAAAAAAAATGATCCCATTCACAATTGTGCCACAGAAAATGAAATACCTAGGAATTAGTTTAACTAAGAATGTAAAGGACCTGTACAAAGAAAACTACAAGACACTGCTTCAAGAAATAAGAGGACATGAGGGAATGGGGCACATACCCTACTTATAGATTAGTAGAATTAACATTGTTAAAATGGAATACTCCCTAGAGCTTTATACAAATTCAATGTGGTCTCTATAAGGATACCCATGTCATTCTTCAAAGAAGTTGACCAAACACTCCGAAATTTGTATGGAATAATAAACCTCCATGGATAGCTAAAGCAATCCTTTGGAAAAAAGAAGATGGGAGGCATCACCTTTCCCAAGTTCAGACTGTACTACAAAGTGATAGTAATTAACACAGCATGGTACTGGAGTAAAAATAGACATGTAGCCCTATGGAATAGAGTTGAGTACCCTGACACCCACCCTCAATGATCATTCAATCTTTTAATAAAGAAGCAAAAAGTATGAAATGGAGCAAGGAAAGCCTCTTCAACAAGTGGTGCTAGGAAAACTAGGCAGCTGTGTGTAAAAAATGAATTTGGACCTTTCTCTAACACCATGCACAAAAGTCAGATCAAAATGGATCAAAGATTTCAATATCACACCTGAATCCATAAAGTACATTGAAGAAGACAGGAAAAATCCTCTATGACATTGAAACTACATTCAAAGATGTAGTTACATTCAAAGATGAAATAGCACTAACAAAGCAATTGGAAGCAAAGATAAACACATGGGACTATATGGAACTAAAAAGCTTCTGCACCTCAAAAGAAATAGTGAACAAGATACAAAGACAATCCACAGAGTGGGAAAGAATATTCACTCAGTACCCATCTGATAAGGGGTTAATATCCAGGATATATCAAGCACTGGTAGAACTTCACAAGAAGAAAACAGCCAACCCCATCAAAATATTAGGAAGAAGAAATGAACAGAAACTTTGACAAAGAAGAAATTCGAATGGCCAAAAGGCATATGAAAAAAATGCTCATCATCACTAATCATCAGGAATAAGCAAATCTAAACAATGAGATATCATCTCACACCACAGAGACTGGCACATATTCAAAAGAGCAAGAACAACAGGTGCTGGTGTGGATGTGGAGAAAGGGACTCTCATCCATTGTTGGGGGGAATGTCAACTGGTACAGTATTTTTGGAAAAAAAAATAAGGATATTCCTCCAAAAACTAGAAACTTAGCTCCCATTTGACCCAGTCATACCACTCCTCAGAATAAACCCTGGGAAGCCAAAAACACACAGGAGAAATACCATCTGCACTTTTCTTTTCATAGCAGCACTATTCACAATAGCCAGAATCTGAAAACAACCAGAGTGCCCGAGAACATATGACTGGCTAAAGAAACTTTGCTATAGCTACACAATGGAATACTATGCAGCTGTTAGGAAAAACTAAGTTATGAAATTTGTCTATAAATGGATGGACATGGAAAGGATCATGTTGAGTGAAATTAGCAAGAAGGAAAAGGACAGCTATAGAATGAATGCATTTATTTGCGGGATATAAAATATATATGTATGCATATATATGTATATATATTATATTATGCCAAAATCCCAAGCCAGGCAAAACATGGTCAGGAGATCTTGTCAATAGGTGGAATCAACCACAAGTGTGTGGGAGTCAGAGGTTAGGTAAGACAGAGAAGGAAACAGTGTGCTAATAATCATTAGAAATGATAATACCAGCCTAGAACTGAGCATTGAATAGCTCAATGGGATAACCATGATATCCCATGAGCAAAGGGATACCCATGATAATTTCTAAATGTATGTATTGCAAGCCACAATGTGTAAGAGAAGGAAGAGAGATAGAGAGAAAAGAGAAAGAGAGAAAAGAGATAAAGAACCTTCCATAGAAGCAGGCTAGGGCAGGGGGAGGAAATTTGGGATATTGGTGGTGGGAAATGGGCACTGATGAATGGATGGGTGCTGGAACACTGTATGACTGAAACCCAAACATGAACATCTTTGTAATTTATATCTCACGGTGGTATAATAAAATCACTTGTATCACTTGTCTTCCCATTGTTCAATGATTTGCTCAAGCGGGCATCAGTAACATCTCCATACGTCCTGTCACATGCTAGTGTAGCCCAAAGGCATCTGCTCACTCTAGGAACATGAAGAGCCTCAAACCATTTCTTCAGGTCATGGGAATGAGTTCTGTAATTGTTACTGGTTTTTGGCATATCAAATATGACACTGGTAGCTTGCCAAGCTCTACCATAAAAGTAGGATACTCTTGTAGTAGCCTCTCATCTCGTGCATTTATTGATGAACTGTGCAGCCACAAAGCAGCTGAGCGAGGCGGGAAAGATCAGCTTTTCTGCTGGGTGGAACTCTGAAGAGCTGTGGAGTCTGGATGTTGAAAATGGCAGCCCTCATGATGTGGGGGTTCCTCTGGTTTCTTGCAAGGCTCTGCCGGGATGGCAATCGGGGTTAGAACCCGCCTTCCCTCCTGGGTGCCTCATGATCAGCTTGGCACAGGGAGAGCCGGTAGCAACTCTGCCCCGTGTATCTCATAACAAAATATTACCCAAAAAGCAAGCTTAAGGGGTGGTTGGGAAGATTGGAGATAATGATGTAGGAAGGTGTAGTGATTATGGGATTGGTGGTATATTGAATATAACAAACTATTCGAACAACTTTGTAAACCACAGGGTTTATATAAAGTGTAAGGGAAACATAAAATTTTTTACAAAATGAAAAAAAAAATTACCCAAAAAAAAAGACTGTTGTGTTCATACTTTCAAATCCCAGACCATTAAATTTTTCAAAAAAAATAATACACAGAAAAAATAGTCTAATCCACCAATTAATTATACATTAATAAATTCAAGTGGGGGAAAAACAATTGGCTCATTAACAGCAAAAGGGATTTTAATAGGTATATTCAGCACTTGCTTGTGAAAAAATACTCTTAAAAAATTTTAAATACTCTTAAAAATTTAAAAATACTCTTAAATATACTCTTAAAAATAAAAGAGGAATTTGTTGGGGCCAGGGAGACTGTAGAGCAGGCAGAGCATTTACTTTGCATGTAGCCAACCTGGGTTCTATCCTGTGACTCCATACTGTCCCCTGAGCCCTGCCAAGAATAATCCCTGAGAATCTCCAGGCATGGCCCCTGGAATTAATTAGTTTAATTTAATTAAAGAGAATTTCTTTGCATTTATAAAGAGAATGCACAAAATCTCGTCAAAAATTTAAAATTTGATGATGAAACATGTATTAGATGATTCTCTTTCAACTCTTGTATTAAGGCATATTCTTAGAGATCTTAGCCAATGAAGCAGAAGAGAAAAACAACTACTGTTGGAGGACAGGTTTAGCTATTCTGGGAGTTTTGTTGTTTTGCCCACTTCCAGCTTAATCTACTTAAGTCAAGGTTCATTCTAATGAGACTTCTCTTCTATGTAAACACTGCTAGAGGGTGTGGCAGTTACAGAAGTCACCTTGATTGAATAACTTCTGACTTATACATCTACTAAGACTTCTATGTTTTCTAGATTGGGCACAGCTCCTCTTTATACCCACTGCACCCAGCGTGGGACAGTTAGAATTTACCAGGAGACTACCACCCTGGCTATGCTGAGACTATAGGAAGACTATAGGAAGGATCATACTAGTTTGCTCTAAGCAGGCGAGAGTGACCCTTTCAGTACACGAGAACAAGATACTCAGAATCGCCCTGGTGCAGATAATAATAAGAAGGACCTTGTGGGTACCATCTAGATTACATGAAGCTCATGAAGTTAAGATGTATTACTTTATATCAGCCCTCTCTCTCTCTCCAGTGTTTTACATAAGAGATAATCTCCTTAGTCCTTTGTTTATACCTGCAATAAGGTGTGGCACTACACTCTGTTTAGAGTTCTTTGTTGACATGCCCCTCCCGGTTGGATTACTTTGGTGTATATAAGGGGCTGACTTGAGGCCCCCTTCACCTTTTACCTTTGGGCCTTTTAGCTTTCGGCTTTTGGTTCCTGTGGCTTTTGGCTCCTCGGCCTTTTGCTTTTGGCTTTTGGCTTTTTGCTCTTTGGCCTTTTGCTCATTCTGGGTAGGACTCAGCTCGGGTGAGATCCTCTCTCTTTGGTGGGAAACTTAGGCTCTTTTGTATGGTCTAAGTTCGGACCAGAGCTAAAGTTTGTTCATTATATTGGAGTGCTGTGGAAGAGCTTTTGTACTATTAAAAGCCATTTTTGGAACTGCACCGGACTCGTGAGTTTTCATCTGTTCTCCGGCGCCCTCGGAGGTAGAAGACAACCTCCGTCCTGACACTGTCGGGGGATCCCGGCGGCGTTCCCAGACAAACTACCAGTCAGAAGAATTGAAAATAGACAAAGGTCAATAATCAAAGGAAATAACTTCCCTACATAGAAAAACTAAGACACCCTCTCGATATAATTTTAGGGCTGACAATATGAGAAGTTAGCTTGTCAACATGCAAAATATGGAACTTTCATACTTAGTTTTATTAGAAACTGTCAAGCTATTTTCCAGAGTGAATGAACCATTTTATAGCAACAATGCATGTAAAATTCTGTTTCTCTGCATCCTGGCCAGCATTCGATATTATCTTCTTTTTTTATTTTAGACGTTTTGATAGGTGCATAGTGATATCTTACTCTGGTTTTAACTTGCATTTCCTTAATGACTAGTGATGTTGAACATCCTTCCATGAGCTTATTTGTTATTTGTATAGACTCTTGAGTGAAATGTCTGTTCATATTTTTGACTATTCTCTAATTAAATTGTTTTACTGTTGAGTTTTGAGAGTTCTTCATACATTCTCATGCAAGCTTTTTGTTGGATATATGGTTGGCAATTATTCCTTCTACTCTGCAATTTGTCTTTTCATCCTCTTTACAGATCTCTTGCAGAGAAGTCTTTCATTTTGATGAGCTTTAATGCATCTAATTTTTTTTCCTTTTATGATCATGCCTGGAGGGTTGAATGCAAAATTTCCTTTCCAACCCTAGGCTCTGACTTTTTCTCCTATTTTCTTCTCCAAGTTTTAGTTTTACATTTCTTTTATATATAAATCTATGGTTCATTTTGAGACAACTTTTGCATATGATATGAAAGTTTAGGAATAGGATCGTTATTTTCCAATTTTTCTTTTTCTTTTTTTTTCTCTTTTTAAGGAAATCTAGCTATCCAATTCCTCCGATCCATTATATTTTTGAGGGAGCAGGGGGGTAGAGGGAGGGTGAGGGGAGGTGGGCAAGGAGGGGGTAGCTGGTCCATACCTGGCAGTGCTCAAGGATTATCCCTGTTCTATGCTCAGGACTCATCTCTAGGTACAACACCACTTATATTGAAGAAGTCAAAATAACTCTTTTAGAAAAGGAAAATAAAGTGGCATGATTTACTTTATTCAATTTTGAGGTGCATTATATAGCTATAGTAATTAAGCTTGTGAGGTTACAGTGGAGAGTTAGTCTGTAGACTTTTTAAATATTAAGCCTAGAAATGACCTCACACAAAGAGCCAACTGAATTTTTACAGAAGCTTAAGAAAATTTAAGCGAATTCAGTGGCAGCAAGATAAATTGATCTTCATCCCAAACCTTATGCCTTAAGAGAGAATTACCTCAAAGGGGGTCATAGGTTTAAAGTGAAACACAGGACGAGAATGATAGTACATGGGTAAGACTTGCCTTGCATGCAGCCCACCCCATTTTACTCCCAGCACTAAGTACAGTTCCCTAAACTCTGCTGGTAGAGAGCCAGAAGCGAGGCCTGAGCACTACCTGGAGTGACCTCAAAAGCATAAAAAACAAAAGCAGTTGTAAAACATAAAACTGTAAAGTTCAGAGTAAAGCTTGGGAAAGGGCTCTCAAACATGCCATCAATTATAAAATCCATATAATGAAAAATTGCCAAATCCAACCTCATCAAAATTAAAAACATCTCCTCTGAGGCAGACCTATCAAGAAGATGTAAAGACAGTTTACAGATTGGGGAAATTTTTATGAACTTATATCTAATAAAAGATTGATGTCTAGAATATTTTTTAATCTCCAAGCTCAACAGTAAAGGAACAAGCCACTTAAAAAATTAGTGATAGGACTTAGCAGATATTTCACCAAACAAGCTGCAGAGATGACAAACAAACATATGCAAAGGTGAACCCACACCACTAGTCATTCAGAAATGCAAATCAAATTCACGAGATATTGCTAACACCTATTAGAGCTACCAAGAAAAATAAGAGACAGATGGGACTGAGTGATAGCACAGCAGGTAGGGCACTTTCCTTACATGCCACTGACCTGGATTCAATCCCTGGCAACCCATATGGTCTCCTGAATCCTGCTAGGAGTTATCTTTGGGTGCAGAACCAGGAGTAATCCCTGCACACAACCGGTATGGCCCAGAGACCAAATAAAAATATAGAGAGAAAGAGAAACATAATACTAAAAGCTGTTAAGGGTGTGGGCAAACTGAATCTCTCAAATATTGCCAGTGGGAATGTAAAATGGCGAAAATAAACTAACAGTTTCCTTTTTAAATAAATTAATAGGGATCAGAGAGGTAGTACAGCAGGGAGAGCATTTGCCTTGCATGTTGCCAGCCCAGGGTCTATCCCCAGCATCCCATATGGTTCCCTATGCACTGCCAGGAGTAATTCCTGATTGCAGAGCCAGAAGTAACTGCTGAGCATTGCTGGGTATGACCCAAAAATGCATAGATAGACAGACAGGCAGGCAGAGAGAGAGAAAGAGAGAGAGAGGTAGGTAGGAAGGTAGGTAGGTAGGTAGGTAGGTAACTAATTAATTAATTAATTTAAAGGACCAGGAAATATAGTACAGATGGCAAAGTGCATGCTTCCCAGGTTTAATCACTAGCACCCCATATGATACCCCCATATGTTATTAATTACTTCCAGGGATTATTGGAAGTAATCTCTGGGCATCGAGCCAGGAATAAGTTTTGAGCACTTTTGGGTGTGGCCAAAACCCCAAAATAATAAACAAAAAACACACACATACCATATTAGTCAATATTACACTCATACAAAGTTGATCATAGAAAATGAATAAATTAAAATGTATGCCCACACAACAATTGATATGCAAGTAGTACTCATAGCAGTTTGGTTTACAAGAGCCAAGACTGGAAACCATCAATATGC
Organism: Cryptotis parvus; assembly: GCA_021461705.1. NCBI lineage: Eukaryota > Metazoa > Chordata > Mammalia > Eulipotyphla > Soricidae > Cryptotis > Cryptotis parvus. The sequence goes on from JAJIBD010002842.1 coordinate 257,840, forward strand.
CTCTCAACTGGAAAACCATTCAATGAACAATGGTAGACCACACCTTGGCTGCACCATCCATGAAATAAACTACTGCTACATGCAGCTTGGGTAGATCTTAAGGGCATTAAAATTAACCAGGGAAAATGAAACAACTTCAAAATGTCACAATCTGTGTCATTCTATATGTATTGAATTCTCAAAAGACACGTATACAAATAAAATAGTTATGGTTTCTAGGCTAGTAGAGGGTAATAGAAGGAGAGGTGGGGGTGGCGCAAAGGAGAAACTTGATGGGGGAGATCTTTGCGGCAGTGGAATTACTAAATCCAAATCACACAAAACACTGAAGAGGAAAGATGGGGCTTGATTGGTAAAGACTTAAATCAGGGAAGGATTTCCAACCGCGTTGTAGAATAAACTTTAATCTCTTTGGAGTGAGATTTTTATGCCAAGTATGGTTAGGGTGACTTAGCTTATCTGTACTTAGTAGCTCTTCAGGAAACTCATGAGGGTATATGCAATGGAGGAACAGTGTACTTATTTCATATGTAGATAAATGGCATAAATCAAGGACAAAGAGTTAATGGAAGAAATAAGGTACTTCCCTTGCACAAGGCTAAATCCCAGTTCAATCCCCAGCACCCATATAGTTACTCATACACAGCCAAAAGTCACCCCTGTGCCTAGAGTCCGGAGTAAACCCTTATCACTAGGGCCCAAAGGCCACTAAAAATTAATTAAATAAGGGCCAGAGTGATAGGACAGCAAGGAGGACGTTTGCCTTGTATGGCGGCCAATCCAGGCTCAACCCCCACATCCTATATGGCCCCACCCCCTAGCACTACCAGTAGTAATTCCTGAGTGAAGAGCCAGGAGTAATCCCTGAGCATTACCGATTCTGAACCCCCACCCCCAAAAAATAATTAAATAAATTAAATTATTTTCCCCTTTCTATCTAGAAGGAAGGAAGGAAGGAAGGAAGGAAGGAAGGAAGGAAGGAAGGAAGGAAGGAAGGAAGGAAGGAAGGAAGGAAGGAAGGAAGGAAGGGAGGGAGGGAGGGAGGGAGGAGGAGGGAGGGGAGGGAGGGAGGGAGGGAGGGAGGGAGGGAGGAAGGAAGGAAGGAAGGAAGGAAGGAAGGAAGGAAGGAAGGAAGGAAGGAAGGAAGGAAGGAAGGAAGGAAGGAAGGAAGGAAGGAAGGAAGGAAGGAAGGAAGGAAGGAAGGAAGGAAGGAAGGAAGGAAGGAAGGAAGGAAAAATGCCATCATAAATATGCTTTTGAAGCCAGACCACAGAAATCAAGAGCTGACTTCATGTTAAAAACCATAAAACCTGGTTAGATTGTATTGGCAAATGTCAAGAATGTCTTCTTATCTTTTCCTAAAGAAGATGAAAACCTTCAGAAATCTGCATTTGCAGTGACATCCAAGAGTGCCTCAAGGAACCAGCCCCTGAGAGAGTCTATTAATCAGCCTGGCACCCGCCAGCCTACATCCCACCATTCTAAAAAAAAAGTGATTCCCTGTTCTCTATGTTACTCAAACCCCTCTATGAACACACAAAGTGTCTGCTTGGAGGACCCAAGTCCGCCATCTTCCAACCTGCCAGCTTGTTGCAATAAAAACAAGAGCGCCACCGTGTCTTTGTTAGATGGACCCTGGAGCAGCAGCGGACCCAACCTTCACAGTTAAATTTTGAGTGTGGTAGTGAGGAAATTGTGACTGTAAGCAGGAGCGCCCCATTGTCAATGGGACGCCTCCATTGGCCAGGACTTCTGCACTGCACTCTGGATCCTTCTCAGTACAAAACTATTAAGGGTCCAAGCTTCCATCTTAGCCCCATAAACACCAAAAGAATGAAACCTGGTGGCTTCTCCCAGGGTAGGTTATCACTCCTCCAAGTAGGCCTCCAGTCATTTTGGTTTACCTTTCTTACCTCTAGAGAGTCTTTCTGTTTGCATAAGGGTATGAGGCCAATAGGAGAACCACAGCAATACCAACAGTTCTAAGGTTTTTGTGGGGGGTTTTAGGGCGGTGAGTTGGAGGTTAGAGATCCTCCCAAGCACTGCATTGGAGACCAGAGACCACTACTGGGAATTCTCTCCTCCTCTGGCTGGGGGTTCAGAGTCAGGAATCCAACTGGGATCAATCAGCTTCATGTAAGTCATAGGTACTATCTCTCTGGTCCCCACCCCAAAGTTTTGATTATTCAGTTACAAACGAACCTATCCGTGTGACCCAGAACTAGAGACAAACGCATTGCAGCAAGGTGAATTCCTGATTCTGATGGTGGGTATGCGAGGGCCGGCAGAGTAGGGCTGACAGGAATGGGTGGAGGAAGCTCATGGAGCCAGAGTTCCTGTCTGAAATGCTGATGCAGGTCATGGCAACGTGGAGGGAAGTGGGGAGTGTCAAGCTCTGTGGACTAAGTCAGAGGCAAGACACGGGCAAGATTATTTCACTCATCTGTGGGATGGAGACACATGAAGGACATGGACATTATCAATCAGTAAGAAATGTCAGTGCTGAAACATAGACCTGAACGTATTTGGGGGAAAGCAAATACGTTTCTAGGAAGTAACACAGGGAATATAGATGGAAGGACTTAAGCACACAGGTGATATTCAGGGAGGGAACAGGATGCGCCAAAACTGTCTCTTTCACTCAATAAATGAGTGGGGGGGGCAGGGGGCGGGGGGGGGGCCAAAGAAAAGAACTTTGTTTTATTTTGTTCTGTTTTTTTCTTGTCAACTCGTTATTGTTGGACATAGTTTGTAACATTTTATGTTAAAAAAAAATAGTGGGGTGCCTGAGCTATAGACCAGTGGGGAGGGTGTTTGCCTTGCATGCAGCCAGACCCAGGTTCCATTACTGGCATCCCAAAGAGTTCCCCAGGCACTGCCAGGAGTAATTCTTGAGTGCAGAGCCAGGAGTAACCACTGAGCATTGTTGAGTGTGACCCAAAATAGCACACACACAAAAAAAAAGAAAATAGTGGAACAAACATGTTATGCACCATTTTTCTTTACTCAAAATGATGGCATAGCCACATAATGTTTTCTATAAATCTGCTTAAAAATCCAGCAGCCTCTTCCTTAGCTTAACTTGTGAATTTTTTAAAATCACAATTTCAATTTCAGGTACCCTTGCCTTAAGGAATGTATCTCTGAATCTCTCTGAACTTTGGAACTAACTAAAGTTAGTTCCCATCATGTGGTATTTTAACCCATACTTCTTTTTGACTTACTAGAAAATGTGCTAAGGATCAGTCTTCTCCAATATGTGCTAAGGCTGATTAAGAAAGAAAAGATCTTTCTTGATCCTCAGAATAACTCCAGTACCTCTTCTGCATGCCGGTTCATCAATAAATGCGCGAGATGAGAAGCTACTACAAGAATATCCCACCCGCACAGCAGAGTCTGGCAGGCTACCCGTGTCCTATTTAATATACAAAAAAAAAAAGTAACAATTATAGACCTCATTCCCATGACCTGAAGGAATGATTTGAGGCTCTTCATTTTCCTGGAGCGAGCAGTTGCCCTTGCATGTGACAGGACTAGCATGTGACAGGACTTCTGGAGATGTTACTGGGGCCCACTCGAGCAAATAGATGAACAATGGGAAGGACAAGTGATGAAGTGAAGTGATACCTCTGCTGAAAAGAACTCTGAACAGGAGCTGACATAGGGATGGGGAGAGGATCATGGCTTCTTTGATAGTGGGGTGGACAGTAAAGACCTTTTGCACCAATCCACATGTTAGACACTATTATAACTATCACCTAAACTATAATTTTAAAAATTAACTGCCTAGTACCCAAGCATCTGAGGCCATGAGCATTCATATAAAAATTGCCCCAAACCAGGATTCCAATCGAGACAAAGAGGGCCTCCTTGGAAGCAAGATTATCCTACCTAAGAAGCGATTTGCAGCATCAGGAAGACAATAGTATCACTTGTATCACTTGTCTTCCCATTGTTCATTGATTTGTTTGAGTGGTTCAATACCAGTTTAGAATATGACTAGAATTAAATGTGAGCATATTTGATATATACATATCAGTTCAGTACAGTATGTTCCTTGGGGCTAGTATGTTTGTTTTTGGGGCCACACCATTAGGGTGCCCCTTGAGGTGTTGCAGGTGTGGCTGCAGTGCCCGGCTGCCTCAGCAGGTGGCAGACAGGGAGACAGGGTTGTCTACATCCAGGGCTCTGCCCGTGGGCCCTGGATGGTTGATGGTCTGACATAGAAAAGACTGGGCCCCCTGGGATGAACCCAGAGTCACAGCAGAGCCTGGCAAGCTACCCATGGTGTATTTGATATGCCAAAAACAGTAACAATAATGGACCTCATTCCCAACGAATGAGACGTTACTGGCACCCACTTGAGCAAAACAATAGTAAGAGCCAAAAAATGAGAACCAAGAAGAGATGAAGTTGGGACAGAGACATGGTATAGGGGTTAGAGCACATGCCTGGCTGTAGCTGACCCATGCAAGGAGCACCATGCTTCCCTGAGTATGACCCTGTGCACCCCTGGTGTGCCATGAGCATCTCTGAGTATGACCCAAGGAACTGCCATATTCCTGGGCCCTCACGCTGAACCCACCCAATTGTCTGAGAATCTCTCAGGTCTCCCGAGCACCACTTGACAGTTCCCCTAGTGCCAAAAAAAATAAGAAAGATGGTGAGGTCTAAATCCACAGGACACATACTACCTCATCTTTGAACTGTATTTGTCTTCTTCCCTTTTACTTCTCCTAACCATCTCTACAAGGGACTATTTCCTGTCTTCATGAACCTTCTGTCACTGTTATGTTCTGTCCTGAGCCTCCTGCATATGTTCTTCTCTAGGGTGGGGGACAGCAAGAGCTGAGACACAATGTCATCTCCTTTTCCTGGAAACATAACCGCATCTATCTTACCATTTCATATAATACATTGTGTTTGTGTTGAGTGAAAGGTGAAAAGCATCTTTTCACCTTTCTGTCAATCTATAATTTTTACCAAATGAAAAGAAAAAAAAATTTTTTTCAAATGACTCTCAAACATCAGTGTCTGTTCAACAGAACGTGAAAGGCCTCCAATAAATGCAGCATTTTACAACAGCCATGATACCGATACAGATGAAACAGAAGCAGCGACAGCAGGTTTATTCATGATCCCGGGTTCTTCAATATTCTCAAGAATGAAAACATGGAGTAATAAAGATGCTCAGGCTCAGATTTGGAATGCAGAAAAGTTTATTGGGAAGTAGAAGAGAAAAGAAAGGAAGGAACTTGGTGCAGGACACAGTTAACTCTAGCTCTTTTTCTGGGATTTTATTGGAAAACTGGGTCTATGTGTTATAGGGAATTATGGAAGTTAAAGAGAAGGATTTTCCTGTGGACCCTTTAAATGAAAAATTGGGCTCTTGGCAAGTGTTACAGAGGATGCCAGGATCTAACAGATCCTTGTCTGGCCATTTGCCACAGGTATTTCCCATTATTTTAGCCTCCCAGTGAGCCTAACTCTGGGGCAGAAGTTTAGAATGGACAATTATTAATTCCCTGTTCATCAGGAAAAGCCCAGGAATTTGCAGGAAGACAAAAATGTAGGATAGGCTAGCAAATAAAAAAATAAATGGGACTACTCACAGCAGCTGGCAAGGGTAAACTGAGGCAACCTCTTACAGTAATCTTGTCAAAGGCCTGTCAGCAATGAAAAGGGCAAAGTGATTTTTCTACCAGGCTAGGAAATATTGGGGTTCACAAGAAGCAGCTTGCTCCAACCATGTGCTGGGCTTCAACTGTTACCCATAAGCAATGCAGTTGGGTGCTGCCTACATCTAATACTCTGCCTGACACACCAGGGCATCAAGAACTCCACGCTTCCCGGGTAACTCTTTGGGCAAGGCCAATGAACCTTGCTAAAGAAGACTTGCTCATTTCTGACCTGGAAGACTTGCTCATTTCTGACCCCTCCATTCTGACTCCAGCTTCTAGCAGCCTCTGACACTGTCCCAGAGGTGTAATCAATAATAGTGAAATTGAGACTTTCTCTGAACCCACCTGCTATGCCTTCCACTGCAGAATCATTGGTATTTTTTTGTTCCTGATTTCTGTTTACCTCTTGTCAGCTCCAAGAAATTGACATTTATAAAAGCCACATTTACATATGAAATCGACCAGATTAACACCTTTATTGGCCTATTGTGCAAAGGAAGTAGGAGACTAACACTGAAAACTCAGGAGAGAAGATTTTTCACTACAGCTGTCTTGGATGTGCAAATTGGGTTTCCAACCCCAAATCAGAATGTTGAACTCTTGGACTTGTTCTAGAGTCCAACAACCCACTCAGTCCCCAGAGGGCACTTTTGGGGTGACTGATTCAGAGAACAAGTCCACCCCTAGTGAGAGAGCTAGCAAAACTAGCATTCTTGGTCTCCTTTTGTTTGGATGGGTTGGGAACTTCATTTTATAATTCTCATTAAAGTTGGGTTTTCATTTTCATAAGGCAATTTAGATAAATTTCATAAGGCAATTTTTATTTTCATAAGGCGGTTTCTCACCTTTTTATTTCCTGAAACAGTTCACAGCAGTGATTTATTCCCCCATAAATTAGTATGGAACTATTATCATGTAGTAGTCAGACATTGTCAAGTGTTGCATTAAGTCATTCTTGTCTTTTTTTAAGTTCAAAACATTATGTTCTTTTATTTTTTAGCTATATGATTCCATTTGGTTTTTATCATTTTTACAATCAAAGCAATATTATTATCTGTGTGAAATACTGATACATGATGGCTAACACATCCCACATCCCATTATTATTTTTCCTTTTTTTCTGCACTCAATTTCTCTCTCTCTCTCTCTCTGTCTCTGTCTCTGTCTCTGTTCTCTGTCTCTCTCTCTTTCTCTCTCTCTCTCTCTCTCTCTCTCTGTTTTTGTTTTTAGGCCACAGCCAGCTTCTGGCTCTGCACTCAGAATCACTCCTCGCAGACTCTGGAGCCCATATGGGATGCACACACCTGCCCACTGTACTATCTTCTGTTCCCAATTTCTTGACTCAGTCTCTTGATTTCCCTCTTGAGAAGAACAATAAGTCACTAATACAAAACTGAATCACAGAAGTAGAAGAATCTTTCATCTTAATAAAGAAAGAACTGATAGGAAAGTGGTTTCCCCAGTTTCACACTCAGGTTGGTGGCAGAGCTAGAAATTCAAGTTGGGTCTTTGGGACCAGCTCATAGGTTCATTGACCTAAACTTACAGACTCTCAGACACTCTTACCTGCAAACTGGTTAGGTTCATTCCTAAAGAAGTTGAAATGATGTGGAAACCAAGACTCACAATGGCCTTTCTTTTAAAGTTGGAAAAGTAGAGATGAAGTATGCAATTTGGGACATACATTAGAGTTTCTATGCCTTGTATAAAAATTGTGCAACCCACATTTAACTGTATAAATCTAAGGAGCCCACATTTAACTGGATAAATAAAAGTAAGAGATAAAATTAAAACACTAATAATACGAAGTGCTGGTGATCATGCAGAGAAATTAGACATTACATACATGACAGATAAGAAGGCATAATACCATTCTGGAAACTTGTTTAAAGTTTTGTTTTTATAACCTTTAGCTTAATTTATTGCCTTATTGCCTTATGGCTCCATATGGTACTTCTGGGAATATGCCCTGGATAAATGAAAACATATATTCAGATAAAACATTTGTAAACAAATGTTTATAGCTCCTCTATTCATAATTAGACTGAACTGGAAAACACCCAAATGTCATTCTATGACTGAATGAATAAACATAATGTGATTTATCTAAACAAAAGAACAGTACTAAGGAATAGAAAGGAGTGAACTTCTGAGAAGTAGAAGCATGGTGCTGAATGATAAAAGTCAAAATTAAAAAGAGACTTACTATATGGTTTCCTTTAAACCAACTTTTATTGATGGAGAACATATCCGTGGTTGCCAAGATATTGCAGAGATGGGGAGGGGTTTAAGTATAAAAGAGAACAGGAAGAAAGATTAGAGGTTGGTGGCTCTGTTTTTATTCTGATTATGGGGTATTTATATGAATCTTTACTTTTGAAAGTATAGAAACGTACTCTCCCTAAGGGTCATTTCTACTGTCCAATCATTTTGAGAATACATTTTAAAGTTACTAAAGGAATCAATTTTAAAACCTCATGCCATCAATGGATCTAGTCAATTATCGCTGAAAAAATGGCACGGAAATTCATAACAGATACTAAGTAGTTGGTTCAATTCAATACCAACTACTGGTATCTGGGCAAGTGAACCAAGGAATGAAAGAATGAAAAAATAGGCTTATGTTAGCTTTTCCACACAGCAGTCAATTTGCCTAAAAAATAGAATAATATCTATGAAATCTGGAGAATAGGGTGACACAAAAATGTTTCTCTTAACAAACAGCCATTCAACACAAAGTGCAGGTATTCCTTAAATGCATCTCAGTTTCTGCAATTATATCTCAACATAACATTTTTTTAAACTCTTCATGTTCAGCATTTGGTCCACTGTATGAGAGTTCAGGGGTCTGAGAGTTCAGTGGGCTGAAGTATGCACTTTGCATGCTGCAAGCCCAGGTTACATCCCTGGTATCAAATATTCCCTCAAATGTTACCAGCAGCAACCTCCAAGAACAGAATTGGCAATGACCACTAAATATCACCAATGTGGCTCCAAAACTAAAATTCAAACCTGATAGTTTATTGTCGGGAGCTCCGCGGGTCCCCAACAGTGCCGGGAAGCAAGTTCCCTTCTACCTCCGAAGCCAGCGGGGAATGGATGAAGACTCAGGAATCCGATGTAGTTTTAAAAGGTTTAACTTATCACAGTTTCAGGCATACAAGTCAGCAATAGGAAAAACCCTGTGCTTAGGATTCCCAGCTAGAACCCCAGACACGTGTAGGCCAAGATGGCGGCCACCACGTGTTAAGGCCCTGTAAAAGGAGAAGAAGACAAGACTCCCAAGAAGGGTGAGAGCTCACAAAGAGAGAGCCCAAAAAGAAGCGTGAGAGAGAGGAAGCAGGCTAGTATTATACCCCTTCAACTCGGACCTCCCTCCCACTGTTATGGAAAGCAGGAAGGGTCAAATGCCCTTAGGTAATCCCTCCCTGCACCTCACCTAGGCCCTTTTATATGCTAATGTTTTGAGCCAAGATCTGCCTGGAAATGCCTTTATAGGGTAGAGAAGGGGGTTTCTGAGATGGCATGTCTCTGTACCAAAGACTAATACTAATGCCAGTTAAATATTTCTCCAAGCCTTCACAAGTCTCTTCTACTTCATGGTAGTTTTGTATTTTAGTTGCCTTTGAGTATATCATGGAGCCATGCTTGTTTGCTTGGAGGCAAACAGCATTTCTCTCTGGTCTAATTACTTAGGGATCCTACGTGGCCAGGCAAATATGCTGGTAAGATCTAGCTAGTCCCACGATGATTGTGGTAGCATGGGAGAATATTTATACCAGTCAGTACAGAATACATGGTCAGATAAGACTGCCACATTCAGACTATCCCCCCTATCTATGAAGTGACCTGCAGGAGGCAACCCAGGGCAGATGCAGAGGCCTAGGCTTTTAGGTGTCCTGCAACAGTTTATGACTTTCTGAGTTTTGATAAAAATTCAACCATGAATCCATCAATTATTGGTCTCCCCTGCTCAGACAATAGGTTTATTACTATCTTTGAAAAATCTCCATTTAAAAAAAAATCATAGTTTTATTTTAGCTCCCAGCAGCCTGATCCTGAGCTCTGGGGAAACTTTTTTAAAATTTTATTCTCTATTATTTCCTAGTAGATAAAATATAAAACTTTACCCTATGCTTATTCCTCCTGAATATTGTTATTTCTCATAATTTATATCTTATAAATAAATATTATCTATTGTCTAATCATATTATCCTTCAGATAATTTTCTCACCAATTCACTAATCCCTTTTTAAATGGGTTCAAGCTACAGATTAATCCACTCACTGCATTTCTTAATCTATCACACCCTTTATTTTTAAAAACTACTATGACTTTAAAGACATTTGTATTTGCATTCTCTAACACCCTAATGAATAGTCTTATTTTTAAATATATTTATTTTGTGATTGAACTCAAAGAATCAATCATATCAAGTATAGGGTGACCGCATTGTACAGCCTATTGGGTCTGTTGACTTGCTCTGCCTTGGAGGATTGTTTCTTGGTTTGTTTCACCAATGAGATTCATCTTCATTGCAGTTCTGCCTGTTATAATCCTAGGCTATCTGAATGTAGGGTATTTCCCACCAAAAGATTTGTCCCTGCCCTGTCAAATTATCTCTCCCCAAGCGACTTACATAATCATTTAGTTTGGAATGCTCTAATTCATCACTGTCACTGTCACTGTCTTCCCATTCATCATCAATTTGCTCGAGCGGGCCCCAGTAACATCTCCATATGTCCTGTCTCATGCTAGTAGAGCCCAAGGCATCTGCTTGCTCCAGGAACATAAAGAGCCTCAATCCATTCCGGAATGAGGTCTATAATTGTTACTGGTATTTGGCATATATATCAAATACAACATGGGTAGCTTGCCAGGGTCTGCCGTGCAGGTAGCATAACTTTTGTAGGCATCTCTAAGTCCAGCATTTATTGATGAATCGTGCGGCGCGAGCCGGGCACTGATAGGCTGGTCTGCTGGGTGGAGGTCTGACAAGAGAGAAGTCCGGATGTGGAAAATGGAGACCCTCATGGAGTGGGGGGTCATCTGGCTTGTTGCGAGGCTCTGCTGGGATGGTGGGCCAGGGCTAGAACCCACCATCCCTCCCGGGCGCCTTGTGAGCGGCTGGTCACAGGGAAAGCCAGTAGCTGCTCTGCCCCATGTCTGCGAGTCTCTGGACCAGCATATCTGAGCAGGATTTAAGAAAGACTGCTGCAGGGTGGAACTCGATGAGCCGGGCGCTGATAGGCTGGTCTGCTGGGTGGAGGTCTGACGAGAGAGAAGTCCGGATGTGGAAAATGGAGGCCCTCATGGAGTGGGGGGGTCGTCTGGCTTGTTGCGAGGCTCTGCTGGGATGGTGGGTCAGGGCTAGAACCCACCATCCCTCCCGGGCGCCTTGTGAGCGGCTGGTCACAGGGAGAGCCAGTAACAGCTGGGGCCGGAGTGATAGTCCAGGGGTAGGGCGTTTGCCTTGTACGCAGCCGGCCTGTGCTGGCCTGGGTTTGATCCCCAGCATCCCATATGGTCCCCTGAGCACCGCCAGGAGTAATTCCTGAGCAAAAGAGCCAGGAGTAACCCCTGAGCACCACCGGGTGTGACCAAAAAAAAGCAAAAAAAAAAAAAGAAAATCATAGGAAAAAACTCTAATTCATAGAGAGAATAATGTTAATCCTACCCACCCCTACATGGGTAGGTCTAAGGTTCAAACTTTTTAAGGGACACGTTCACTCTGAATGCAGAAACTAAACAATTTTCTTCTATCTCCTTAAGCTATTGAGTAAATTTCTTTAAAATACATTTGACTTACCCATGCTGGCAGAGACAACACAAAAACAGAAAACTACACACCAATCTTCCTGATGAACACAGATGCTAAGATCCTCAACAAAATACTAGCAAACAGAATCCAAAGACTCAACAAAAGATTATACATCATGACCAAGTAGGATTCAGCCCAGGAATGCAAAGATGGTTCAACATTCGCAAGTCAATCAACATAATACATCATATCAATAAGAGAAAAAATAAAAACCATATGATCCTAACGATAGACACAGAGAAAGCATTTGACATGATCCAACACCCATTCATGATAAAAACCCTCCATAAAATGGGAATTGAAGGAACCTTCCTCAATATAGTCAAAGCCATCTGCCAAAAGCCCACAGTGAATATCATTCTCAATGGAGAAAAACTGAAAGCCTTCCCCCTAAGATCAGGGACAAGACAGGTTGCCCACTCTCACCACTTCTATTCAATATATTCTCTGATTGCTATGGAAGTACTTGCCATAGCAATCAAAGAAGAAAAAGGACATTAAGGGCATCCAGATAGGCAAAGAAGAAGTCAAGCTATCTTTATTTGCAGATGACATGATATTATACCTAGAGAATCCTACATCCTCTACCAAAAAGCTCCTAGAAACAATAGATACCTATAGTAGAGTGGCAGGGTACAAAATCAATAATCAAAAAGTTAGTGGCTTTCCTATATACAGATAAAGAAAGAGAAGAAAGGGATATTAAGAAAATGATCCCATTCACAATTGTGCCACAGAAAATCAAATTCCTAGGAATCAATTTGACAAAGAATGTAAAGGATCTCTACAAAGAGAACTACAAAACATTTGACTTAAACATGCTGGCAGAGACAGCACAAAAAGATCCATGAACCCTTTAAGCATGTAAACTAAAATTTTAGAGACAGCTTTTGGCTGCGTTATTTGGTCCCTCTTCTTTCTGATCCCTGAGATAGACTTTTCATTCTTTTCAATTCTTCAGTATCCTTAAGAGAATAATAGATATAATTAATTCAGTAAATGATATTGATTATAGTTTTAATTTTTATTTTTATTCATTTACTAGAAATATACTTAGGCAACTAATATCAAGCATAAAATTTCCTAATTAATGCAAGTTTGTAGCTTTTGCTTAAAAAATAAAATTTATATGTATGTATAAAACTCTAAATACTGATTTTTTAAGAAGGAGGTCCATACCCATCAGTGCCCAGGGCTTACTACTGGCTCTGTTTCCAGGGATCTCTCTTGGAGGTGTTTACGGACCATGTGGGGTGCCAGGATCAAACCTGATACTGTACTATTTCTCTGTCCTCTGAAATTCCAGACTTGTGATTGCTTTGGGAGAAGGTAATGGCAAATCAGGCAGAATTAAGAATAGTTAGAGAGGAACAAACTTAGTATTTAAATATAAGAATTGTTTGATCTTTCTTCTTGGGGGCCACACTCAGAAGGTCTCAGGGGTTACTTTCAGTGCAGTGCTCAGGGTAACTTCTGGTGGTGATCAGGTGACCATCTGGTGCAGGGGATTGAACCCAGGCTCCCACACACAAAGCATGTGCTCAGTCTTTAGAACCATCTCTCCAATCCATTGTCTACATTTTTCTGAGTACTTTATTGCAGGGAGAGAATACTCTCTATGGTACTCACGACTTATCCTTGTTCTACAATCAGGGGTCGCTTCTGGTGGGCCTTGACAGACCATACGTGGTGCCCTACCCACTATACCATCCCTCCGGCACCATCAGAGTACTTTTCCATAAATGCATTGAAAATATTCCAACATGAACTGAACCAACAAAAAGTGATTTCTGTACAAGAAGTGCTATATGACAGTTCTCCTAGAATATTCCTCCCACCCTGTAGCTAGGTGAATCAAAACTTTTCTTTCATAGGTTCCATTTTAGCCATCACGATGGAAGAAAATACACACAATTAAAATAGTGGAAACAGTGGTGTCTTTTGGTGCACTGAATTCCACGAAGAGTGGGGGTTTGGCGGGAGGGGAGAGATAGGGAGGAGAGAGATGACATGCAGAACCCGCCAGGTGGTTGGGGTGTGGGAGGGGGAGGGAGGTGGGGACATTGGTGATGGGAGATGGGTTTGGGTGGAGGGATGGGTGTTGGAACACTGTGGAGCCAGGACACTACATGAGCATCTTTCGATTGTGTGTCTAAAATGGTGTAACAATATTTTGGGGGAAAAATAATAAAATAAAATAAAATCGGAAAAAAAAGAAAATACACACAAGCCAGTCTCTGTTCACAAAACACCACCCAGCTGCCCTTCAGCATGCCGTGTGCTCTGCCCAGAAACCTCCCTTCTACTCTTCTATGGGCTTTTATGTACCTTTACTTTTCAGTCAAACTCAGGGGACTCTTCTCAGACCCCAGCTTGCCCCCTTAGTCCTCTGTAGCCTGCAGGACCCCCCTTGGCCCCTCCATCTATTACTATAAATAAAACTTTGCTGGAAGCCAGTCAGGCTCCTTCATTTAAATGCTGTGAGCTGCTTTCAGACAGGAAGAGCAGAAGGGGAGCTGCCAGCCACAGAGACCAAATGTCTGGCAAAGCCTGAAGTCTGGCCCTTGGCAGAAAAGTGTGTCACCTTTGTCTCAGACCTCTCAAAAGCCAGAATACATTGTGTGGACTCAGATGTGCCACAGATTCTCCTGGCATCTGGTTCTCACCACACAGCAGCTCTGAAGTGTGATTGGTTGATTTGGGATCTTGACTGAGTGCTTACTTCGTGATAGGGAACAAGTTAATCTCCTAGTTAAGGTTTGCCCATCTCTGCAAAATAGAAATAATTCTCATCCCTACCTCTACACCTTAAGAGAATTTGACGAGTTCTGTACAAATTTTTGGTTGAAGTGCCTAGCGTGGGGAATTTATAATTTAAGTTTGGACTCATAGTGGTGTGGTGGTACTGGTGGTGTTATTCCCCAGCCTCTAGCAGATAACAGATGTCCAATAACCCTGTGTGAGCTGAGCTCCTCTGTCTCAGTCTATATCTGGGGAACTCTGGCTAGTCATCTTCTATCGACACCCTCACTCTTAATCTAAAAGCTGTGGTCATTATCTCTTCATTACTTCAACCCATTTTCTTCTCTTTCCCTCACATTCATAGTCAATCATCAAATCCTGTTGGTCCTAATGCTACAACACCTGCCTAATCATGTTTACATCGTTCCATAGTCATGACAACTTGGTCACCGTCATGTTTGGTTTGGACCATCTTGCTCGGTTCCCATTAACTTTGGCTATAGAACAAAAAAAAAAAAAAAAAGCCCCAAAGCTTAGTGACTCAAAAACCAAACCAGTTGTTTAACTGAGGCTTCAGTGTCATAGCAGTTTGGGCTGAGGCCCCATTTGAAGATTGATTGCGGGTGTTTCATGTGTTTGCTAAACTCACTCCTGGATTCGCAACAAACTGCTGGGTTTGAAGGGGGCTGGGGGAGTGGGCTGGCTGGTCTAGGATGGCCTCTCTCTGCTCCATGTGACTACACAGACCTTCTCCAGCAGGTCAGTCACTAACTTGTGCACATAGCAGTTAGGTCAGATTCTAAGAAAGCATGCAAGGTCTCCAGGGGTCTAATACGCAGACTTTGGCCTCTACCGTATTATTTTGAGCATAGCAAGTCACATCAAAGTAAACATCTCCTTTAATGTATGTTCTTTAATCCGCAATCTGGAAGGGAGGGAAAGGAGAAAGAGATAGAGAGAAAGGGAAAGAAATAGAGAAACTGCCATAGAGGTGGGCTGGGGGAGGAAGGAGGGAATTGGAGACATTGGTGGTGGGAAATGGGCACTGGTTGAGGAATGGGTGCTGGAACACTGTATGAACAAAACCCAATTATGAACATCTTTGTAATTGTATATCTCAGGGTGGTATAATAAAATACTTTAAAAAAAGTAAACATCCCTACATATATATTTTGTCTTACCAGAGCAAGTTTGTAATCACAAATCAGGGAAAATCTGTTGAACTCTTAAGATATAAATTCCATAATGGGCACCCAAAAGAAGTTCATTTAAACGATGTAATATCCTTAGTGCAGCTAATGTGCTCCCTCCCTGTTCTAACAAGCTCATGAATAATAGATGAAGGGAGCTTCATCTGGTGTAATTAATTTGGTCTTGAAATTAATTCAATCCAGTACAAAATTAGCAGGCAATTAAGTCTCATTGGCCCAACTGGACAAAAACATGCCAACGTCATTGGGCTAGAGAAGTAAAAAATAAATGAACAAGGGCCATGGTCCATTCTTTTAAACCAACACACTATAAAAGAAGCACCAGTAATCCCGTGAGTCTATATCGCGGTTCCTGTTCTGGTTTTCATAATTGAATGATTTTTTTTAATCACTAGGAATTTTAGCACTTAAAGTTTAGAAAATTCTAAGGGAAGGTTCTAAATGGTTATCAACATTGCCTTTGTTTGGGTTTTGCTTTGTCTCTGAAACCTACAAATAATTTATCAAGAATTTGCTATGTACTAAGTCATACGATATAATAGCAATAATCAACTGCAATACTTGGGCACAAGCAATAAACACATTTGGTTCTAAGAAATTATCACAGTTTCTTGTGTATGTGAGTCTGGCGGATTCTGGGTTCCATTAGCCACTTAGCAATTACATATAGTGTTATAATAATAGTTTATCTTAAAATAGTGCATTTCTTCTCCAGATCTTGGCGTGCTTAATGAGCACTTTTTTCCTTAACCCTCGCAACACCCTATAGAATTGAGAAGATATAAATGTCTTTAAATTACCTTAGGAACAAAGATACTAGGGTCCTGATTGAGAGTAGACAATCATTGCACTATAATAATCATTAAAAAACGTGTACTCCAACTTCCTAGCTAGCATTTCAAGTCTACCTGGTTTATCTTGAACAGTTCCATGATGAACAAAATGCATCATGACCATTCCATGAAAATGTTTTGTTAGATTGATATGAATTTTCTCTTCTCTCCCACCCCAAACAAGTCTAATTCTTCTTATACATGGTATCTAATTCAGGATGAGTCACAAACACTCCTCCAACTCCTCTGATCTAACTTCATGTCATGGCTTTTAAGCTCTTCACCATCCTACTCACTTTTTGGGGGAATCAGCTTTAGGAGAAAGTGCCACATAATCATGGTGAAGGATCCTGTTGGGAGGGAAGCCCAGCTGGAGATCTATCCAAAGCTGTCATCTGTGAACTGGCTACATACCTAATTCTTTGAACACCAATACGGAGTATGAATAAACTACCTACTTCGTCAGATTATCAATAAGATTGTGTGATATCATGTCTAAATAATCTCTACCATTGAGAGAGAAGAAAAGTGCCTGCCATAGAGGCAGGCAGGGAAAAGGGAGATCAGGAAGGAATCTGAGGACATCTGTGCTGGGAAATGTGCACTGGTGGAGGGATGGGTGCTGGAACACATTAGGACTGAAAACCAGTCCTGAGCAGCTTTTGCAATTGTCTATCTCACTGTGAAGCAGCAGCGCGGTTCATCAATAAATGCTGGATTTTGAGATGACTACAAGAGTATGCTACCCGCACGGCAGAGCCTGGCAAAGCTACCCGTGTCGTATTTGATATGCCAAATACCAGTAACAATTATAGACCTCATTCCCATGACCTGATGGAGTGGTTTGAGGCTCTTTATGTTCCTGGACAAGCAGGTGCCCTTGGGATCTTCTTGCATGAGACAGGACATATGGAGATGTTACTGGTGCTCGCTCTAGCAAATCAATGATGAACGGGAAGACAGTGATACAGTGATAGAGTGATACCATAACATCAAATATAATTCAGTGTTCAATAAGTGTTCTTTTTTAAGAAGGACAAATGGAAATGTTACTGGTGCCCTCTCAAACAAATCAACAAATAACGGGATGTCAAGTGATCAAGTGATCTAGTTCAATAAGTGGCAATTATTCAAAAGAATATCCATGAGTAAATGTTTGAAGTGTACCCCTCTCTTGCAAAAGAAAAGAAAACTTAACATGATTTGTTTTCAAGACTTTTAAAAAATATTTTGTTTTATTAAAGTCCAATGATTTACATTTATTTATAGTGAAGTTCCAGACATACAGTGTTCCAGCACCAATCCCACCACCCATTCCCTACACCAATGTCCCTGGACCCCCTCCCCAGGCGTTTTTGTTTGGTTTAGGGTTGGGTTTGTTTCTTGGATACACCCAGCAGTGCTCAGCAGCTGCTCCCAGCTCTGTGTTCCAGGGCTGTTCTGGAGGTTCATGGAGGTCCAGGCTCAGGCATGGAACCGGGCATCCTGCATGCAAAGGCTACACTCAATCTGTTGACCTTTCTCCAGCTCCCTCAGTGCAGTGTTTTAAATTGTGAATTAGATTGTATCAAAATAAAGAATGTGCCTTTTGAAAAGGCACTTGGGATAATAAAAACATAAACAGTGAACTTGAAAAAATGTGTCTTCAGATGGTGTGTCTAATCCTCTTGAGTTACTTCCTGAAGGGAGTCTTCCTTATATTCTTTTTTTCTTTTTTCTTTTTTTCCATCTTTTTTGGTCACAACTGGCAATACTCAGGGGTTACTCCTGACTCTGCACTCAGGAATTACTCCTGGTGGTGCTCAGGGGACCTTATGTGAAGCCGGGAATCAAACCTGGGTCAGCCCCATACTAGGCAAACACCCTCCCTCTGTACTGTCACTCTAGCCCTCTTTCTTTTTTCTTCCAATTTGTTAGATGTCAAACACTGGGCTGGGCACTGGATAATGGAGAGATAACGGGGGGAGGGGTGGGGGAATCAGGCAGCTTTCTGCCCATGTGAAGACTGCTTTCCAAGAGAGGAAAGTTATATTCTTAGGAAATGGCAAATATGACTCATACTCAACTCGTCTTTCAGTATGTCCTATCAATTTCATCTTCAGAATAGATCCAGGATCACAACAGCGTTCTCCACCCTCCAGCGGTAACCACCCTGTGCCAAACCACCAACTTCTCTCCTGCATGACTATAGCTGCCTCTGAAATCTTCACCCTGCCTTTATCTCTCCCCTTGCAGCGCTTTCTACAAATAGCAAAACCTAAGTCCAATCGTGACACGAACTAGATCACACCTACTTTCACAGCCTTCTGATGGTTTCCATGCTCACTCAAAGAGAAAGAACCTCATTAAAGAGCTTGACTTTCTCCTGTTCTGTCTTCTGAAGACCTCCAGCCACTCTCCCCTCTCAGCCCTTCCTAGTGTCTCCCTCTCCTCGGGCTACACTAGTCTTTTTTAATTGAATCACACTGAGAAACAGTCACAGAGCTGTTCCTGCTAGGTTACAGTCATACAATGTTCCAACACCCATCCTCCACCAGTCAGTGCACATTTCCCACCACCAATGGCCCCAGATTCCCTCCTACACCAGCACCCTAGCCCCGTCTCTATGGTAAGCACTCTCTCTCTTTCTCTTTCTCTCTCTCTTCTCTCTATTTCTTTCTCTCACCCTTCTCCTCTGTTAGGCGTTATGGTTTCCAATACAAACAATGAGAAGTTATCATGTTCTTGTGTTTTTTCCCTGAATCACTGTCCTGCCAAGAATTGCCAGTGGGGTCCCCAGACCTCCTGAGTACCAGGACATAATATGCAGTCAATGTGTTTACCTGGAGATTTGCACATGAGTGCTGGTTTTTATCTTTGCAAAGACCCTTCCCTTCATGGGTCATGGGCCGGCTTGGGTTTTTTGTCACCTTGGGAGTAAGAAAACGTGCCTTTTGAAAAAATAATCTCCATCTTGGTTTTGGATCCTGACCTGACCACATGATCTAGGTCCAGCCAGGAATTGGAGGTTTGGGGTTCTCCTGACCTTGGATTGTATTAGCAGAGTTTAATTATTGGTGATAAGTAAAGCTTCTTCAGAACTGTGCTAAACTCCTGAACTTTTTCTGTCTGCCACCACCCTTGAAATAAAAGGGAACTCATTCCCTTCCTAGCATCCTCTAGCAGTGGAGCACAGAATGAACTAACCAACTCAATTTACAAATGAACAAACAAGAGGGGCTGTGAGATGATACAGCAGTTACACTGCATACTCAGCACCAGGTTTCCAGCACCATGTGATCCCCCAAACATCACTAGGTGAAGCTTTAATGGCCTTAAAGCACCATCTGGTTGATCCCCAGCACCGCAGACACCAGAAACCCCATAGCCCTGGTTTTTTTCACTGAATTAATGTCCCACCTAGAATTGCCAGTGGGACCCTGAGCACTGGAATCTAATATACAGTCAGTGACAGAAATTCATCACATGTGATTGTGCTCACGTTTGCGAGCCTTACATTGAAGTAACAGGTTCTTGTTGGCATGTATATGGAACATATACACATAAAGCATGTATATTTAACATCGTTTTCATAAATGAGGAGCTTTTCTCCAGGACTTCCAAACAGATCTTGTCTTTCCCAGAATGAGGCAACTAAAGTCCAGTCCAGGTTTTCACCAAGCCCTCCCGTCTTAGAAAGGCTGGTCAATGAAGGTTTAGCTTCCAGGAAAATGGATATCTTCAATAAAGTGGCAACCTCTTTTGCCTTTTGTGGGTTGTTAGAATGTATTCATTATCATCTGGGAAGTTCACATGGAATCAGCAAAGACTGTTCATACAGAAGAAGTTATCAGAGACTAGAAGCCCTCCTTCTCCTAATGACTGAGCAACTAACAGTGTAACACCATAGGCCTCACTTGGAGCTTCCACAGAGAAAGTTGAGCTCATCTCAGCTCTGCTCCACTTCCAGAGCAAGCCCAGGATAATGTCCCTCCAAGGGGCAACATTTGGAAAGGGACCTATGGACAGAATGAAATGTTATTTCATAAATGGAAGTTCCACTCAATTTCACCCCATTTATTATCAACGTGCTCTACCACAAGCACACAGATATACACGGCAATACACACATACACACACACACAAGAGAAGACTTAAAATTACTTATATACAAGGAAAGTCAAACCAAGAGGCAGTGGGGATGATCCATGGTTGGAAGTTTGCCACACGTGGTGGTAGGGAAAGGGCAGTTAAGAGAAGGTATCTCTTAGACAGTGATAGTTGGGCATGATCACTCTGAACTGTGTACTGAAAGTAGGTAAAGAAACAAACATGAAAACTTTTCAGTACCTGTATTGAAAACCTAGGTCAAGAAGTCAACATGATGAACGACCTAAAACCTGAGCTGCGCAGGAGGAAGAGAGAGGCATGGAATGCCTTCAAAAACATCAAAGAAATAGCTTAAAGGACAAAGAACCTCCAGCTCTGGGCACATCTCTTCAACTCTACCATTCTCCCTGCATTAACATATGCCTCAGAGACCTGGGCCCTACAAAAGCAGGATGAGAATGCTATTTGGGTTTCCCAAAGAGGAATCAAAAGAGCTATGCTTGGAATATCACGCCTCACTCAAGTGAAAGAAGGAATCTGGAGCTCGAACTCCTTGGCTGTTCCAGAGTCAGGGGCGCTGTCTCGTTTGCCAAGGCATCGAAAATCAGATGGGCTGGACATTAATGCTATTTGGAGGCGACCACTGGATAGAGCCTTTACCGACTGGATCCCACGGGATGTCAAAAGATCACGTGACCGCCCACCTACAAGATGGTCAGACTTCTTGGTCAAGACCCTCAACAAACTGTTTGAAGCTCTTTTGTATTCCTGAAGAAACCAGATGCCATTGGGCTACAATGGCACGTGAAAGGGTCAAATGGAAATATTACTGGCGCCCGCTCGAGAAATCGATGAATAACGGCATGTCAAGTGATCAAGTGATCAAGTGAGTATTGCAAACCATAATGCCCAAAAGGAGAGAGAGAGAGAGAATTGTCAGCCATAGAGGCAGACTTGGAGGAAAAGGGTAAGAGGAATCTGGGGACATTGTGCTGGAAAGGGTGCACTGGTGGAGGGATGGGTGCTGGAGCACTGTATGACTGAATCCAATCATGAACAGCTTTGTGATGGTCTATCTCACAGTGGTATAATTTTTTAATGAAGCACCTTTATGAGTGACTGTTTTCCCTCATTTAAGATGTCAGTACCCTAGAAGGGGTAATTATAATGTAGCTTGTACTTAGCAACTTAGGGTTTGAAGAGTTCACTTGCTTTGTGCTTTTTCCTTTGAACAGCCTTGAACTCCATATACCCCACATCGCAAATTCTAGGGACGCAAGAAATGTTTCTTGAATGAGCATAGAAATGAATGACTGAATGAGTGTACTATGAAATCTGCAAACTAGTGGTGCTTCTATGAAATTTGCAAACTAAATTCAGTGTTTCTGTCCCCACTGAAACCAAGAACTAAAAATATAATGGGTTGCCTTGTTAAAAGGAAAAAAGCCTAGAGTCTGAATTCTTAGTTAAAAACAAAAACGGTTCTCAGATCTTATTTGTTAGTATTTTAACTTTGGATGACAGTGTGTGAAACCAAGTATAAATTAGAAATCTACAGGGTTGACCTGGGGTAGGGCAGGGGATGGGGTGATCTTGGACTTGGGTTGAAAGATTTGGGAAGATTGTGCAACCTTGAGAGTTTCTGTCTTGATTTAGCTCCACTCTCTTCATTTGCAGAATGGGGATAATCGTGTCTGTGTTCAGTTGTTGTGAAGATCTGAATAACTTACAGCTCTCATAGCATTTTGCGTAATGGTAAAAATGAATATAGGTGATGATAAAGAGTAAAGAGGTGATCAAAAGCTGGGAAGCCCAGAATTGAACTTGGTCACCTTTATCTCATTTAAAAAAATAATAAACTATCTTAGTCAATTCCCAGATAAGCTAAACAGAATCTCTTTTCTGCTTTTAGTTTATTTTCTGCCATCCCCATGACTTCTGCAGGACAGACTGAACACTGGTCCAGTCCATGAACTAGAAGCCCATGTGCATTGGAGGGCCCTTATTTCACCCTGGACAGTCCACTTTTTCTCTCCTTACTCTCCCTCCTAGCATCATGCTGAATTCCCCTTATGCATTTTTGGTACCTCTTTTCCTGCTCTGCTCCTTCTTTATCCATTATTTTGCTCCCAGATGCTGTTCTTGAAATTCCACCTATATTCTTATTACAAACAACTTTCATTGAAAGGTCATTAGTTGAAAAACAGAATGTTAGAGGCCAGAAAGATAGTGCAGGCATTAAGGTCTAACACACCTTGATTTCCTGGCTTGATCTCTGGTGCTCCTGAACACCACCAGGGGTCACTACTAAATATAGATTCGGGAATAACCAATAACCATAAAAACCGTGGGTTGGCTCAATAAAGAAAAAAAAAAGAAAAGAAAAAATTTGCAAGATGAGATATGTAAGTGAGTAAACTCCATGCAGCAATCACATGTTAACTACCAGGGAGGTCATTACAAAGACACCCTAAGCTGGAACTCTTTTTTTTTAAGTATTTTATTATACCACTGTGAGATATACAGTTACAAAGATATACAATTAAAAAGTTCATATTTGGGTTTTTGGTCATACAGTGTTCCAGCACCCATCCCTCCACCAGTGTCCATCTCCCACCACCAACGTCCGGGTTCCCTCCCCCTTCCCCAGCCCTCCTCCATGGCAGGTTCTTTATTTCTTTCCCTTTCTCTCTCTTTCTCTTTTCCTTCCCTTCCAGATTGTGGATTACAGAACATGCATTAAAGGGTTGTCATGTGTATCTTTTTGCCTCTATTTAATGCTCAGTTCTAGGTTGGTATTAGTACCCTCGACAATTGTTAGCACACTGTTCCATTTTCTGTCTTACCTAGCCTCTGACTCCCACACGTTTGTGATAATTTGCACCTTTTGACAAGACCTCCTGATAAAGTTCATGTTTCACTTGACCTTGGATATTGGTATCATAATATGTACATATATATTTATGTCATGCAAATAAATGCAGTCATTCTTTATCTGTCTCTCTCCTTCTGGCTAATTTCACTCAACATAATCTTCTCCATGTCCATCCATTTATAGGAAAATTTTATAACTTCATTTTTCCTAACAGCTGCATAGTATTCCATTGTGTAGATGTACCAAAGCTTCTTTATCCAGTCATCGATTCTCAGGCACTCTGGCTGTTTCCAGATTCTGGCTATTGTGAATAATGCTGCTATGAACATAAAAGTAGGGATGGTGTTTCCGCTGTGAATTTTTGGTTTCCCAGAGTAGAATCCCAGGAGTGGTATGGCTGGGTCAAATGGGAGTTCAATTTCTAGTCTTTGGAGGAATGTCCATATTGTTTTCCAGAAAGGCTGTACCAGCCGTGGGCCGGAAATCTTAAGAGCTCCTTTCTAACTTCCTCACTACACTCCAAATGGAAGAACAGTCCAGGTCTTGGATTTATAGTTCAATATCCTGTCACTTAGAAATCTTTATCTCAAGGACAAAAGATCCAACACACAGTATGTTTACTGCTGGAGGAGAAATTCAGTGCTTTGTAAAGAAACACCACGGTTTCTTCCTAAGAATCACACTGCTCTTAGAATGGCTCTGTGGTGTCTTTCCCAAAAAGCCCAGTGCTTCCCATCATTTTCCATGATGGGGAAATGCTTCCCATCAATTTCCCAGGACCCCCAAACTGCAGATAGGCTCGGTTCAGTGGACTCACGGGACTTTTACAGACACATCAAGAAGCAATCCCAATGAAGACTAGGAAATGGGGACCCAGAGAGGCTATGACTCACAGAATTCTACCGATTGCAGTGAGGAATTAAGACATTCATGTATCATCAGCTCTCTCTCTCTCTCTCTCTCTCTCTCTCTGTGTGTGTGTGTGAGTACTGCAAGCCTATAGGATTCTTGTGAAGCATTATTCATGCCCTCTCTGAACCCCTCACCATCTTTCCAGTAAAGATATTTCATCTTCATTTATTCTGACAACTGGAATGTTGAGATAGAATCAACCTCCCTCTCTTCCTTCTTTTTTCTACTCCCCATTCTTTTTCTTTTTTCAGGAGAGATGAAGTTGGGCCACACCTCGCAGCATTTCGAAGTTATTCTGGGTCTGCACTCAGGATTGACCCCTGCCAATACTCAGGGGGACTATATGTGGTTCTGGGGATTTGCGTCAGGGTCAGCAGGACTCAAGGAGAGTGCTTTATTTTTTTTTATAAATATTTTACTATACCACCATGAGATATTCAATTGCAAAGATGTTCACATTTGGGTTTTTGGTCATACAATGTTCCAGCACCCATCCCTCCACCAGTGCCCATCTCCCACTAGCAATGTCCCTGGTTCCCTCCCCCCTCCCCAGCCTGCCTCCATGGCAGGTTCTTCATTTCTTTCCCTTTCTCTCTCTTTCTCTTTTCCTTCCCTTCCAGATTGTGGATTACAGAACATACATTAAAGGGTTGTCATGTGTATCTTTTTGCCTCTATTTAGTGCTCAGTTCTAGGTTGGTATTAGTACCCTCAACAATTGTTAGCACACTGTTCCATTTTCTGTCTTACCTAGCCTCTGACTCCCACATGTTTGTGATAATTTGCACCTTTGACAAGACCTCCTGATACAAGGTCATGTTTCACTTGACCTTGGATATTGGTATCATAATATGTACATATATATTTATGTCATGCAAATAAATGCAGTCATTCTATATCTGTCTCTCCTTCTGGCTAATTTCACTCACATGCTCACATGATCTTCTCCATGTCCATCCACTTATAGGCAAATTTCATAACTTTATTTTTCCTAACAGCTGCATAGTATTCCATTGTGTAGATGTACCAAAGCTTCTTTATCCAGTCATCGATTTTCAGGCACTCTGGTTGTTTCCAGATTCTGGCTATTGTGAATAATGCTGCTATGAATATAAAAGTAGTGATGGTGTTTCCGCTGCGTATTTTTGGCCTCCCAAAGTAGATTCCCAGGAGTGGTCAAATGGGAGTTCAATTTCTAGTCTTTGGAGGAATGTCCATATTGTTTTCCAGAAAGGCTGTACCAGCCAGCACTCCACCAACAATGGATGAGTGTCCCCTTTTCCCCACATCCACACCAGCACTTGTTGTTGTTGCTCTTTTGGGTATGTGCAAGTCTCTGTGGTGTAAAATGATATCTCATTGTTGTTTTTGTTTTGCATATCTCTGATGATTAGTGATGATGAGCATTTTTTTCATGTTTTTTGCCCATTCAAATTTCTTCCTATTTGAAGTTTCTATTCATTTCTTCTCCCCATTTTTGATGGAGTTGTTTGTTTTCTTCTTGTAAAGTTTTACCAGTGCAAGGCGAGTGCTTTCAATCCTGTACTAACTCCCCAGACCTCTCATTCTCCTTTTTTCTTCTCTCTACCTTCCTCTCTCTTTGCCCTTCTCAGTTTCCCAATTTTGCCCCTTTAATTTACTCCATGTAGAGACAACAGTCCACAGATCCTCTCTAATAGCAAAACCAGAACTAGATCAAGGCTCCAATTTCTATGAACTCCTAGTCCCTTACATGTTGACATACTGTTTACCCTAAGATAAGGACATGAGAAGGACAAGGAGAGTGTCCATCAAAACTTTCCTGGCAACATGCTAATATTTCCACTTGTATCATGAATCTGATCTTTATCCCTCCCACATACCCACCCATTCAATTTACTAAATATTTTCTTTGCACCAAGCATAGAGCTCTAACCATTAAAGAGCCCAGAGTCCTTGAGTTTGAAATGTTTAAAAACCTAACTAAAATGTAACAAGATAAGAGCTACCCTCAGGGGGCTCTGCAAGAGCTCTGTGGGGACAGAGGGGAAATACGGTTAATTGACTGAGAGCAATTTTATCCCAAAGTCTTGTTTCTTTTTATAACCCAGTGTCAGACCTATAGTAGACACCCAGCAAATATTTGAATGAATGAATGAAATGCTATACTACCATACTCTGAATAATCAGCAATTGTCCCCAACTTGGAGAAAGAAGTCACTTTCCAATCCTTTACGATATCAGGAAAGGAGATTGGCTTAAGGCAGACACTGTGCTTGTTTATTAAGGCCATCGTAACAAAGGACCCCAGTGAACAGCTTCAATGTGTTCCCTCACCCCATCACCATCCAAAGACCTGAAATCAAGAGGTGTTGGTGGTTGGTGGGATTGACTCCTGGAGGCTCTCAAGGAGGATTAGTCCATGCCTCTTTCCTGGTATATGGTGACTTCTGGCAATCATCATGTTTCTTCACTTGTAAGAGCATCACTCCAATCCCTGTCTCTGTCTGCACATGGTGTTCTTCCTCTGTGTGTCTCCTCACTTCCCTCTTTTTATAAAGTTGTTAGTCATTGGATCATTCCAGTGAGGCCTATTCCAATATGATGCAACATGACAACATGGATGAAAGATCCTATTTCCAAATAAGGTCACATTCATAAGCACCATTGATGAAGACATGATGCTTGTAAATGTGACAAGATTTTGGCAGGGGAGGTTCAAGGGCACAAGTCAACCAAGAATGATACCTTAAATAAAAGGGAAGGAGATATTTTCCTCTTAGAAACACTTGATCAGTGACTGCTTGGGGGAGGGGAGTTCTGTTCTAGATTCACAAGATTTAGTCAGACAATCAAAGCAGACGAGTAAATGACTTCATGAAGCTTTGATTCTAGAAGTGTTATGGGTGAGGATGCAGCTAGGACTTACAGTTCACTAAAATATATGAAAGGGTCATTTGTCACTTGTCACTAGCCTTCCCATTGTTCATCGATTTGCTTGAACGGATGCCAGTAACATCCCCATTCATTGGGAATGAGGTCCATTATTGTTACTGTTTTTAGCATATAGAATACACCACGGGTAGCTTGCCAGACTCTGCCATGGCTCTGGGATCACCAAGGGTTCCAGTCTTTTTCTATGTCAGACCATTAACCATACAGAGCCCACAGGGCAGAGCCCTGGGTGTAGACAAGTCTGTCTCCTATCTGTCACCTGCCAATGCAGCCGGGCACCTCAGGCACACCTGTAACTTCAAGAGGCAGTAATATGAAAAGGGCAAAACACATAATGTTTGCAAAGGAAGGATGTCGATGAAGGTAGCAAGGAATAGCCATTTTTAGACTGGGTTGTCAGGGATTAAGTTTCTAAAGACTTGATACTTAAGAGGAGACACAGGAATTATGTGGAGGGAATTAAGTGGAATAACAACAGAACAGAGCTGACCCAGTGAAACCTGACTCCTACCTATGTGTCCATTCTTATGGTGATCCACTTCTTCTTCCCAATTCAGCCAAATTGGCTTCGCTGATTGCAGCTGCTCCTTGTTTGACTGAGCCCTTAGGGTTATTACCTAAAAAAGCAAGAGGATGAGCTATAACCTCTCCATCTTAGTAGCTACAACTGTCCCTAGGCCAGCAGCCTTCAGAATCAGGAGATGGGGCAAGGCCAGTTTTGATGAAGGGCAGACAAGAACACCTCCAGGGTGTCACCAGCAATGTGTACACAGGGAGGGTCAGCTCAGCAGCTGTTAAGGCTTCAGTGGATAGCGACAGAAATAGTAGTTAATATAAGACACAGATTCTGTGCAGAAGCGAAAGAAACGGATCATCAAAAAGAGTGGGAACCAGGATAACTCAGGGACTTGGAAGTCAGGGAAAGAGACTGGAATCTTTCTTTAGAAACATTGCTTTTGTGTTAAGACTCAAATTTGAGGGGAAAGTATTTGATTGCACTGAGCCTAGTCTCGTGAGTTAAGAGTGGAGAGATTTAAGTGGCCATCTTACAATTGCATCCAATGGCAAATGGGGGATCATTTCCCATGATAAAATGCTGGAATCTGAAGGAGAGGGCATGCTAGCCAAAGACCTCAAACCCATAAGCATTGTCCGTTCTTCCATGATTACAAACACATTTCACTGGACCGAGTCCAGTTGAAGAGGGAGAGTCCACAAAAAAGCTATATGAAAAGTTTCTAGGTTTGCTGATTAATGCCACCACTTACTTTTATTTACTTATTATTCTTGCCAACTTACTTAAAATGCATAAATTTCCAGTAGTTGTATAGTGTATTTCCCAAAAAGGCTTATGCCAAGGAGTTAGTATGCTTCCACCTAATAAAATCATCTGATAAGCAAACACATTGGCATTAGAAAGACCGGTCTGTGAATAGCATCTTTTTTCCTCACCAAGAAGTAATTCGTGTTAGGCACCTGGTGAAAGATAGAAAATGAAAACATAACCTGGTGCTGAATGAGTTTGAACCTCAATGCCATCAGCAGGCTCTGGATGTGACGGGAGCTGATCTCAGATTAAGCAGCGCCTTCTGGGAAGAGGCAATGGGTCCCTCATTGTGCCTGGAGATGGGGAGATTGCCAATAGTAGATTCTTTCTCTGCTGTTTAGGGAAGGAGCCGAATTGCTCAAACACTCATCTGGCCTGGGAAAAATATCAAGTGGAAGGAACAGGTTTCTAGCCAGGAGGATGTGTCAATAGTTGGAATCTACCACAAGTATGTGGGGTAGGAGGAGGGTAGGAAAGATAAGATACAAAAGGGACCAGTTTGACAATAATAGTTGGAAATGGCAACACTAGACCAAAACCGAGTATTGAAATGAAGTAAAGGGATCTCCAATGATAACCCTTCAGTATTGCAAACCCGAATGTGCAGAAGGAGAGAGAGAGAGAGAGAGAGAGAGAGAGAGAGAGAGAGAGAAACAACAAGAAGCACTGGAGCAATGTCCTTTAACATGAGTATGATCTCTTTGTTACGGATTATGGAGCCAGATCAGAGAGCAAGTTACCTGACGTCACACAGAAAGCTAGACCTTTCTGGTGGGGCTGGAGACATAATACAGTGAGGAGGGCACTAGCCTTGCATGTAACCATCCCGAGTTTGATCCCCTAGCATCCCATATGGTCCTCCTAACACCATCAGGTATAATTCCTGAGCACAGAGCCAAGGGTCACTCCTAAGTATCGCCAGGTGTGGCTCCAACTCAAACCCAAAAAAGTTAGACCTACCTAGTTAGCTTCATGTGAATCGTAAGCAATAATAAAGACAAGTTTCTGGGGGGTGACTCCAGTGGAAAATTTCTGAAATTGGATTTGTAGACTGTCTTGGATGGAATGTCCAACGTACATACCACAGAACCGGGTGCCAGGTTGAAGTCTCCCAGGATAAGTGATTTCACCAACTGCGCCTGTCAGGCGGGGCCCAAGAGAGTATTACTTTTTCAGCTTTCTACTAAGATTTTTCTAGGGTGAAGCTTTCAGCTTCAGCCAACTCATTGGTGCAAATTTTCCCTTCCTATGAGGCTGAATCATAGGATAAAGGCAAACCAGCTGGCAGCCAGGCTGGGCATGGAGCTGGAAGTAAATTTAGACTCCCAGGCTGAAGCAGACACCATCGGGTGGCAGAAGGGAAGCAAAAGGGAGCAACTCAGGCCTCACTGCTCAGGAGCTGATCTGAGTCAGGATGAGGAGGGCACCCTGAGGCTCACAGCTCCTGCCTATGAGTTTGGACCATGCCATGATCTTTCCCTTCCCCAAGCACATTCTTGACACACTCTATTTGTAAGTAATAAAAATTGCATGCTGGGGTGAATTTTCTTAGCTTCACATGTTCTTCTGACCTCCCCTGCCAGTTCTCAGCAGGTTCTAATTGCATGGCACAGCAGATCCCCCAGAAGTTCCCTGAGTCTCTGCGTGCCCAAGTTCAGATCAATCCAGGGAACTGCCCCTGGCCTTCTCCAAAACCTTTACACCAAACCCTTTGCCCATATAGCTGTTCTGGCTCAGCAGGGAAATTCTTTCTAGTTGGAGGAGCCAATCTTTTGCCTATGAAGGTCTATTGTTTTTGCCAGTCTATCTAAAATTATCTGTGAAACAAGGAGCTCTCTTTTTCTTCCGTTGCTTGCTTGTCTCTGCCGTCCCTCATTCAGAGGCAGTGAAACATCTCTGGAGCATCCTCAAGTGTTGGTCCCCTGCTGGCACAGTTCCTGAACTGCCTGGACAGTGCCACCCTGTTGAGAAACCTCCGGGGATTCTCCTCAAGGTAAGACACCACTCCAGAGATGGGCAAGGACAGCACCAACAGAGGGCCATATCCCCCATAATTCGTAATTGAATCATTTGTCTCTCCACAATTCTAAGCAGCTCAGGATTCACATTGGGCTGTCCTTTCTCCCTGGAGAGAGAGTATGTTAATTGAGTTACACCCATTACAGTGCTTCAGGGCACACCCAATTCCACAGAGGCACTCCCAATGCTCTGAGCTTATGTTTAACTTCTCTGTGTTATACTTTCCCTATGTGTTGATTGCACCCTTTCCCCTCCTATCCCCTGTTCCCCACCCTTCAAGGACCATTTTCTTTTTCCCTATGTTAGCCCTGTTCAATTTCAATAAAGACATTACTGCTTATCAGCCCATGACCCTTTCTTTCGTTCATCTGGGATAGACGAATAGCCATTCCCTCTACTGGGATAGCCATTCCCCCAACTGGGATAACCATTCCCCCCAACTGGGATAGCCATTCCCCAACTGGGATAGCCATTCCCCCAACTGGAGATAGCCATTCTCCCAACTGGGATAGCCATTCCCCCAACTGGGATAGCCATTTCCCCAACTGGGATTGCCATTCCTCCAACTGGGATAGCCATTCCCCCAACTGGAGATAGCCATTCCCCCAACTGGGATAGCCATTCCCCCAACTGGAGATAGCTATTCCCCCCAATTGGGATAGCCATTCCCCCAACTGGAATAACCATTCCTCCAACTGGAGATAGCTATTCCCCCAACTGGGATAACCATTCCCCCAACTGGGATAGCCATTCCCCCAACTGGGATAGTCATTCCCCAATTGGAGATAGCCATTCCCCCAACTGGGATAGCCATTCCCCAACTGGGGATGGCCATTCTCCCAACTGGGATAGATATTCCCCCCAACTGGGATAGCCATTCCCCCAATTGGGATGGCCATTCCCCCAACTGGGATAGCCATTCCCCCCCAACTGGGATAGCCATTCCCCCAATTGGATAGTCATTTCCCAGTTGGGGGGAATGGATACTCGATCCTGAAGGCACTGGGGGACATGGAAACCATGGAGTGATGACACTCAAGCTTCTCAGATGCAACCACACTGACTCAGTTTCCCTAAGTGTTGACTTCGATACCTGATGTACCCACTGACTATTTTCCTATGTCTCATCTTTGACTTTATTTTCTGAGCTCTCTCATCTCTTCCTCCTGGAGTTCTGAAGCATCTAATAATTGAGCAATAAATCTTCAGTGTGGTGTGTCCAAGATGGTTAGTGAGGTTGTCTGACCCCAGAGGGGAAAGTCCTGAGGTACTGCTTCCATAGCCTCACTCCCCATTACAACTAGATAATTTTGAGTCATAAAAGACTTTTTGACTCAGTTGAATGGATACCTACTACTCACCTAGTATACCTCAGTAACATAACTACTGTGGAATAATACTATATTGGGTGATCTATAACTCAGATTTTAAAAAAGCGTATCAAAGGAGGCAGCACTCTGATCACTTGAATCCCAATATTCATCGATTTGCTCGAGCGGGCACCAGTAACATTTCCATTGGACCCTATCACGTGCCAATGTAGCCCAATGGCATATGGTTGATTCAGGAATATGAAGAGCCTCAAACCGTTCCTTCAGGAGCTTGACAAGGAAGTCTGACCATCTTGTAGGTGGGCGGCCACGTGATCTTTTGACATCCCGTGGGATCGAGTCGGAAACGGCTCTAGTCCAGCAGTTGTCTCCAAATCGCATTACATGTCCAGCCCATCTGATTTTCGAAGCCTTGGCAAAAGAGACAGCGTCCCTGATTCTGGAATAGTGACATAGGTCAGAACTCCGATTCCTTCTCTCACTTGAGTGAGGCATGATATCCCAAGCATAGCTCTTTCAATTCCTCTCTGGGAGACCCGAATAGCATTCTCATCCTGCTTTCATAGGGCCCAGGTCTCTGAGGCGTATGTTAATGCAGGGAGAACAGTGGA
This sequence comes from Cryptotis parvus, assembly GCA_021461705.1. Classification (NCBI taxonomy): domain Eukaryota; kingdom Metazoa; phylum Chordata; class Mammalia; order Eulipotyphla; family Soricidae; genus Cryptotis; species Cryptotis parvus. The sequence goes on from JAJIBD010002842.1 coordinate 290,225, forward strand.
GTCAAAGAGATGTACCCGGAGCCTGAGGTTCTTTGTCCTTTTTAGCTATTTCTTCGATGCCTTTGAAGGTATTCCATGCCGCTCTCTTCCTCCTGTGCAGCTCAGGTTTTAGGTCATTCATCATGTTGATTTCTCGACCTAGGTACACATAACTGCTATATTCAGAGATGTTTGTCCCATTTAGAGTGAATGGGGCCTCTGGAACTAGTTCAATCTTCATAAACATGGTTTTATTTAGATTCAGCTGTAGACCTATCTTTCCACATTCTCGGTCGAAGTCAGCCAGCATTTGTGCTGCTTGGCTAATGTTTGGTGTTATTAGAACATGTCATCAGCAAAGCGGAGGTAGTGTAGTTGCCGACCATCTATCTTCACTCCCATTCCTTCCCATTCTAATTGTTGCATGATGTTCTCGAGGGTGGCGCTGAAGAGTTTTGGTGAAATGGTATCACCCTGTCGAACCCCTCTTTTACATTAATAATCACTTCTTTGTAGAATGGAGATCCTGGTGGTGAATCCATAATACAGCTCTCGAAGGATCTTGATGTACTGGGTTTGAAGGCCCTGTTTGACTAGGGCTTCTATGACTGCTTCAGTCTCCACAGAATCAAAGGCTTTCTGTAAATCAATGAACGTGAGACAGAGCGGCATCTTGTACTCCCTACAAACCTCAATAAGCTTGGTTACTGTGTGGATATGGTTGATTGTGCTGAATCCTTTCCGGAAGCCAGCTTGCTCGCATGGTTGTCCTTCATCTAGTGTTCTGCTAATCCTGTTCAGGATGACTCATGTAAACAGCTTGTAGATGACGCGGACAACAGGTAGATGGGGCGATAGTTGCCGATGTCGTGAATGTCTCCCTTCTTGAACAGTAGAACTGTCCTGCTGGTTTTCTATTGGGAGGGCACCTTGCATTCGGACAGGTAGCGTGTGAAGAGCTTGAGCTAGTGTATTGATGAGTACTGACGGCAGATTCTTCAGGTGTCCGGGTCTGACTTTGTCTGGGCCTGGTGCTGTTCCCTTCTTTACCCCAGAGATGGCATATCGGATTTCAGAAGGGAGAACGTTGGGAATGACATATCCATTTTGTGGAATTTGGTATGTTGGTAGGTGGATGTGGCTATCAAAGAGATTTGAGTAGAAGTCCTAGATAATCTTCTCCATTGCCTTTCTGGAAGATGTGATAGATCCATCAGGGCGTCGGAGGGCAGCCATCTTGGTCTTATAGTTGGCGAAGGACAGGCGGGCGGTGCAAATGCTTTTCCTGGCTTCTGCTGCATCTTCCAGTATTTCTGCTCTTCTGTCTTTGAGGTCTTCTTTTATCGCTTCTCTGCACCGTTTAGCAAGTTTGGACGTTAGCATTTGGTCTCCTGAGGCTTGCGCCTTGCCAAGAGTTTCTGAAGAGCTCAAGAGTTTCTGAAGACAAAGCGTCCTTTTGTGTCTTTCTCTCTCTCAGCATTCTTCGCACAATCATGGAGGTGCTGAACCAGTCGGTTGTATTCTTCATCGATGTCGTCAATGATGGTATCTTCCCATGTTGCTGCAATGGTGCCAAAGAGTTCCCAGTTGGTGGTCGTTCTGGGAATTCTCTTCTTAAACTTTGCAGCCTTTTCTCCCCAGTTGCAGGAAGTAGAATTTTGCACGAAGGAGACGGTGGTCTGATCCTGTTTGGAATTTGGGGACGACAGCAACATCAGTCAGACAAAACCGTCGATTGAAGATGATGTGGTCAATTTCATTGTGGAACTGTCCGCCAGGGAGATTCCCATGTCCAACGTTTCGCTTCAGCTTTCTGGAACTGTGAGTTCCCATGAATGGTCTTGGTCGACATGATGAACTCAGATAGTCTCTCACCCTGTTCATTCCATTCTAGGCCATGGGTCCCGATGTGGAGTTCTTCAGCCAATCTTCTTGGTCCTATCTTGGCATTAAAATCACAGACTATGATCTTGTAGAAAGTGTGATCTTTTTTTATAGAACTCCTCCAATTCCATGTAGAATTTCTCAATTTCATCTTCTTTGTATGTGGATGTTGGTGCGTAGACAATGAAGATAGAAATTGCTGGCAGTGGGCCACATCTCTTCAAGTGTAATCGTCCTATTTGGTTTGTTAGGCATTCAAATGAATCAATGTTTACGGCCATGTTCATGTTGACAAGAACACCAACGCCACTGACGCCTCTTTTTTGTCGCATGTTCCAAGGAACAATTCTTTTCGGTGTCAAATACAGCATGATGCAACTGACGCCAAAGGAGGCAGCAAAAATATTAATATCTGGCCTATGGGATAACAAGTATCAAAAAACAAGGCCCGGGGTTGGAGCCGATAGTCCAGTGGGTAGGGCATTTGCCTTGCACGTGGCCAGCCCATGCAGGCCCTAAGTTCAATCCGCATCCCCATATGGTCCCCGGAGCACTGCCAGAAGTAATTCCTGAGTGCAGAGCCAGGAGAAACCCCTGAGCATTGCCGGGTGTGACCAAAAAAGCAAAAAAAAATAAAATAAAATAAAATAAGGCCTAATTTCCCCAACTAAACTTCCATCAAATTATGCTATTAAATACCTGTCTGGAAATATGTCAAAATATGTTCATTAAGGTCCTGTTACAATCCTGACAAGTTCGATCCTTGTGTTCACCATTTTATGACGCCTCGATGGATCTCAATTATAGGAGTCAAGAAAACCTAATGGTCATAGTGATTCTAACGTAACAGTTTTCATCAGTCCTAATATGAACTTGATTTGCTCATACTGCGTTTCTTTTTGGGTCATATCCAGTGATGCACAAGGGGTTACTACTGGCTCTGTACTCACAATTATTCCTGGTTGTGCTGGGGGGACCATATTGAGTATGCCGGGGATATAGGCATGGGTGGGCCATGTGCAAGGCAAATACCCTACCTCTGTACTATAGCTTCAGCCCCTGCTTATACTTTTATTGCCAAATATAGTAGAGTAACAATGTGGTCATCCTCCTTTGTGTGTCCAAGGTCTTGCCAAGGAACACAAGCAACCAAACTTTTGTCCATTCTTAGTCTCAGGACAATGTGAGTCACTGGTGGGGGAAAACTTGGACCCCTACTTTCTTGTCCTAGCTAGTGGTTGAGAGTTGAGAAAGAGAGGAGGCTCACAGAAACTAAAGATTTAGGAGCAGCTATCAGAGCAGAGATCTTTTGTCTCTCCCTCCAGGGTCCCACAGGGAACCCACAGTCTTACAGAGAGGCTGTTCTCAGTGAGCTCTAGGATGTGAGTTAACAACAGAAGGAAGAAACTTACTCCATGGGTTTGAGAATGGTCTTACAGAATAAAGCTTTTTATACTTTAGAGATGGGTAGAAAAGGTTTCAAAGCCATCAAGGAGAAAAGTTTGGGCATGAAATTTACAAAGAGCATGTCCAGTCCACAGGAGGTCTAGATGATTACAAAAGCAGATTGGAGACAGCACAGAAGTTAAGGTGCTAACCTTGCATGCAGTCAACCTTGGTTCCATCCCGGACCCCATATATACCTCCCAAATACTGCCAGGGGTGATCCCTGAGCACAGAGGCAGGAATATAGGCCCTGAGAAATTCTGAGTGATGTCCCAAAACAAACAAACAAGAGACCTCAGAAGTGTCAATGCATAATGGCAAGATGGCAATGACCACATTAGTTAATATACGTCATCAGAGGTCTCCAGAGAGTGTGGATTAGATGACTCACATTCCTTGAGCTCAGTTCCCAAAGAGAAGCAAAGGTAGAAATAGGCAAGCATCTTACATCAACTTTGTACTTTTCCTAACGAGAATGACTTTTATTTTTTATATTTTTATTAAATCTTTATGAATTACAATTACACAGTTATTCATGATTGCATTTCAGACGTACAATGTTCCAGCACTAATCCCTTCACTAGTGTCTACTACCCTCCACAAATATCCCCCGTCCCGTTACCCCCCAACCCCCTGACCCACCACCACCACCACCACCTCAGCTTACTTCTATGGCAGGGAGTATTTCTTTCTTTTTTTCCCTCCCCCACCCTTTAGGCACTGTGGTTAACAATTCTGTTACGGATAGGATATTTGTGTGTTGCTTTACCTAGGGACCAAGTTTTAAACTAGACTTTGTTGAGCCTGTTTGATTTAGCAGGATTAAATCCACCCCAGCCCACCTACCCAGAATGATTCACCTACTCAGGCCATGATTCTTAAGATACTCTCTTATAGAGAAATAAAACAATTCAATATTTGTTTTACAAACATGAATTTTCAAGGCTGATGCAACTATGAAAAGTCACCTCAACATTTGCTCATGACATTAACAAGACAATAAAACCCATGGAAATAATTACACTGCAACACCATAGTTAAGATTCTTGAGTCTTGGTGTCATGGATCCAAAAAAAAAAAAAAAAGAGGATCAGCCCCTTCATCTAATGAAACCATTTCTGAAACATTTATTCCCTCTAGTATTTGGAGCAGGTCAAGGTATTGACCTCTCTTTCCCTTCATCCAGCAAAAGAATGCAACAATTGGTGTCTTTTAATGTACCCAGCTCTTGTTTTTCATCTATTTTTACTTCTCTGTTAAAAAAAAAGTTGTATTCTGCAAGACCCAATGGGAAATTTCACAGCTTTAAAATAATGAATAGTTTCATTACAAGCAAAAACAATACCTAAAGGAGGAAAGTGGTACTCAGAACAACAACAACAACAACAACAACAAATAATAATAATAATAATAATAATAATAATACCATCACTTAGAAACATATCTAGGTTAAAGGGAATTTTTTACCAACTCACATCTTCTCTCAGGTGCATAGAACAGTCATTCTGCCTCTTCCTTCCATATTCTTCTTTATTTCCTTGATGGGGAAGGAAGTTTCTAGAATCCAATGGTTCACTTTTCTTTACAGAGTAGAAAATAAAATGTCTGTACATACTTTTCATTTTTCTTCTTTCTTTCTGGTATCTACTTACCCAAAGCACCTGTTTTTTAATCTTCTTCAGGGGAACTGTTAAATGTCTGATGATTACTTGACTTTCTAGGTAATTGGTGTTATAGAAAGTCTAAATCTGCAGACAGTGTAAATCTTATCTTCATCCAGCTTCACCATTAATAAAGTTAATAATTGGTCTGCTCCAGTTGACTTTCCTGGGCTTCTCACACTTGCTTTTGTGTGTGTTTGTTTCCCCTTGTTTTGTTTTGGGGCCACACCCAGTGATGGTCAAGGCTTACTCCTAGTTTAGGGCTGAGGAATAACTCCGACAGGCTTGGAGAACCATATGGGGTGCCAGAGTTTGAACCTGACACGCAAGGCAAGCATCCTACCCACTGTACTATCACTCCAACCCATCACAATTGCTTCTAAACTCAGAAATGGAAGAAAGGATTTCATGGATTGCCCCCAGGTCTCTGAAAGATTGTTTAGGGCTCTGTGTATGTGAACATTGGGGATATAGCCATACTAGATCTCTCCTCGGTATCTTCAGCTTCACATGACAGCTCCTACCACTGGTAGTTGAAGTCTGGGTCCATGCTTTGGAGGGAGTACACCATGTGACGAACTTTCAGCAAGAAAGAGCAAAGGTCAGAGAGAGAGAGAGAGAGAGAGAGAGAGAGAGAGAGAGAGAACAGCTGAATTGGTCCTCAAAGCTTACTCTCTGGATTTAACTTGGCATTCAAGCACCATGTGAATAAGCCCAGCTAACTTTCTGGGAAAGAAGAGGCCACATGGCCGACTGGCCATCACAAACCAGCTGGACATGGAAACCCACCAGCATTAATGCCAATGCAAGAGGGAGAGCGGGAGAGGTTAACTGAAACCAGTCCAGAACAGAGCAACCACCAGCTGGCATCTTTATCCCCACCAATAAAAAAAATATTGCCAACCTACAAGATTATGAGCCAAGGAACCAACAGTAATTGTGGTAGCAACTAAATGATGGAGTAGGTTTTTTGTTGTTGTTGTTGTTGTTGTTGTTGTTATTTTATTGCATACAACAGAGAACAGATAAAGAAAAAAATGACAGGTGACACTGCCCTGACTTCCTTGCTGTATCACCCTAGTGGCGTGTCTATTCCAGTAAGTCAGCCTTGGTGATCTTTCTGTTCGATTCACCGTGAACCACATTTCCAACACTATTTATCAAGGGACTGAGGCAGACACCAGACCCTCTCTCTAGAGAAGGTCACCAAATCTACAGAATGATTCTTTGTTTAATTTTGCTTTGCTTTTTGTTTGTTTCTTTCCATATCAGAAAAGGCACTGTGTGTTTATTTTCCTTTATTACTATTTTTATTGCAGTAACAGGATTTACTATCCCGTTAATGATACTTTCCACACATATATCATTCCAGACCCACAGACTCATCTCCAGAGAAGTTGCTTTCTTTCACTGGAGTCCCAAGGACCCTCCCAGCCAACCTCCCTCCCATGAAAGCTCAGTTCTATGGACAAAATCTCCACTTAGAGGAAGAATCCTACAGCACCTGATTTTGTGGCAGCCAGTCCTGTGTTCGTTTATAGACAAACACTCCCTCTCCAAATATGATGGGTAGAAATTAGTGGTAGACATGACACATGTGGTCAGCTAAATAAGGCAATGCTTTGATCTTTTGCTTTTCTTGTAAAGTGCTGTCATTCACAATACTGTTAGTAGTATGATTTCATGCACAGAACATTCCAGCATCACACCCTCCACCAGAGTGAGTATCCGCTTCCCTTCATCATCATTCCCTCCACTCCCCTCCTTCCTATTGTACTATCCCCACCCCCAGTCCTACTACCATGGTAAGCTTCTTACTAAAGGCCAGTTCTCAGTTTCTGCCTCGGGAATTCATTTCCTTACCATGTTTCTTTATACCCACATATGAGGGAGGTGATTCTGTAATGGCCCCCTGTATTTCTGACTAACTTCACTCAACATGATACTCTCTTGATTGATCCATGTAGCAGCACGCTACATGAGTTTGTCTTTTCTTTCAGTCAAATAGTTTTTCATTGTGTATATTATCATGGCTTCTTTATCCAGTCATCTGTTCTTAGACAACTGAGTCCAAACCTCATTTGGACTCTCGTTAAATACTGTTGTGATGAGCATAGGAGGACAGATGTCTTTTCTGGAATAGAGCACGTGGGTCCTTGCGTAAATCTCAAGGAGTGGAAATGCTGGGTCATATGGAAGTACACCGCCTAGCTTTTTTGTGGTATCATTAGTTTTCCCCCAAAAAAGGCTGAATCAGTCAACATTCCCACCTGCAGTGAATGAGGGTCCCTTTTCCTCTATGTCCATGCCAACAAGTGGGCCCAGTGATGAATACTTCAAGAAAGCTTCCAACTTTTCAGCCCTTATCACTGTTGGGGAAAAGCTGTGAGCTGAGAAATGATTCAATTTTTGGAAGAAATATTTTTTCTACAATCTTGTCCAGGGTGACAAAACCTTGTCATTTTCTCTGTAAGGAGAAACCTGTAGACATGTGGAAATAGGGCAGGCTTCTTTTTGACATTCGCCACTGTGTGGACAGCCTTACAATGGAACCAGACTCAGAGTCCTTGCTTGGCTGACATAGACAGCATTGAGGAAGCAGAAAACTCACCAAGGCTGACCTCATTAACCCGGGACAAAAGGATGATACAAAGCAAATTAAACTCCAAAAAGTCTTAGGGGATTTTAGGGGCCTCTTGACACGCTGACTGTGTCTAGCAAACTGAGCACAGAAACAACTGTAAGGTTTATTACTTACTTTGGTGAGTCAGTTTGGGGACCTGTCACCCACAGTGCAATGCTGGTATTGATTCGATAAGAGAAAACAATGTTGTCTTGCAAAGAAAGCTCCAAATTTTCTGTTTCTTAGGTAGTCAGTAGCAGTAGGCATCGTACTAAAGGGCACTTTTGGCAGAATTTCACGCGACATTTTGTGTTCATTTGCAAAGATTAGACTTATTGCCTTTTTTTTGAAGGTATGCTAATTTTTTTATTTTTTTTATTCTTATAAAAATTATTATACATCATGACATATACAGTTACAAAAGCATTCATATTTGGGTTTCAGTCATACAGTGTTCCAGCACCCATCACTCCACCAGTGCCCATTTCCCACCACCAATGTTCCCTGATAACCCCACTCCCCAGCCTGCTCTATGGCAGGCAATTTTTACTTCTCTCTTTCTCTCTCTCGCTCTCTCTGTCTCCCTCTCTCCCTCCCTTCCCTTCTCTTACACATTGTGGCTTGCAATACATGCATTCATAGGTTATCATGTATATCCTTTTTGCTATTTTCAAAGCTCAGTTCTACACTGGTGTCATCATTTACCGTAATTATTAGTACACTGTTCCTTTCTCTATGTTACTTAACCTCTGGCGCCACACATTTGCAGTAAGTTCTACCCACTGATAAGACCTCCTGATCCATGTGATTAGAAGACATCCTGTTTCACCAATTAGCCCTTACTGATTTATTTTCTGATCATTCTATTTTCCAACTCTTAAAGTTTTGTATAAAGCAAATTTTTTATATCCCAAAGGGAGCAAGTTGGAATTGGAAGGGAAACTGGGGATATTGGTGGAGGGAAATTCACAATGGTGGTGTTGGAACACAAAATGCTTGAAACATCTGTATAATGAACAACTCTGTAATTCATAGTGTTTTAATAAGAAAATACATTTTAAAAAAGATATCATGTATTTGAAGCACCTGAAACAATGCTCTGTGTATAATAAGCACTCAGTGAATGCTGATATTTAACCTCCTCATCATTTTCATATTCTATCTCATGAGCCTCCTAATTCACCCAGACATTTACTTTCCATATGGAAGAGATGCCTTTTTCTTTCCTTTTCTAAATCCTGCTCATCCTTAAGCTCTGCTTATCCTTTCTCCCTCAGAGGGAGAAAGTTGTTTCTTCTGGGCTCCCAAGGCACCTCCACCTGCCTCTGCAGCATCACGTTGTGGCTACCTGCTCATCTGTGCCCTCTCCAGATTACTGGGGGATTTCTCAGTGCAAGGATCAGCTTCCTTCCTGTCTGTATTACCAGGACCCAGAGCAGAGCGTGGCTCCTTACAACAGCTCAGGGACTATTTGTGCAACCTAGGAAAGAATAACTGACTTCTCTCTCCTTCGAAGCAGACCATAATCTTTGTTTATTTCTTTATTAATTTTTATTCTTTTAGCTTTCTTGTAGGAAAACAGATTTAAATGATTTGAGACAAAAGTTAATATCTCTCTCATCTAAGAAGCCAGAGGTTGACTTCCAGTTGAGCTGGACACAAGGGCTATGGGCCATCTCAAGTCCCTATGCTTTCCTGTGCTCACTTCCCACTGATACGTAGGAACCATGTTCTCACTTGGTGGTAAAATGACCACTAGTGACCTCAGACTTGCATTCTTCCATCTTGCCAGCCTGTAACTATTGGGAGCATTTCTTCCTCCCAAGAATTCCATAAATGTCCCCAAATGGCCATTTATTAGCCAGCTGCACATCCTGGAGCAAGGAGCCACTTACACTCTAAGAATCAAGTAACCTCCATGTAAACTACAATAAAGGGAAATGGAAAAAAACACATAAGTCCCCAGTTAGTCTCCTATTCTGCCAGCTTCTAAACCCCGCCCAGAGATGTGGCCTCGACCTCCTGCCTTCTGTAGAGTACTTGACCTCTAGACAAGAGTCGCTTTGATGCTACCCTCAGTCCACCTGTGTATTCTGTTAGTGTAGATCTTTGCCCAGTGATTATGTTCTGGGTTAGAGATGAGTAGCAGGTCACTGAGGAGTTTTAGAAGTTCTAGGGCTTTCTTATCTGTGTCCAAGATCTAAGAAAAGACAAGCCACTTAGTTGGCAGTGAGGAATTGGAATGTTGCCTTTGCTATTAATGCTAAAGACTAAGTCTTCAATAAGGGATTTCCAGATGCTGCACAGGCCTGTCTACCTAAATACCTGTAGCTACTGACCTCATGCCCCCCCCAAAATCTGCTCCCAGAACCACCCTACGGCCTCTAGGAGCAGAGAGGAAGTGCTTGCAGGGGCAGGTGGGGGAGTAAAAAGGATTTAGGAAGAGAATCAGCAAGGCCTGCCCAAAGATCAAGTCCTCTCCCAACTAGCCAATCAGGTTGAGTCTCGGATTTCTCTCAGAGCTGAATGTGGCCTCCAGCCGTCCACCCACCAGACTAATTTGTTTTTGCCTCTTTGGGGCTGTAAATCTAAATAAAAGACTTCCCCTTCCAGCCACATTCCCTTTGCAAGTTATTCCAGGAAGTAACAATGAAGTAAAGGAACCCTTCTAGACCCAAGCACTCTGCATGCTCTGGACATTTCTGGAAGACTCTTATTGACATTCTACAAAGGGCAGAATAGGGGGTGAGGGGAGAGGGCACAGGGGAAAGGGGAAAGGACACAGGAGATGGTCATCATTTGACACAAACACCTTGAGGGTAACTTCTTTTGTCTTTCAGAAAACACAGTACTGAGCTGCCAAGGTTTCTGCTGACTCTGAAGGCTCTACTTTCACAGTGAGTGCAGGATGGTTTGCCCTTGGGAGTGTGGTAATTCTTCCTCCCTATGAGAGATCTCTCTAAGCAGTCCATAAATTGAGGGAGCATTGTTTCCATTTTCCTCACTAATTATTTTCCCTCTCCACCACCCATCAGTGATTTTCAAAGGCAAAGGAAATTTTTCAGATGCAAAGGGTACAAGACCCCAGATGCTAGCATTCTGTAGTCACCTAATTTAAGGTTAATGAGGCCTTGACAGGGCCGCTACTCTACAAAGAAGGCCCTTCTAGGTTGCCACAAAAAGCAAGGGGAAAATTAAAAAGTGGTGCCTGACCTTGGCAGAGAAGCATTCCCCAGGCTCTATTCCATGAATACAAAATGACTGGAGCGAAACCAGCACATTTAAATACAGCCATTTTTGTTAGGAGAAGGGTGAATGAATACACCAAGGAGTCATTTCTTTCTGCTCATTCTACCCAGGAAACCTAGGTTTCAGCTGATAATCTATTTTGTCACCCACCCATGAACCACAAACTCTTACAAACTAGTCATGTTTTCCTCTTCCTTACTTTGGCCACTGGGGAACTCAAAGTCAACAGTCAACCAACTTTTTAACACATTTTCAGGACCTCAAGGCAGCCACTTTACAAGTCTTCAGCTTTGACTTTTGAATCCTTATGGCCCATGATCTCCAATATTTTTCACATTTGTTGTTTTGCAGCCTGTTCACTACAGTTTCTCTACCTCCCCTAGACTATAAATTTAGCAAGTGGTCTCAGCTTCTGAGCACTGTGGGTTTCCTAAGATGTACACCCAGAGATAAAGAGGGTAGTAATTCATGCAGTAGCTTAGGTAAGAGGTACCACGAGATCACTTAGTGACTTTTGGAAAAAGAAATGCAAACTACAAAAAAAGTCCTGAAAAAAGCCAAGAGTTGATGATGGGTGTGGCACCCAGAAGGATGGTTAGCAAAGCTGAGCCCTGGGAAGATCATAATCAAGGACATGCTGGGGACAAGGCAGAGGGCCAGTAAAGGGCCATCTCATGTGTCTTGAAGGGGAGTTCAAGAAAAGAAAGCCATTAATGGCTTCTCCCATTAATGAAGGGAAGCACTTCTTCTATTTCTTGCTGGCCCATGGTTGGTACTCGACAAATACATGTTCTTTGGGCTGGGGACTTAGCACAAATAGTAGAGTATATGCTCTCGGCATAGTGGAGGTCAGGTATCACATTAGTATATAATATCACATTAGTAGTAGTGGTAGTAGTTGTAGTAGTAGTAGTTGTAATAGTAGTAGTTGTAGTAGTAGTAGTTGTAGTAGTAGTAGTAGTAGTACTAGCAACGGCAGCAGCAGCAAGCAGCAGCAGCAGCAGCAGCAGCAGCAGCAGCAGCAGTAGTAGCACATAGCCCCCGTAGCACTTTTAGTGGATGCCCTGGTTAACTCCTGAGTATAGAATTATTTGGCCTTCAAGGCCAAGCTGTGTATTGCCAAGTGAGGCCTTTATTCAAAAATTAATAGTAATAGGGCTGGAGAGATAGCACAAAGGACAGTTGGGGTGACTCATTGCACAGAACTCAATACCTGGCATATTCTAAGTAAAGTATCTGTTAGCCATGACGATTTCTACCTGGAGAGCAGGTCCTGCCAGTCAACACTGAGACTTTACCCTCTATCCCAGCACAAATATAGAGCTTGCCCAGGGTGGGAGAGACCAGCTGAAGCCAGAGAAACATGGCAAGCTCTAGGAGAAAGGAAATGGGTAAAGCATGGCCCTGCCTTTGGAGGCCAAAGTGACAACACAGTGGGGAGGGCATTTGCCTTGCATGTGGCCCCATCCGGATTAGATCCCCGGCATCCCATATGCTCCCTGAGCACCACCAGATGTAATTCCTGAATGCAGAGCCAGAAGTAAACCCTGAGCATTGCCAGGTGTGTCACTAAAAGCAAAAAAAAAAAAAAAAAAACGCATGACCCTGCCATTAGAAAATCCTGGGCAAGGAGGACATGAGCACACGTGTGGTACTAGGGACTGAGTTCAGAGTCTAAAGGGGTGCAGACATTGGGTGTCATCACCCCTGTTGCAGGCACCTGCCCAGAGCCTCTGCATCTGGCCTGAATTGCCTTCTGCAGGTCACTTTGTAGATAGGAAGGCAGTTTAAATGTGGCAGTTTATCTGACCATGTATTCTATACTGGCTGGTATAAATATTCTCTCATGCTGCCATAATCATCGTGGGACTAGCTAGACCTTACCAGTATATTTGCCTGGCCACGTTGGATCTCTAAAAAATTAGACCAGAGAGAAATGCTGTTTGCCTCAAGCAAGCAAGCATGGCTCTGATAACACAAAGCTAAAATACACAACAACCATGAAGTAAAAGATGAGACTTTTGTGAAGGCTTGGAGAAATATTTAACTGGCTATAGAATATTCTTTGGTACAGATGCATGCCTTTGTATTCTGAGATACAGTTCCTCTCAGAAACTCCTTCTCTCTACCCTGCAGAGTCATTTCCAAGGCAGATCTTGGCTCAGCAATATTAATATCTCAAAGGGCCTAGGTGAGGTTCTGGGAGAAATTACCAGGGGCACTTGACCCTGATGGCTTTCCATAGGAGGGGGAGGTCTGCGTTGCTGAGATATAAAACTAGCCTCTTCCTCTCATGCCTCTCTCTCTCTCTCTCTCTCTCTCTCTCTCTCTCTCTCTCTCTCTCTCTCTCTCTCTCTCTCTCTCTCT